>VWZI01014400.1:174678-199715 GCA_013396835.1 Psilopogon haemacephalus
GATTCTCCCCCTTTACTCTGCTCTTGTCAGACCCCACCTGGAGTACTGTGTGCAGTTCTGGAGCCCCCAGCACAAGAAGGACATGGAACTGTTGGAGAGAGTCCAGAGGAGGGCCACAAAGATGATCAGAGGGCTGGAGCACCTCTGCTATGAGGACAGGCTGAGAGAGCTGAAGCTCTTCAGCCTGAAGAGGGCTTCAAGAAGACCTTATAGTAACATTCCAGTATCTGAAGGGGGCCTACAGGAGAGCTGGGGAGGGACTATTCACAAGGTCTTGTAATGACAGCATGAAGGGGAATGGGTTTAAACTGGCAGAGGGGAGATTTAAATGGGATGTTAGGAGGAAGTTCTTCACAGTGAGGGTGGTGAGACACTGGAATAGGTTGCCCAGGGAGGTTGTGTCTGCTCCCTCCCTGGAGGTGTTCAAGGCCAGGCTGGATGAGGCCTTGGGCAACCTGTTCTAGTGGGAGGTGTCCCTGGCTATGGTGAGGGGTTGGAACTGGATGATCTTTGAGGTCATATCCAACCTAAACTATTCTATGATTCTATTTGTTGGTATCTCATTTGTATTTCAGGGGAGGCTTTCAGCCTTGAGCAGCCAGGCTAATTTTTGCTGTGTGATTTGGGCCTGGTACATGGGGGAAGGAGAGAGGCATGGGGGGGATGGGGAGTGGCACTGAGGCCTAATGTTAGGCCTGGTTGGGGAAGAAAGTTTGGCCTAATGAGATTGTAGTAAGCCCAGGTCAGAGGACAGGGCTGAGGCTGAATATGGACATGTGTATTTTGTGTATATATTTGTGAATAGCATTTCCATTTAAATTTCCAATCCAGTGTGGAGGGGTTTTATTTCACTCCTTTGGAAAGGAGTAGAATAGTTTCTGTCTGCTCAAACCAAAGGCAATCATGACCCTCACTTTCTAGATATTGCTAAGCATTGGTAAGATTCCCCTCTCGGTCTTATGCAGGCTCAGAAGCCCCAGGTCTCTCAGCCTCTCCTCATAATAGAGGTGCTCCAGCCTCCTCCTCATCTTCACGGGTCTCTGCTGCAATCTCCCCAGTAGTTGCCTGTCTCTGTTGAACTGGAGAGCCCAGAACTGGACACAGGCACTCAAAGTGGACACAGGCATCAGTTTGCTTGGGCTCTTGGTAGGCTGATTGTTTTCAGCTGACATGAAAAGGACTTTGAATTTAAATGAAAGGTAACTCTGGGTCAGAGACACCACAGACAAGATTTACAAGAAGCATGTTTGGAACAATGCTTTGTTGATATGAAAGGCTGAATCAGATTGGACCACAGCTGGTCCTTTTCCTTGTGGACCCTTCAGAGCATAAACAATGTAAGCTTCTATTATTTTTACGCTTTGCCGTGACATCCAAATTTAGGCAATTCAGAATTTATTGCTTGCCTCTATGGCAGTTTGAAGCACTTTGAATAAATCGCCAGTGCTAACTGAGAATAATCACTCCAGCAGAAACTCACCTTGGGGAGAGAGAAGACTCACACTGTCAGCCCTTGTGCCACTGGATATGCTCCATGCAGTGACTGACTAGTAAAAAAAAAGACCTGACTAGAAATCAGGTCTCACACCTCACCGGTCAATGACTGCTACGTACCCCTACAATCTGTTGCCTTCTCTGGGAAAATATAATTATTGCAGAACAAATAGGTCAAGCTCAGCAAGCACTGGAGATGTCTTTCCAGACCCAAACAGCCTGGTGCATGTGAGCTGCTTCTCAGTGATGGGAGATATATCTGTATGGAAAGGGGTTGTCCTGGTATGAGTGTGACAAACACCCTAGAATTGGTCCAATCCCTGGGCTCTCTCCTCCCCGAAAAAAAACCAACCAACCAAACAAACAAACACACCATAAAAATCAAAACAGAGTGAAGAGGGTTGGAGGGCTACATTCTCCAAGAACTTGAACCACGTCAAAGCAACTGTATGATCTTGGTTAGCAGTATGCTCAATCTATTGTACAAGCTGCCTGATCAAACTCCTCAGCTTGTGTCAACTCACACAACAAGCAACAGATATCAGAATTACAGCTAACACATGATCCTTAGGATATGGCAGCTTGGACTCGGTATTGTGTTCTGAGGCTAACAGGGCATTGAGGAGAGGATGGGGAAGGAGAAGCTGAAGCAGCAGTCAGGATAAATGAAGATTTTATACAATGACAGAATTGTTTCAGTTGGAAAAGACCTTTAAGATCATCAAGTCCAACCGTCACTTTGACAGCATTCATGTAGAATTATCTCAAGACAAGCACAGGGAAAACGCCAGACGACTGCATGCTTTGGGTGGGAAGAAAGGAAGGAAGGAAGGAATCCTTGAAACTATAGTGTGAGGGCCCCAAGGGAAACAATTGCCATGAAGGCACAATTACTGTACAGAGAAGAATGAGAGACAGTTTTCTTAGAAGTATGAAGACGCAGATCAAGAGATCCAGCAGACAAACTAACAAGAACCAGCCTTGTCTGGCAGAAAAATCTCAACAGAGGCTTCAGTCAAGTCCTTTCAGAGAAATTCTAGACAGGTCAGATCATGACCTTACATTGCTACACACTCCAGCTTCAGTCACTGGAAAATGAGCTAACAGCCTCCAGTCCAAGCTGCGTGTGGCTGTTCTTTCAATCAGCAGCTTCTGAAAACTACTTATCTTCAGGAACGAGCAGCAGGAGAAAAGAGGAGGAATGCAATTGCGTTCTTCAAGCAAACACTTCCTCCTCTATCTTAGACCATAAAACTAAACAGCCTCCAGCTAGTCCCAGTAATCATGTGCCCAGCCCTTTCCACTTTATTGGCTGTTTTGTGCAGTCAAAGCCAAATTGCCAAAGGGAGAGGGTCAATCATTTGTGCTGCATCTGCTGCAGGCAGTGGTAGGACACAGGGCAGATATTTAGGATTAGAACTAGTTAAATGCAGATTCAGGGCAGGAGTGAGGGGGAAAACAATCCTGGAATAAAAGCACTGGGAATAAGTGGAACAAATAGCTTGGCCAGGATAGTGAATGAAGGGAGTGAGCTTTGCTCCTTGGGCACTCACGGAAGTGGGGGAGGGCAGGCAGATGTATGTGTAGGAGAGGAAACAAGGTGAATACAACTGCAAGTTGCCTGGTGAGAGAAGGTAGGACTGATTTTCCACCATGCTGAGCTTGGGTCAGAAAGGAAGAGGAAATGGAACAACAATCATAGGTCACTCAGTCCTGTGCCTGCTATTGAGGGACAACAATGATGTGATTTAAGTCAACTTTTACTCTGTGCACTGCTCTCCAACAAGCCAAAGACTAGCAGGGAAAAAGACCAAGTGGCCACAACTGTATTTTGAAATTGTTGAGGTAGTAATGGATCCTCAATTCAAACAACCAAATAATCCTCAGTAAACACCACCATGCACTGCTTTCTCCTGCCCTCATGTATACTGCTTCTGAAAGCTGCACCTTCCCAAAAGCTCACCTTCCCAAAAGCTCACCTACCCAAAAAAAAAGGATGATGCAAGGACTAAAGCAGTTTCTCTATGACATCATCATGCCAACTTTAACAGAGAGGCCCCCTGCCCAGCATCGTCATTATAAATACTAAGAGTGCATAGCCCATAGTCTGACAAATTCACACCCTCTCCATTTTACAGACAGGAGTTGGGTGGAGGGTTCAAGAAAGCAACTTTGGTGAGAAAAAGAGACCTACCCAGAGCCGGTGTCAATTTCAGTTGTTCTGTGCAAGGGTTCTGTCCTAACCACTGCACTGGCAGTGTATTTGCTGATAAGGCTGGAGAAGATTTTTCTCTGATTCCTTTAACCTGGTGTTAAATGAAATATTTCAAAGGCTCCCCAGGCAGGTAGTTGAATCTCCATCCATGGAGCAGATTAAAAAAAGCAGAGATGTGGTGCTGAGGGACATGGTTTAGCACCAGACTTGGTAGAGTTAGATAACGGTTAGAACTGATGATCTTTAAAGGCCTTTTCCAGTCAAAACAATTCTACGAAAGTATCAAATAGAGAATTTGACCCAAACAAAAGAGGGCCTGTGCAAGTCCAAGACTGACATTGCTGTTTAAGAAGCAGTGGGGTGGTTACTCAGTACCCACTGCAAATGTACCCATGGGTCAGGATATACACCAGAGTTGGTGAGGTGCCTTGCTGCAGGTTTAAAATCAGAGAGAAAAAAACCCCACAGTATGTGAAGTACAAATAGGCACTTACAATATTACAGAAAAACAAGGGTCACTGCAGAGCAGGAAACGAGCACCATAAAACCCCAAAAGCAGCATTGTAGGCTGGCAGGATAGATCTTCATAAAGGGCAGCACAAGTGTGCTCCATGATGCAGCTCTGCACTCGCACACACATTTGGCTGCTGGATGTAACTAGGGGAAATTCTTCCTCTATCAGCTTCTACTGTTACTGGAGACCAGAGTTTGGAAGATAGCCCTTCCTGTTTCAGGAAGGGGCAGAAACTGTCAGTCAGTCGTGAGGACTTGTGCAGAAGCAGCCTCTACTACTTGGTGCACCAACTATCCAAAATGAGGGAGTACTTGGATTACATAGAAATCCAAGTACTACTAATAGATTTAGGAGATGACAAAGCCTTGCAGGAGCTCTTGGAAGAAGCAGCATTTGAGCAAGGAAGGCTTTCCCTACACTAAACAACCACCTTTATCAGTAGTTTTCACTTGCACAAAGCACCTGCATTCTGCTTGTGCCTGTTTCTTTGCTTGTGTTAAGCACACCCAGGTAACAGCTCCATTGAAACATTAGGAAAGGCATCACCTCACCCTGGCATGGCCAGTAAGAAGAGCAGCTGGATTAGGAATCAGGAGTCTCACACTGCAAGATTCAGGGTAAGAGCTAACAAGAAGTCTAAATAAAACAGTAACTAACCCACGCTCATTAGTGTGCTCCATCTTTGAGATTTGCTCTGCAGCTCAAACCACAGCCCAGGCAAAATAAAGCTGAGCGGGATTTACAATTGTTTGTGAACTTGAAGACTTCCAAGCTATCTCATCTGCATGGATCACGTCAGCCTTCTCCTTCAACAAGTCCTCATGACAGTCCCCATTGTAATTTTGCAAAGGTATGACACGGATTATACAAAGTGTAGAGAAAGGAACAAAATTGCCCACTTTCAGTTGCAGAACAGATTGCAGGACTGTCATATCTTAGCGACCTCTCAGAAGCAGAAGTGTGGAAGGGAAAATGAGATTAAGAGCAATGCTGCAATTTTTCTAGTCTATATTACCTCCCTCCCTCCTCAAAACTGATCAAAATCTGCTCAGCTACACCTTTGTCCATCTTTTCCAGTAAAGGAAATGGCAAGAATAAATCACTCAAGAACCACTTTTCCAATTATGACATTGTATTACCTGCTGTTACCAAGTCTGATCAGTAAGTTGAGGTTACCCCTACATCAGTGACCATTCACTTAAGGCGTTCTTAAGGAAGCAATAGATGAGGATTGGAGCCCTTTATTCACCAGGACAGAAATACTTGTGGTCAAATTCTCTGTCATGTCTCTAGGTAACCAGCTAGACACAAGATGACAATGCTGGAAAAGGCAGAGATGAGTCTCTCACAGAAGTGCGCATCTTGAGTACTGTGTTCAGCTTTGGGCTCCTCACTACAAGACATCGAGGTCCTGGAGTGTGTCCAGAGGAAAAAGCTGGTGAAGGGACAGGAGAACAGGTCTTGTGAGAAGCAGCTGAGGGAATAGAGCTTTTTTAGTCTGGAGGAGGCTGAAGGGAGACATTCTCACTCTCTACAGCTGTCTGAAATGAGGTTGGAGCTAGGTGGGTGTTGGTCTCATCTAAGAGCAATGGGACCTCGATTGCACTAGAAATTTAGGTTGGCTGTTTGGAGAAACTTCTTCTCCAATTAGCTCAAACCAACACAAACTGGTTCTCAAACACTGGAATAGGCTCACTAGGGAGGTAACTGAATCCCCATCCTCAGATGGGCAGAGATGCGTTGCAGAGTGACACAGCTTAGCACCTGCCTTGGTAGAGTCAGATAATGGTCAGACTCTGTTCTTACAGGTCTTTTCCAACTGAAATGATTCTATAATTCCAGTAGAAGTAAGGTAAATTCAATTAGTTTGGAGCCTGGTGCAGCTTGGAAGAACAGAGTAATTTTGTCCAATAGCTGCTTGGTAGCTGGTAAGCAGCTTCCATCTCAGGCATGGGACAAGCACCTTTCGCAAAATGCCTTACTTTCATGGGATGGCACTTCAGTGCCACACCTCCCATTTGATGACTTCCAGTGGTGTCTTCCTCTTTGTCAGTGTGAAAAGTTACTGACAGCACAAGCACCACAACAAAGTAAAGTTTAAAGCCACATTAATTTAAAGATGTCATTCATGTATGTAATTTGTGGACTTCTCCAGAGACCATTCTGGTCTCCAACCCTCGTTTCTGCACCTTTGCCCCAACAAGGAGTATAATGCAATGGCTTGGTAGTCAAACAGGCTCCAGGTACAGCAAGATACAGCCACTTCTCAGACAAAGCACATGCAAGTAAAGCTGTATTTAAGAGCAGCCCAAATTAAACGTGCATCAACATAAATCAGCCCTTGGGTATGACAGATCATGCTGCTGTACACTGGCTGCTCACAGAAACACTCATGTAGATGACAACCAATGTATTTCAGGCCAGTAGATGCCTGCAGCACATAGCTGAAACACATTAGAGGGGAGACAACAACAGATCTATGCAATGGGTGGAACCATGCTGAGCATGTAACTAGGCACATCTGAAAAACTCAGCTTCAGTCATCACATCCATGGTGAAACAGCAGCATAAGTGTTCTTAGCTGCACGCTGGGTAAGAATGAAAAGCAACAGATCATACCATGTTCAGGGCTGGAAGGGACTTCCAGAGATCATAGTGTTCAAGCCCTCTGCCAAAGCAGAATCACCTAGGGCAGGCCACATAGGAACATAGCAAGGTTGGCTTTGAAAGTCTCCAAAGAAAAGCACTTCTCTGGGCAACCTGTTCCAGTGCTCCATCACCCTCACTGTAAAGACGTTTCTCCTTGTGTTGAGGTGGAACTTCCCGTGTTCTGGTAATGTTGCCTACCATGTGGACCACTTGCCTTCTTTAGTATGTACACTTCAAAACCTTAGAGTCATTCTCCCCACCCTCCCACACACCCGTCCCACATGACACCCTCCCCGCCCCAGATTCAGACAATATTTTCCTTGTCACAGGACAGGGGACAGGAAGTACAGTGAAGCTATTTACCAGCTCATTTCCAGGTAATGAAAACAAACGTTCAAATTCTGCAATTTCTTGCCAAGATGTTTCTGCAGAAGCCTTGAGGACAGGGACTATGTTTTTGTGATTTGCATAGCACTTTAAAGAGAGGGGGGCGTTAAGTGCCAGCTCGTGCTGGTGGGAACTCCCCCGGTAAAGATGTTACTCACACCACCACAGACATTTTGCTGTGCTAAAACCCTCAAAGTGTTTTCAGTCTTTCAACATCAATCAGCACAACTGAAGCCAGTAGTAAATTGATTCTCACATTCCACTGGTGCCGGTTTTTGTTAGAAATGATTTGTGATAGATATAGTGGAATATATTGATTAGTACTGACAGTCCCAGTTTCCCAGGCGCTTTGTAGCACTGCCATTCCAAAATGACCTGCTTTCCACCTTGTCAATTTTCTTCTGCAGAGTCCGTTATAAATATCTATTCTATTATGAGAGCTTCACCCCCCTCCAGAAAACAAAACAAAAGGGTCAGGCAAGTAAAAACTCCTCATCATAATAATGAAAAAAAAAAAAAAATCAGTGCAATAAAACAGGTTTTCAGTGTTGCAAAAGAGTTTGTTTTTATTGAGAGACCGTGTCAGGGGAAGAAAAGGCACAAAATAAGTTACAAAGACACTGTATGAGTCAGAGGCAGTATTAGAGCTGTTACAAATCACCTAAAAGTTGACTGACTTACACAGGTTAACTCCTACAAAAATCTTAAAAGAAAGAAAATATATTTCAAGTGATTAAAATGTATTTCAAGATTACGTGAGAACGTAAAGACCAATGTTAACTTTGGACTAAATTCATCCGGGCTTACCACCATCACCCTCTCTCTCAGAAGACAGGTATCACTGGAAAATAGGTAGCATTACAGAATGATTTTAAAAATTCATTCACATTTTCATACATTAAGAACCTTTTGTACCTCCAGTGAAGTACATGCACGTACAGGTAAGGCAGTAAGCATAGGAAACACAGTAGGAAAGCAGAACCTCCAGTGAAGTACAAGCACATACAGGTAAGGCTTAGTAAGCATAGGAAATACAGTAGGAAAACAGAACACGTAAGTGCAATTATTCTAAATATTCAAACAACTGTTGTGCCCTCCACCTCCCCCTCCCATCTATGGCAAAGGGCATCTGAAGAAGATTGATCCAGCAGCCGTTCACTGAACATATAAGTGAACCTTGCCATAGCAGGTCTATTGTGGAAAAGCTTATGCTGTCTTCACTTCTGACTTCTCAGATCAATTATTCTAAAAGCAGACTTTTCAGCAGTACAACTCTGAGTTAACAGCAGCACACAAATACAGTTAAAGTAAGAAGTACTGAAATCCATCAGTTTTCATTTTAACATAAGAAGGCTCATGACACTCAGTATTCAAGTAATCCAAACGACATATTTAAAAATACACATATCAAATGCATACAAATTGTTTTGCTTGAAACAATGAATCTATTCCCCCACCCCACCCATCACCATTTCTCACTTTCCTGTTACTCAGCTATCAACTGGCAATTACTTTTGTTTGTTCAAATTAAACTGGCATACGGAAACAATACAAAGTCTACAGGACAAAGAGAGTATACAAGGATTTGTTTCCATGGTGAAGAGTTGAGCAGAAAAAGTAGTTTACCCCTTTGGCTGCTCCTCTGGTCAAGTGGACATCTAAGTTCTGTCTTCTGAAATCAGCAGGGATGCAAATGTAACCAGACACAGAACTCAGCTGTAAATGTCTGATTATATCCTTAGGAGTTTCATTTACTTGACCCAAGACAACAGTAGCACTGAGAAGGAACATAGGACCAACCATCACTAACAACAACTGTCAGCATGGACTGTAAGGGCTTGATTTGCAAGAAAATCCCAAACAGCTTAACTGTCAGGGTTTGGGTAGTGAGGGGGCTGTAGGGTGTCTTCTGTGGGAAGAAGCCAGAAACTGCCCTGTGCTGGTCCCAGCCAGCACAGAAATCACAGAATAGATGAGGTTGAAGTGAACCTCTGGAAGTCATTGGCTCCAATTCCCTGTTCCAGCAGGGCCACCTACTTAGGCTAAGATTACATCCAGGTAACTTTTCAGTACTTCCACACATGGAGACTCCACAGTCTCCACTAACGCAAACCTGTGTTAGTGCTTTATCCCCCTCACAATAAAAAAGTGCTTCCCTATATCCAGGTGGATCCCACTGTGTATTTCACCATCTGTTGCCTCTGGAGCATAGTGGGGGCACTGACCTGCTGCACTCCAACACTGTCTGAATTTTCTGGCACTTCTGCAAAAGCATGTTTAAGAAAAGGCAGTAAATGTCGAGAAAAAGAGGTTACAGTGCTATAGCAATAGGAGAAAAAAGAGGATAAGACCATGCCAGCACAAGAGGAACTGAGAGACAGCTGAGCAGGAGGATGCCAAATGAAAACCATAGCCTGAACAGAGGCTGGTTGTAGACTCAGAAGGAGCTACAACTCCTAAAGATAGTGAAGCTGGTGAAGAAATCCATAGAAGAGCAGTTGAGCACGAAATAAGGAGAGTGAAACAACAGCAAAACACAACATACTGATTGCCCTGCTGAAGGGACCAACCACAACACAAAGGCAAGGAATTAGATACCACTGTGGGATGGAGAATGGCATGGAGGGAACAAAGGGGAAAAAAGCAGCAGTGTTTTTCCTAAGTATTTTATTTATTTTCTTTCAATACCAAACCCAGTAACTGAAAGCTCTTTAACTGGCAATAAATTAAATTGATTAAAACTGCCCAACTTGAAACTGGAAGAGTCTCATCCTCAGCTGTGAGGGCTATCTGGCTCTTCTAAAAACAAACAGTACATCCAGGAAGACCCATGGTCTAAGCGTGCAATTATTTTACTCCTTCAAAAGCTTAAGTTGTAACTAAATTTATAAAGTTTTTCTCAAAAGCCTTTTAAAGAAGGAGGGACTTGTGGTCTTTAAGTCATGGATTCTTACATAAACAAAAAGGAAATATTTATCAGTTTCTTTAAAAAAAATATCAATTAAATGTAAAAGTGGTTTAAAAGTTCAACATAAAGAGGTAGCTAAAAAAAAAATCCAAGTATTGTTAGACTGAAGAAAGGTAGTGCAATAAAAGTATCCATATGAAAAACACACTTCCAATTCCCACACGACTTACTCAAATGCTAACTGCAACAAAATAAAATCTGTGTGAGAATTTGCTTTTGAGTATTTGATCCATGTCACTTCCCAGTGACATGGATCAAATACTCACTACTGAAATCACAGCAACCACTTCAAATTCTTTTCTCTTGAATCACCAAGCAGTTGCCTGATGTATAACAATTTTCATCAGCATCTGCAACGCTGATTCACTAGGCATTTCTCCCTACAAATGAAGATCACAATGCCCATCTCCTACGCAAGTTTCTGTAATGCAAAATAATTTTGGTCGAACACAGATGTGCCAGATAACTCTCATGGGACACCTTTAAGTAAATAAAGCTAACAATATTTGCCAAGATTTTCTTACTGCAATACTTTTTGCCTGCCTGCTGATATAGGTATAAAGGAGCACCTCAGAGATGTTGGTGGGAAGCAGTAACATGTGTGCTACAGGCCTGTTTCCTCTACAAACCTTTTGTAGATGAGGGTAGGAAAGTAGTTATTTACAAATACTTCATTCTGTAAGCTTGCTGTATATGAGAGGACCCTGACACTCCAAATCCCAATTCTTTTCTTAGAATTTCTTTTAAACCATTCCTCTGCAGGCAGCTGACTCACTGCACAAATCTTTAGCCACCTGACTATTTCCTGACAACCAAGCAGTCATGACAGCACTAACTTGCAGTGAGTTTAAGTTGCAAGAGGGATTTAAACTCTAGACATTATTATTATTAAGCAATGCCTCAGACTATTTTATAGAAATATTCCAGACCCCGTGAAGCTGCAGGCAAGATGTTGTTAGCAATGCTTATTTGTAAGGCTGATGGACAAACTAAAGTATCAACATGGTTTTCAGCCATGTATTATCAGTTTTAAGAGTAGGCTTTGATATTTGCAACTCAGAAGCAAACAAGCTCTTCAGATTCCTCCATAATGTTAAAAATTCTGCGTGTTCCACAAAACCTGCACTTTATCTTAAACCCTTCCTTTAATTTCTTTGGTTTCCCATAAACAAAAGCTACTTAAGTGAAATGAGTAATGAAAGACAAGCAAAGGTAATTCTTTCTGTTCCCTAAAAGCTCTGGAGATGCTTGTAAATACCAGTTTTAGCAAGTTACATGGAAGAATTCCAAATGAATGCAGCTAGAACTGGTTTTGGACTACTGCTTTCCAGCAAAAACTGTCTTTGGCACTCACTTAATGTAATTTTATGATGTTACTTTACACACAGCCCCATATAGCACTGGCTGAGGAAACTAAAGACAACACTTCCATAAAACAGGCACTTCAAATTAAAACAGAAAAAACCTGCTTCCCACTGGGCCAATCCAGGAGCTTTTCTTTTTTTTTCCAGAATGATAGAAACAGCAAATAGTACCAAAAAAAAAAAAAAAGATGAGAAATTTCACTAGCTTCAGACTGTCAGGATCAATTTTCTACTCAGCTCTGTTAAGACTTAAATGACAGCAGCACCTGGAAAATCTGAAGGCTACAAAAGATATGGGAAAATTCTCAATAAATCTGTTCACCTTCCAACTCTGTATTTAGATCCATCACAGGTTTTCTTATAGAATCATAGAATGGTTTAGGTTGGAAGAGACTTCAAAGATCATCCAGTTCCAACCCCCTGAAATAGGCAGGGACACCTCCCACTAGAACAGGTCGCTCAAGGCCTCATACAACTTAGCCTTAACACCTCCAGGGAAGGAGCATCCACAAGTTCCCTGGGCAACCTGTTCCAGTGTCTTACCACCCTCACTGTAAAGAACTTCTTCCTAACATCTAGTTTAAATCTCCTCTCTTCCAGTTTAAACCCTTGTCCTGTCATTACAAGACCTTGTAAATAGTCCTTCCCCAGTCTTCAGATACTGGAAGGCCACTGTAGGTGTCTTTCTTCCTCTTAGTACTTCCTGTACTATGATACAAGCAAGACTGAAAATACAGCTATAACCTAAGTCTTCTGTTTGGCAAACAGCTGAGTATAAACATTTGACCCAGGTGTGAAGTGTGTCAGGCCAGACTCACTTCTATCATCAAATGACAAGCACTGCTTTTGGGCTTTTCTGACATCTTTACTCCAAGGCTCACAACTTGCATACACAGATGTCTAGAACAAACTGTGTCAAGGAGCTGTGTCAAAGAAGCTTTAACAGACTGTGAAAAAAAAATATACATGGTGCAACATCCTTCAATTAAAACAAATTAATGCTAACCAAATTTGCAGTCAGAGATTACGCAGAAGACTTGAGAACAAGAGACTCATCTCAAATGTTTCTATCAGCACACTCCAGGAGCAGTTTGTACCTCAAATTCCCCCTTTCCTCAGTACAAAACTGCAAACTGCTTTTATATGCTTTGGTGAGATAGACTGAGAAGTGTATAGTTCAACTGCACGTCCCATGGTTCTGTGAAGGATCTTCAGCTACTGTCAGTTCATCCACATGGACTGGAAAATCTGGCACGGAATGTGCACTGTGAACAGGGAAGCATATAGCTGCAATCCTTAGAGCCCTGACTGCAACAAAGCTGGCAACTAGCTACAACCCGCTCCATGTTAATCAGATTCTCTGAAGAGGTGTGGACATGTTCTTCACTTGGCACCCTTACCTGAACACCAAGTCACCTGTGGCCTTCATTTTGAACATAGGTTTGAAGTTTCTGGTGTGTTGGGGAGTCTCTACACAGCACATTTCCAATCCCTAAATGGAAAGCACTGACTTTGTTTTTAGAGAAAGTAATTTAAAAAAACCAAGAGACTTCCCTATTCTACATTAAAATAGCCAGGTAGTAAAATCTTCTTAGAAAGAAAGCTAAAGTTATTTAAAGTTCTTCAAGTACATCGAACAAGAAGTTGTGTAATAACAATGCATCGAGTCACTAATTTTTCTGTCTTTCCAAAGGGAAGACAAAAAATGACATTACACAGCGTTCTCCACAAGAAGGCTTAAAAAATTGTAGCGACATAGAGAAGCTGAGCCCAAAAAGAACACTGAAGTGTGCCACACTTGATACTGATCCAAAGAAATGATTAATCACTAAAGCAGTAGAGCTGAACAAAACTGACATGAAAAAGGAAGTGATGAAATTGGTGTCCCAAATAGCACATCCTACAACCAGCGCTAACTCTGAAAAGAGAAGCTTCAACGTCGGTATCAAGAAGGGTACTTCCACCCAATGGCTCCTTACCCTTGCCTTAAAAGATTTCTGTTGAATCCTCTATTCTTTCATCTTCCACCAGCTAATTCTCCTCCATGGTGTATCACATGACCTGTCACTCTCCTTCACGCACTGCTATATTCAAATATTAAGCTGTATCCTGCTACCAAGAAAGCAAAAGCCAAAACACACCTCACCCAAGACAGTATTAAGATCTGAGTAAACAGCACAATGGAAAAGCTTCTCTCATCTCCTGCATGTGTCTTAAGCATAAATGTGGTGCTCAGGGACATGGTTTAGCACCACACTTGGCAGAGTTAGATAAATGGTTGGACTCCATGATCTTAGAGGTCTTTTCCAACCAAGACAATTCTATGATTCTATGATAAACTCACTAAGTAACCTGTCCGAAAAAAGCAACAGCTAGAAAACCAAAGGATTACAAGGAAGGAACTCTCATCCCCAGGCCAGAGATAGTAGTGCTTGCAGAATGCAAAAACCAAGTAACAAAGCAGGCTGCTTACTATACAAAGATACTCCAGCAAAACATGTAGGGTAAGGCTGGCATAGTTGACTCAACTATAGTGAGAGTATTTGGTCTGAGACTCTTAGCATTACGACATCATAGAATCATTAAGGTTGGAAAAGACCTCCAACATAAGTTCAACTGTAAACCCAACAACACTATGCCCAGTAGATCATGTCCCAAAGTGCCAGGTCAACCTGTGCTTTGTACACCCCCATAGATGATGACTCCACCACCTCCTCAGGCAGCCTATTTCAATGCATGACCACTCCTTTAACAAGTATTTTCTTCCTAATACCCAACCTAAACCTCCCCACTTCCTCTTGTCTTCTAGTTACTCAGGAGAAGAGACCAACCCCTACCTCACTATGGCCATCTTTCAGGTAGCTGTAGAGAGCAATAAGGTCTCTCCTCAACCTCTTTTCTCCAGGCTAAACAAAACCTTCAGCCACTCTTCACAGATCTTACGCTCTAGACACTTCACCAGTTTCATTGGCCTTGCCTGAACACACTCCAGCAGCTTAATGTCCTTCATGGAGCGAGGGGCCCAAAATTAATCTGTAACAGACTCTACTCCTCAGTAGCTCCTGAGGGCAGACTTACTTCCCAAATATTGAGATCTATTAATTGAGCCTATCCAGAATGCTTACATATAACTTCCAAGTCACAAGTTCTCTCCAGCCTTCAGACTCAGGCTTTCAAAGAGCATTGTTGTGAGACCTGTTACAGCAGGCACTGTTCAACTGAAGAACTTCTGCTTAGTGATAATCATAGAACAATGTTTCATCTACATACAGAAAAATGATGGTGACATAGGCTGCAAGTACTGTGCAGCATCTCTCCCCAGTGAATTCTTTATATATCGCAAGTATCTCGGTATTATTAAATATTACACTCCGAGTAAGAAAAAAAGTGATCCTACAGGTTTCTGCCTATGAAACAAATCTCTCTCAAAAGAAACAACACCCCCAATGGATTCAGAATTCAAAACACAAAGAGAGAGAGCAAATAATTTTAAGATGCCTGGTACTTTATTCCTGAGTACCTCAGCAATCCCTCCTGGAGAGCTTCTCTTCTGAAAAAAAATTAAATTAACTGGCCAAAAAAAGTAGCAATAGATGATTCCTATGGTTCACATACACACAAAAGAAGATGCTGCCCTTTAACATTCCAGAGGTGCAAACACAAGACAGAAAAAAACAAGCCAACCCCAAACAAAAATCAACCTGATGGTGTTATCTTCACTCATTTTTTTCATTTTTACATGTGATTATAAAAAGTGCATGCATGGAGAGGTTTAATTTTAAGTTAAGCACCATCAGAAGCCTCAGTTCAGTTCCTACAAACCATGAATCTCCTCTACCTGAACCATTACTGCATCCTGCTCTTGTAATGAAAATTATGTTGAGGCACCCCAAGGCATGAGTAGGGTTGCCCACGGCAGATAACGACAGTAAAGCTATGAGAGGAGGAAGGCGAACAGTTCCTGTCTGCCTCTCGGATGACTTACTCCATCTACTGTCCAATGAGGGACAGGCACAGCCTAACACCTAAAAGAAAGCTGCTGGACCTTGGCAGGTTTACTATTTGCTTCTAAGTAAGTAGCTTTAATTTACTTATGAGCCATCAGCCACAAAAAGTCGTATTTTCAGCTGCCCATAACACAAAATGTGAATGCAAAACTAAAAAAAATTACTTGAACAAATTGATTCAACTGTTCCAAGTATTTCCAAGTACCTTTCTGGAGCAATTTTCCTGCATACAAGCAGCCAAATAAAGCAGAAAGCTTGTCCAGATGGGTTTAAAGGCATCCTGCCATATCTACGACAACTATTCAACAGTTTGGAAAAATCAAAGGAAAGACTGCCGGCTGGAATTCTTCTAGTGAAGCTCACAAAACAGCAAAACCCACAGTCCTGACACATGGTCCATAGGGACTAAAGTTTCCAACCTTGCTCTCAGTGCCTGGATCAAGCTCAGGGCAAGTGGGTGTTTGTGGATATATCCACAAACTCTGAGCTGCCCTCTGCACCAAGCACAGTACTTGCACTTTGCTCAGCATTAGAGTTTCTAGTGAACAAAGTTCAAGCAGCTAAGCTGCAAACTTCAGATGCTGTTTATTTTCACCTCCTTTCAGAGTAAAGGAGCTTTGTAATTTAACCAGAAAATACTTTGCACTTAGATTTTTAATGTCTTGATATCCTTTATTTATAGTCTAATATCCACAAAAAATGACTAGCAAGCTTCACTGCCACTGTGTGGCACTTCACTATGAACTCCAAGTATAAAGACTAACAGAACTTTTGTGGAAATCAATCTTAATAGAAAAAGACAGCTTTGAGGTTGAAGATGACAGTGTAATCAAGAAAACTGAATCCTTGTAAGGCCTCATCTTTGTAGTTGGAACATTTCATATGTTTATATTTCTTATTGCAAGATTCCATATCCCTCTAATGAAGCACTTACAGAAAGCTCAGTGTAAACAGGAGACAGAAAATGTCTTCCTTAAAAAGGTCAAGTAACTAAGTGCTTGAACAAGCATCTGTTTAAGAAACATCAAGCAACCAAAACCAGAGGTCAAGCACCCTCCTCCTTTTTTTTTTTTTTTTTCCTTTTTAATAAATAAGAGCTTTATCTACACACAAGATTTAAAAATAAATACTAGCAGCTTCCTGGCAATAATCCTCAAAATAGCAACCCACAGTTCCTCTTACTACTTAAGTATCTTCCAGAAATAAGATAGGTCCACAAAAATGAGCTATATATTCTAACACGTACTTCAGACATCCAGCATGTGATAAATACCTCATTTATGTCCCACCCATGAAATTATATCCTTCACAGAGGAGTTGCTAATCTTTGATATTTATGGCAAAATGAACACAAGGTAAAAGTTGGCAAAGCTATAAACAACAGTGCTGAGATGTGGGGAACGTGTGGCAAAGACAGGATAAGCAAATGCTTGGTGGAGGAAAAGAAGTAAAAAGTCACTAATGTCTTTTACATCTGCAGGCTTCATGGTTGCTCTTTTCTGCAGTTTTTTTCTCTTGGCCTTCCCTTAAGTTAGTGCACAGCTCATGACTAACCAGCTGCACCCTGTAACTCTGTACAGGTGAAACCTTCTCTTCACAGGTGTCTCTCCACTATCCAATATGCAGAAGGCATTTTAACATACAACGTCAGGAATTTGTTCCCACTGGAGTAGCACACAGCACATCCTGTGAACACTTCCAGTCTACAGAAAACAAACAGTGGGTTTATTTTAAGTTTAGCAATTTATAGTGAATCAAGATTAACCACCTGGAAAATAAAATACAAACAAGAGCATTGATGAGCTGTCCAAATTTGTGTAAGTCTAGGGAATTTCCTAGGATTCAGAAATACACCATTCCATGCTTGCTGTCTCACCTGCTTCCACGCACTGTCACTCTGAACCACAAGAATTTGAACAGCTGTCTCGTATGGATAGCATCAATCAATAGAATCAAACAGTACTCAAACCCCTCTATCCTAGTCAGGAAAAATACAGGCACCTGCCCAATGACATTCCCTGACAGATGAGGTCCACAGTACTTGTCTTACAGCTGGACTAAGCGGACAAGTAGTAAAAGGCATAAAAATAGGCCAGCGTTTCTTCTTTTCATTACTTGATCATATGAGTCTCTTCATCAGCATCATAAAATTCTTCATCTTCACTTCCACTCCCTGCAGAACTGTCTTTATCTCCAGACTAGAAACAAAAATGAAATTGGTTAGTGCAGAAGCCACTAGAGTAATCCCAAAATACATCAGCATGAACCATTACACCTCTGTGTAAAGGGGCAGGGGAGGAAGAGACATGCTGAATGACTGTATTGAAACATTAAGACATTATTCACAGATTCACGGATTGCATCAGTTTGGAAGGGACTCTCAAAGGGACTCTCAAAGGGTTGACCGTCAACCCTTCAGTGAGAAGGGACACTTTACAACTAGATCAGCCTGCCCAAGGCCACACTGAATCAGATTTGAGATGTCTCCAGGGATGGGGCCTCAACTTTGTCCTTGGGCAACACGTTCCAGTATTTTACCACTCTCATTGTAAAGAGCTTCTTCCTTATGCCCTGCTCCAGTTTCAAACCATTGCCCCTCATCCTATTTCTACAAGCCCTTCAGAACAGTCTTTCCCTGGCCTGCTTGTAAGTCCCCTTAAGATACTGAAATGTTGTTATAAAGGTCTCCCTGGAGTTTGATACTTTAATCAGATACAAAGAATCTGATTTGATATGGGGATGGCTGTTGCACCTTTGAGGATTTTTTTGTGTGTCCTTGGTTCATCAAAAATCTCTTTATAAGCGATGGGCTTCTAATGGATGGACTTCCTCTACTTCATCAGTACACTAGAGAACACATGCAGGAGAGAGACTGGCTAGAATGGTTCTGAAGGGATGATCTACTCAGCCTTCTTAAGTCTAAGGTCTCTGCTCTGTGGTGAGGTAGTAGAAACAGAGCCTTAGAAGACAGATTACTTGATTAGGCAAGAGCTTCTCCATCCCAAATTATTATTTTCATGTGTAGCATGGGCATTTTCCTACAGAACTTCAATTAGAAAGATTCCCCTGCAGTACTAACTAAAGGTCTTATGGAAAAGGGAAAAAGCATTACCACTTTGTACATTCTGAAAGAAAACTCCAGCTGCACTCCTTTTAACAATAGATTTTATATTGTATACCCAAACTAAACTCAGCTATTGCAGCTAGTTGAGTTTTATCTGGCCAGCGCAGCATTTTTCCACAGAAATAATACAAAATATACCAGTTTAACTCCATCTAGTTAAAGTATTTAAAGTATTTAGATTTTTTTTCCTCCCCGTATGCTTGCAGCAGCAACTCCAAGACTTCTACCTCATCTAGTCATATGCAATGAAGGGTGAGAGGGAGAGGGTGAAAAAGAGAAATGAAAATCATGTTCCTGACTGACAGTACCATGCAAGAAAAATCTGTGGCTTTAGATCTGTCTTCAGAGGAGTTTTGCTACAGTAACATGTGTTAACTGCAAAGGAATTTCAAGCAGTTTGAACACTAAGACCTGTCAGAAGATATAAAGAGAATCATGTTATGCCTTTTTCCTAGATTTCTAAAATTATTTGAGGGAAGTCAGGCTATTATTGGATGCTGTCCAACATGAATATCACATTCATCTACATTAACAGAGACAAAACCTTCATTCTGGGCAACCAGCACATGTTAATTTCAAAGTGGTACGAAAGGACAATGGACTCCACAGGGCGAATTCAGGGTATGCCAAATAAATTTTACATCTTTTTTGCAGCAGCTCCATAAGACCTCTCCGTGGCCTTGTCAAATAAGGTTAATGTTTATCAGCTTTCCATTTTATCAGCACTTTCTTCGTGAGCTTTAAAATAAATCCATAATGTGTCACAGACATTCTGGGTATAAACTCACTGAAGTTACAGGATTACTTCAGGCTTGAACCAACAACTTTTTTTTTCCATTTGGGTTCAGTAATTTTAATCCATTTGAGGCAAAGTGTTCCTGAAGACAGATCTCTAATTTATTGTTAGAACTTTTTTTCTTCTCACTTTTAATGGTTCCTTATCAGGTTAGGACTTAAAGGAAACCCACAGAAGTGCAAGCAGGGAAGATTTAGATCTGAGAGGACTGCTTGAAGTAGGTGAACCGAGTTATGAAAATACTGGTGGACAGATCACAGGATATTAGGGGTTGGAAGGGACCTCCATAGATCATCAAGTCCAGATAATACACTTATCACCCCTTACCTGGGTTAGAAAGGAAAATAAAAATACGACTTTCCCCGCTTTAAGTTGTACCACCTGTGTGTTTGCTAGAATTGTTTTTTGTTAGTAAGCCATCTGCAGAGTTAAGATGTAATAAGTTGTAATTATCAAAATAACAGCTGGCATAAACTCAATGTATACAACAGAATTGTGTAACAGAAGGTATGTGGTGCCATAACATGTTATCCAGTATGCTTAAAAACGTTTATAAAGTCTGCATGCATAGCTAAAGTATAGAACTGTTACAAGGCTGCCTCTTTCAAGTTTTCTTCAAGGGTGCTTTTGTCACCTGTGCTGTCTTGTCAGCAATTATTACCTTTGAAAAAAGCAACTGTTCTCACCACAGACATAAACATTACCTTGCCTCCAGATTTCTGTGAAATCAGGTTTGACTACCTGTGAATCTCACACTGCTTGACCAAAACTTAATCAAGCTAAAAGATGTTAAAAGGATCCCATCTTATCTCACCTTAATGGGACAACTGTCACTTTTTCTCATAAGCTGTCCTTCAAGTCTTCTGATCACTTACCCAATTCTTACTAGTCCATCAATAACTTCACATTTTGGGGTTTAAACATAACACCTCACCCAAATTCAAACACTCTCCCTCCAGTTCTTTACCTACTTCTCTCTAATCCCACCCTACTAGCAGAGGTGCAGCCACACAAAAAACAAAAACAAAGAAAAACCACCCAAAACCCCTCAAAAAAACCCACAAAGGCAAACCCCCCCCCCCAAAACAACAAGCTCTGCACATGACTGGAAGATGTAAGCATCTCAGGAGGTGTTCCCTAGGCTGATAAAATGAAGTAAAAACTGATATGAAATGAAGTTAAAAAATTATGAGAAAAAACAGCATTGAAAGAGACCTCACTGAAAAACCTTCTGCCACCATATTCCCGTATGCCTGGGAATTTTTCAGTTCCAATGTTTCCAATGAATCTAATCTCACAGAATCAGTGGGAGTTATCTCAGAGGTTGGTCTAGCTTTAACCCACTTAAAGACTGAGATAGACTTAAAAATTGACATTGTAGGACAGACAGTGCAGGTCAGGGCAGGAGTACAGTGTGCTGCCTTTGAGAACTGCCCTTCACAAACAGGCTTCTGTTTTCTTTAACATCTACGGCTTCTCACACTCGGCTTTGCAAAAAGCATGCTGCAGCAATCTGTCTCACAGATTATAGAGCCACAGACACCATCAAGTCCTCTGTCTCAAAGGAAAATGACTGTAAGTTTTTGGCCTTGAAGGGATGAATTAACCTAGCTCTGCTTCTGCCTGCATTTCAAGACATTTCAGACATGATGGTAAGGTTACCAAACTATCTTCTGTATCTCCTTAGGGCCTATCCTCCACAAGCCAAGAATCACTATCCTGATCTGTTTAGAGTGGCATATTTAAGCTGACAGCTGAAATAAACACAACAGAAAAGTACTAGATAAAAAAGAAAAACAATATACCTGTGAGCCATCTAGGGCTTGCAATGACATAGCTTCATCACCCAGTCTCCAGTATGAGCATACCTGCAGGTCTGAAATAGTTTCTAGCAAAGGGCTGTTTAAGGTCTCTGGCAACAATAAACTTAAAAGCCCAGACAAAAGACCTGTTGCTCCAAACACAATGTAAGGCAGAGACCACTGTATAGATTTCTAGAATAAAAAAGAACAAAGAACAGAGGAAGTTAGGTTAGACTGCTTTCCTCTAGCTCATACTACAGACTGAAACATCACCTTCACAACCATTCTCACCTGCCAAGTGTTTGTGTTCATATTTAGCACAAAAGTTACTGATTCTACTGTTTGGTGATTTTATTTTTTAACGAATATTATCAATACTATTACATCTACACATATTTTAGTACGAACTTTAAAAGAACATAATACTACTGAATTTATGCTCTCCTCTTGCCCATAACATACATACTTTTTGATAAACACATCACTCTGTAGTAAGAAGAGATCAGAGAATCAGACACTGTGGTTGGAAGAGATCTCTTCCTGTCAGTCTAGGCCAACCACCTACTCTAAACATGACTACAGCCAGCACTAGACTAGGTCAGCAACAGCTCTGTGTAACCAAGTATTGAAAGAACTCCAAGAATATAGATTCATCCTCCAATTTGACTGTTCCAGAGCTGCATTAAGCCTCTCAGGAAGAATATTTGCCAAGTTTCTTATTTAATCCCCATCTCACTTGCAGCCATTGAGCCCACACTGAAACATTTCACGCTGGTGGTAAGACCAAAGGTGCAATATTCCCACAAACTTTCATCCCAAGCCATTTTGGTTGCCCTCTAATGGACCCTTCCCATATTTTTCAACATCCCTTTGAAACTGGGAGGGAATTTAACTGTGGGCCACATACTGAGTTAAGACTGATGCAGGTCAGTGTGAACTTTGCCTATTTATGATGACAGAACATTGCTATATCCCATTTGTCACCCATTGTTTCACCCAGGTCTCTTCTAGCAAGCCTGCTACTCAGCCAGTTGGTTCCCAGCCTCTACTGACCATGCCCACACCAGAAACAATTTACTGTTCCTGTTGGCCTTTATGAGATTTTTACTGGCTCAAAAGGTTTCACTGGACTCAAGAATTACTACTTCCTATGTCAATCGCTCCTTATTTTGCATCCTCTAGAAATACTAGGAGGATGTATTCTGTCTTATCTTTCACTTGTTACCAGCCATCAAATACTGTGCCTGTCACTATCCCTTTGAGCACAGTACAGCATTCAAATCTCATATTCCCTTCACTTGGCACTCACAGCATTCTTCTTTGGAAGCCGAGGAAGTGAGACAGCATTCTGTGATGAAATCACTGATAAAACTGGCTGAGAATGAATTCTCATAGTAAAACCAAGTTCAGCAACCTCAATGACCTTCTTGGTCTTCACACACTCAGAAGGATTTTAAGAGGTAATGCTCCACAATGTTCCCAGAAACTGAGTTTGAGCTACTCAGCCTGTAACTGGATCCCTGGATCCACTTTCTGATCTTAAAGATCTTTTCATCCCCACTGTTATCAGCAACCTTTCTTTACAGCAATGGTTTACCACAGATGATGAACACTTGCCTCACTATCACAGCCAGGTCTTTCACCATCTCTTTGGGACTCTTATCCCATGGAATGGAAAGATTTCAACTTGAACCTACTGTTCCTCCACTGTTTGCTGTCCCTCTGCTTCCTCAAGTGTGCTGATATGCACAGAGTCTTGGGGTCAGGTTTTGCCTATGAAGACTAAAGCAAAAGTATTAAGTATTTCAGCTTATTCCATCTCATCCATCAACAGGATGTCCATTCCATTCAACAACAGGCTAAACATTTTCTCTAAATTTCTTTACCTGACGGAATTCCTATTTATGCTACTTGCTACTTTTAGCTTCAACTGAGCTTTGGCCTTCCTGTCGTCATCCCTGACAGCCTAAGCAATACCTGTACTCCTTTGATACTGTCTGTTTTCACATGGCTTATTACAGGCCAAACTACACTGGGGAAAGGTGTGGGCAAAAGTACCAGCAACTTACAACAGAGCTTCAAAACATGTACACTCACTTTCAGATGACCAGTAAAATAGGCTCATTAAAAGAAACAAAAGGCATGAGTTTAGCTATTTGTTTCAAAACCTCACTTTGTACAGCAAAGAGCAATTCTAAATTGAGAAAATAAAAGGCTGTGATCAAATACAAGAGCAACATTTCATCCCTTATATGGGCAATTATTTTTTTCCATTCCCATACTTTTTTCTAAAGATTCCCAGACAAAAAGAATACTGAAAATACATTAACACAAAATCCCTTCATTTTTTTCATCAACCCAGTAATCACTTGTTATTTAGAGACAGCTATTTTCACTTTCATGGGACCCCTTAAAACTTAATTATCCAAGATTTGTCTCCTGCAGTACCAAATCCATTATAGTCTATCTAGCAGAATGTCCCAATTTTTACCTAAAAGCTGCCTATTGAATCTGCTTGGGATACCTGGACCAGTCTTGGCTTTGGCTGTTGTATCATAGAGGTGCTAAACCCCTCCCCTAGCCAGTGTTTCATTGTGCAGATTGAAAGGCTCACTGTGCTTTTCTGCCCTTTTGCTAGCCTTCTGCCTGACATAACAAGATGGCAAATGGCAGAGAGGGGAAGTTATTCCAGATGAAATCTGTCACATTAAAGACATTGTCCCTTGACCTTAGCAAGCAGTTGGTGTGGAAAAACCAGCACACTCCTTTACCTGCATACACAGAAGACTATGAATGCAGAAGAAAGTAACAGTATCATCCTCATGTTCTGTTCTCCAGAATTTTTCTTTGCTGTGACATACTACTACGAAGCACGTGCTTAAAAACCTTGCCAGTATATCAGCCCTCCATATCATCATCCTCTTCATTCACTGACAGAAATCATTTTGCTGATAATTACAATCCATGGATATTCTGGTACACGGATTAGTAAATACACTGAATTTATTCTCAGAATTATGAGTTATTGAGCTCATATGCTTTAACATGCTACAGAGATTTTTAACTACCTGGGGGTTTTCTGCTATCATTTGCTTAGGGTTTGAAATGGAGTATTTACAGTTTTGGTATTTTGAAATCAGCATATTGGTGAAGTCCACTTGCTAAGTCTTAAAGTTCTTACACGGCTAAAACATTTTCTGAACTAAATGATGTTGTGGGTTTGCTTCATGACACAGACTACATCTCAATGCCTTTGGCCTACCCTGATCTCACCCAAGACACACAATTTATGCATCTAAATTTATATACAATATTTATCCAAAATATTCCCACCTCTCTCAGCCTCTGATACATCAGAGCCACACAAACAAAAATATACATAACAGTGAGAAGTTCAGACAAACCAACGAAGGGACGAAAGGAGCAATGATTCCACCAACACGGGAAAACATGGAGCAGGCACCCATTCCAACATTTCTACAAAGAAAACAGAAGTCATTCATCAGTGACATTTGCATAGGAGAAACTGTCACTTTTCAAAAGTGCCACAGAAGGAGAAAAACAACCTCAGCCACAACTCTGACATGGGATGTATTGCATCTTTCCTAAGAGTAGAACATGCTATGTGCTTAAGAGAAGCAAAAATCCCCTGCATGCTCAGCACACACAGAGAGGTAAAAAAAAAAAAAAAAAAAAAAAAGGTCTTTTATTTAATGC
>VWZI01014400.1:202970-238678 GCA_013396835.1 Psilopogon haemacephalus
AAAGAAAAAAAAAGAAAGAAAAAAAGAAAAGAAAGAAAGAAAAAAAGAAAAGAAAGAAAGAAAAAAAGAAAAGAAAGAAAAAAAAAAAGAAGAGAAAGAAAAAAAGAAAAGAAAGAAAGAAAAAAAGAAAAGAAAGAAAGAAAAAAAGACATTTCACATTTTTTAATCTTTACTTCAGAAGATTTCCACAAAGCCCCCCTGAGATGAGAAGTTCTGGCCACATTAGTAATATCACAATTACATCAGTCTTGAACATCAGAGAGCAGGAAGAAAAAGATGGAAATCTGCCCCAAGACTCAATTTCTAGGATTTTTTTTTGGCATTGGTTTTTCATTTTGAGAGAGACATAAAAGTTGCATGAGTGTTACCTACACTGACATATTATTTGACTAATGGAGATATGCCAAGAAGCATTATTCCTTGGGATTAAGTCAGAAATATTGGAAAGGCAATATTGATGTGATGAGAAGTAAAGGGAAGAATCCCAAGACAAAAGGTTCAAATCGGAATCTTTCCAATAAGGTTTCCTTAAGGTCTTAAGAAAGCTGCTGCTTAACATATCTGCAAGTTAGCTTCTCCAACCTCAAAAACTAAGACTTGCATGTGGTAAGAGGCTAAAGTACTGGCAAAAACTGCTTAGGCTGCAGGATGCTGTGACTACCAGTTATTACCATGTACTCCAGAAAGAAAAGGAAGTATTTACCTTTCTTTTTAGGAAGAAACATGACAATAAGACAAGCCAATCCTCCCAGGAACAGAAATGTGCTCAATGTCCGCTTCCGACCAAACCTGATGCACAAGGATAACAAAGGCTTTATTCTGCATTAGATCTGCAGCTCACAGACCAATGAGTCCTCTACATTTACATTTTCTCTATTTCCCACCTGGAAATTCTGAATGCCATCTCCCACAAACATTCCCTCCCCACAGTGTTTTCAAACAAGCTTCTGCAGCACTCTTAACAAAACGAGCACCAAGAAGTCTGTGCAGTGGCTGACAATTTCTAGGATTTTTATTGCTTCCCAGTGCACATTTGTAGAGCTCCTCAGGAGATGTGCAGAGAAGAGACTGAGAGATGAATTGTACAAAAAGAGATATTATATATAGTATTACGGCTAGGAAAAGTCTAAATATCTGAATAAATAGCTCTGCCGACATTCTAGTGCACACAGCAACTCTGACACAACCCCAGGTCAGCTTTATCTGAGCTTAATTGCAATGGCTGTGACCCAACCGTGAAAGACAGCGGTGGGACGACCGCCATCTGGTGTTAGCACACAGTCAGCACACCTACGTTCGACCGATCTAAGGCATCAGCCTCACCTTCAAGCCAAATCGAGACAGCTCTACAAGACGTGTAGAGAGAACTGGTCGAACTTGGTAGGAATAAAGCTGTTATCAACAGCGCTTTCAAAAAGAAGCTGGAATCCCCACACTGCAGATACAAGCGAGGAGATGCAACGCACCTGCAGCCCACCTTTGAGAAATAAATAATAAAAAACCCCTTGAATTAATTAAATACTTACCATTTTTGGTTAATCAAATAAATACAGATGGGGTATGCTGGGATTTCTATCAACCCTGAAAGGGCTAAATTGGCATAAATACTTCCACCTAAGTCACCCACATTAAGGGTAAGACCATAGTAAACCAAGCTGCACACAAACCTGCAGAAGACACAATAAGAGTAAAATCAGAGCTGTCATTTTCCCTGCCAACTCAGAGCCTTGGTCTAGCGCAATACACTATAAACCCTGTTTTGTGTTTGAGAAGGTAGGTCTAAAATGTTTCTCTACAAATGTATGATGCTTTTTAGGTAAAGAAAATATTTTGTCTCTGCACAGATGCAATTCTCAACTTGTAAGTCTTAAAATTAAAAGCTCCTCTTACAGAAAAATGTGCATAAACCAAAATAAAGACACGGCCATACTATTTGACTTCAGAAATTATGCCTTTGTCCTTTTTGTTTTTATCAGGTTTTACTTCCGTCTTCTTTTCCAATGGCATGTAAACCCTTTCTCAAACAGTCCAGCTCCCTGCCAAAGCAGGTTCACCCAGGGCAGGCCACATAGGAATGCATCCAGGTGGGTTTTGAAAGTCTCCAGAGAAAAAGACTCCAAAATCTCCTTGGATAGCCTGTTCCAGTGCTCCAGCACCCTCAGAGGAAAGAAGTTTGTCCTAAAGTTCAAGTGAAACCTCTTGTGTTCTAGTTTGTGCCCACTGTCCCTTGTTCTACCACTGGGGACCACTGAAAAGATCCCAGCTTCATCCTCATGACCTTCACGTTTTAGATATTGATAAGCATTGATAAAATCCCCTCTCAGCCTCCTCTTCTCCAGGCTAATCAGCCCCAGGTTTCACAGTCTTTCTATTCCTTTAATCATTCTCATAGCCCTCCACGGACCCTCTGCAGTTGCTGTCTGCCTCTCCTGATCTGTGGAGCCCAGAACTGGACACAATACAACACTTCCATCATCTTTTACTTTTTCCACCCTGGCTCAGTATTTTTCATTCTCCAATTGTGTTTTTTCACTTTTTTTTTTTTTTTTTTTTGGCAACCCTGACTAGCTGTCATCTTTACAGGAACAGGCCACTAATTTGTTCTGCCAGAAATCAGTACTTTTCATTGAAGCAACAGAAAATCCAATTACTCTGGAGTAAGCATTTGGAAAACCAACAGAAAAAACAGCTCTGTATTGTCTGCTGACAAGATGATGCTATTAAAGTTTTTTTTCTTAATCAATAATTATTCACCAAATATATGCATTATAAAAGAAACTCTATGAAGACTAACTCACATACCACATTGGACATAAGGTTTACTTCGAAGACAAGGCAGACCACCCACCTGCTAACGGTCTCCTCACACACAAAACAAAGAAAAATCTATGTGACAAAGTACTGACACAACTCTGGGACAAGGAGCAATACAGCATAACTAAGATCAGCAGGTCTTTGAGGGTCAGACAGGGAGAGATAGTTCTCCACTATTCAGAGGCTCAAAATACACAACAAAAATACAAAACCACCTCAGAATTAGACTGCAAAATTGGCTTAATCTTAGAACTACGCAAAAGAAATGTGCTCGGCATTGACGAAGCCACACCTGGGAGTACTGGGTTCAGTTTTGGGGCCTTCACTACAAGGAAGATATTGAGGTGCTGGAATGGATACAGAGAAGGGCAATGAAGCTGGTGAAGGGTCTGGAGAAGAGGTCTTGTGAGAAGCAGCTGAAGGAGCTGGGACTGTTTAGTCTGGAGAAAATGAGGCTGAGGGAAGACCTTCTTGCTCTCTATGACTACCTGAAAGAAGGTTGTGGTGAGGTGAGCGTTGGTCTCTTTTCCCCAGTAACAAGTAACAGGACAAGAAGAAGTGGCTTTAAGTTGCACCAGGGGAGGTTAAGTTTAGGTATCAGAAGAAACTGAAAAGGTTATCAAGGACTGGAACAGGTTCCTCAAGGAGGTAGTTGAATCCCCATCCCTGGAAATATTTAGAAGGGGCAGAGATGTGGTACTAAGGGACATGGTTTACCACCAGACTTAGTAGAGTTAGATAATGGTTGGACTCAAAGGTTTTTTCAAACTTAAATAATTCTATGAAATACCGTAATAGAGGGATCCTTCTTAGGTACAGTGTCCTTAGTGATACAGGCTGAGACTAAGCATAGTCTGCAGGATGAGCAAATTCCCAGCAGTGTGCTCTCTCAAAGACTTAAAGAGAGAACAGGAGCCCATCCAGGTGTACAAAGTATTTCAAGTACCAGGTAAACATCATGATCAAGGTCCGTCCCAGGAGAATCTTGTATCGAAACAGATCCAAGAAGCTGCCAGCCTCTCTGAAGCTCCTCTCTGCTGGGAGCTTTAATGAAAAAGTGCATTTCTGCTTGCGGTTCCTCTTCGCGATGAGGTAGAGGGCATCTTCTGCTTCATTCAGCCGGCCTTGTGAATACAGCCAGCGGGGAGACTCTGGAATGAATCTGAAACACACATATACAGAGAGAGCTTTAGGGCTGTTCTTTTCTACAAGGCTAGACTTGTCTATGGAAATAAGGCTGAAACACATTTCAGTATAACAAAGAATTTTTCTAAAAACCCTGAAAGTGCAAAACCCACTTTTGAAACAGGGACAGAACATGTTGAAAGAGAAGATAATATAAGTCATATGTGATTTAGATACCAAGAACCTTCATTGGGTATATAGATACACTCAGGCATACACACATGCACAATACCACAAGTTACAGTATCATTAGAATCCTGTCTAATTAAGGAGGTACCACATTACTACACAGGGTGTTTTGGTAACAACAACTGGCTGTCCTCCATTCCTCATTTGCCAGCTTTTTCAAAATTCTCTCCTGTAGACAATAGCAGAGGTTATGCAAAGCTCACACTCTTGCTCCTCATGTGTACTGTTCACTTGATAGGTCTGTAACTCCTGACACAGCCTACAAAAGAGATCTTCCCCATTAAGATTCTCAGAATTAATTCAAACTTCAGTCTTTTGTCAGAAGCTGTTTAAGGACTTTTGCCTCTGAGCACAGTGACATTTTTCCTTTAAAAGGAAAGTGGTTCTGTGCTATTATAAAAGATCTTAAGAAGGAACACATTTTCTTCTCCATAGTATTTTTAATTTTAAAATCTAGTGTTTTCTGCACAGACTAATTTTTAAGCAGTGTGGGAGGGAGACTGTGTGAAATCCGGAGCAACGAAAAAAAAAAAATTCCTTTCTTATAGTAATGTAGGTCTCTGAGCACAGCTTTTAAGTCCCAAGCACAAAGCACTTCTGTAAAATTGTACATATCAAAGTCTGATTTTGGGTATTTCTTTTTTTCCTGTCTGATTGGGGTTTGTTTTGGGTTGATTGTTAGGTTTTCTTTTTTTTTTCCCCTCATTTTTTCCCCCAGAGAACACAAACATCACTATGTTTTGAAATACCAAGTGTCATCTCTGACTTTTACCTCATGAACAGCCTAGAAAACCTTTCTCTGAGTTCCCCTACTCCCTTTGAAAGGGAGTGTTGACTTTTTAGTGAAGAGTTTTAATACGAAAAGAAAAAGATAGTTAATGAATTTAATTTGACACTAGAAAGAAAAAATGTTTCAGTTTAAACATCAGCTGAAGTTATTTTCTTCTCTCAGTTATGGAGATTCTGCTGTCAGAAATTGTATCTAAGAAAAGTAGAATGCATGATACAGAATCACAGAAACATTCAGGTCAGAACAGACCCTCAGGATCACCAAGTCCAACCAACTACTCTACAAGGTTCACCCTAAACCATGTCCCCAAGCATCACATTCAAATGACTTTTAAGTCAGCAAACGAGGTGTGTTTAATCACCGCTCTGGGCAATCTGTTTCAATGCCTAATCACTCTGTGAAAAAATGTTTCCTCATGTCCAGTCTAAACCTACCCAGTTGCAGCTTGAGGCCATTCCCTCTTGTTCCATCACTAATTACCTGTGAGAAGAGACCAGCACCAGCCTCTCCACAACATCCTTTAAACAGTGATGAGGTCTCCCATCAGCCTCCTCTTTTTCAAACTAAACAGCCCCAGCTCCTTCAATCACTTTTCATAAGACTTACTCTCCAGGCCTTCCACTAGCTTTGTTGCCCTCCTCTGCACTCACTCCAGTACCTCAACATCCCTCTTGTTCCGAGGTGCCCAAACCTGAACATAATACTTGAGCTTTCAGTACTAAAGTTCACATACACAAAAGCCCTACTATCTTAATAAATACACCTTCTTTCTATTTTTTCCTAACCCCCTTTGATAAATAAAAAGAAGCTGCCCATTTTTAGGATTTTATGTCATTAGGACTGCATGTGCAAGCCATTTTGATGCTGTTCTTCCATGCAAACTTAAGAAGAGAAACATCATGTTTCCACACAGCCACAAACATATTTCTGATTCCAAATAAACACCAGTTAAAGAACAGGAAGAGATGTGCTTCTATACCACTCCAGGGATTGTTTCCATCTACAGTGATGATATATCTTTAGCTTACACTTACATCTCTAATGAGCTGTGCTGTGGTATTTGAAGAAAGCACAGAATGTAGTGTGGTAAAACTTGAGAGAAATAGCTTAGTTACAGTATTTCATGCTACCCTAGGAAGGTACCTTGACTTAGTTGTTCTTTGGGTTTGTGTCTTGGGTTTTTGTTGCTTGTTTCTCTTTTGTTGGAGTCTTGGTTGTTTTTTGGGGTTTTTTGGTTTGTTGTACAGTTTTTTTTGTGGTAGTTTGGTGGTGGTTTAGTTTGGGGGGGGGTGGGTTTGACATCTTTCTTGATGAAATTGAGTTGGAAAAATAACTTACAGAGAGAGAAGAAAGACGACCGTTCCTTCCAGGTTAACCACAACAGCCAGAGTCCTCCAGGAACGAATAAAGTACCCTAACAAAGCATACTGGGCAATTCCCACAGCAAAGAACAAGCCACCAATAGATCCTAGTATACAGTTAAAAACAAAACAAAACAAAACAAAACATTATGACTCCTTTAAGTAACATTAACAATTTTCAACACAGAGAACAAACAGAAAGTGGCATTTCTTTACAATAAACTTAGTAATACAAGCAAAATCACAGCTATTTGACTAAAGAATATTCTGTCCTTCACACACTTAGAAGTATTTCATCCAATTGCAAATATAAATACAAGTACAAAAAGCACTGTTCCACATCCTTTTCATCCCATGAAATCCATGAGTAGCTGAGTCTTGTAATAACCTCTGCTTCCACTTTCTACAAGTAGAAATAAATACTACAAACCACTGAAAGACTGGTCTTTTTAGGAATACATAGTATTCATTTGTAGCTCTCATGATCTGCAAGACATCCTGTTTTAGAACAGTTTCACCATAGCACTTCTTTGGCACTTGTCAGAGACTAGGTCAAGCCCCAGAGCTGTAATGGTACAATTTATACACATCAGACCTGAACGACAGCTTCAACACAAGACAGTTAAGGGACTGTATCTTTTGTCCTAAATTCTGAGATTGATTATCACAGAGGACAACTTTTTTTGGACATATAAACAGTTGTCTCATCTTTCCATTTTACAAAAGACACCTCTGATTTATTTTTGAGAACTCCCAGGAATGAAATAATTGATATTTAGCATATAGAGCATACAAACACTGTCTTTTTGACAGAGTGCAAAATTATGATGGATAGAGCTCAGCTATTGTGAACTTTGGATACATATTTAGCTGTGTAACATTCACAGGGAATGTTTCAGCTGGACCTTTCTCAACTTGAGCGATGAAGAAATCTGAGTGGCCCCAAGTCATCTACTATTCTTGTCTAAGGTTTGTATTAAACAAAGCAGGGCTCTAAACTGTGGTCACACAGACACTCAACTGGAGCTAAATGAGCTGCTGCTATGGGGTTAACTTGGGTGCATTTGAAGCAGTGTGACACCAAAACCTGTAAACTGTATCAATAAAGACAGTGGCACTCAAACTGTACCTGCTAATGCCCAGTAGGCAGTACCTACACACTCATTCAGCAGAACAAAGGCCACCAGTGACATCCCACCATTCATCATTCCTACCAAGAAGCGAGAGACGGCAAAGAATTCATATGAGGGTGAGAATCCATTTGCAATGGCAAACAAGATGTCAAGAGCAAAACCTGGAAGACAAGGCAAAAGGTTTAATTTTAAAAGAGTACCTAAAACAAAATAGAAGCATTTATCAGCATCTTTTCATGGTGTTCAGTGGCATCTGTCCCAACTAATCAGTCAGCAACAGCAGCATCATTTTAGGTAGAAATTTAAGTACCTAAGGTCCCTATCATGAAAGGAGGAAAGAACAGGAGGAGAAGAATATAGTGTCTGATTAAAAAAAAATTAATTAAAAAAAAATCAATCAATATCATAAAAAGAGGGGAGGACAGGACAAAGGAATGGTTTCCAATATACAACTTGCAGTACTAAACCTTCAAATTGAGTTCATGGCAAACAATTTTTTCATATGTTCAGAACTACTGCCTGCCTTCAGATAAGAGAGCTTGACATTTATCCCCATAGAGAAGCCACAGATTAAATATATGATCAAATACCTCCCCTCACTCGTGGAAAGTAACCCTCACAAACTAAGGAAGAGAAATGTTACCATGAGACAGTATATGAGGATTTTGCACTGAATAGCAGGTTGACTTTTATTTACTTTGAATTAAGTTGCTAATTTAAAAATCAAAACCTGGTTTTCAATTTTGCCTTCTTATCCATTGACAAAACAATTTATACCTCCACACACGAAGACATGAAGCTCCAAATGCTGCTTTATCATGGGCACTAAAAAAGCTTATGAGCTCTAAAACACAATGAAGATCGCAAATACTTAAAAATTACATCATGCAGACAGAAGAGAAAGTATTCAGATTCCTAGAAGCTTCTATATGTACAAACATTGCTAACCAATGACCAGAAATGTTAACCGAAATGTGTTGAGATCCCATGAGCTTGGCATGCACGAGCCCTCATGGCACAATATCTAAACACAGAACATTTCCCACATATTAATTTCTTGTCCTTACTTATATTCCTTAAGTATGCTGGAAGACAAAACAACAGAAAAAGAAAAAAGACAGCACACAATATACTGCTACCTATCTATGCACAGATGTGGTCTTGAAGGACACTGGTTCAGCACCAGATTGGAAGAGTTAGATAACAGTTGGACTCAATGATCTAAAGGTCTTTTCTAACCAGAATGAGTCTGTGATTCTATGAAATCAAGCTCTCACCAGAAGCTGGGCTCTTGCCACTGATCTCCACTTCATTAATTTTGTTAGGTGGCAGTGGTTACCTGTGAGATAGACTTTCTTCCTCCCAAAGCGATCTGAAAGCTGGCCAAAGGAGATTGCTCCAAGAAACACACCGCTGAAGTAGAACGAACTGGCAGCACTGACTTTGTATGACGTGTTGCCAATTAGAAACCACTGGAGGGAGAAAAAAAAAAAGAAGGGAAAAACGAAGGCAAATTAAGCAGAATTCAAGTAGTTCAGCAGTTCACCAAAATCCACAGTTGGAGAAGGGTAACACACTTTAAGGAAGATCAAACTTTGCATCACATTCAGTCAGCCACCACAACACAAGTGCTATCTGATAACTATCTCCCAGACTCTGGGCGGTACTAACCAATTGCACAGTTCACCCAAATCACATGCAATCTTTGATTCTGAAATCAAGGACAGATTTCTCAGACTATTGTGATTTTTGCAACCTTCTCCCACTCTCCCTTTTATTGCCTTTTCTCACTTACATTTATTAGCTTAAATAGACTCAGTCCTACCTCTTGACATAGGTCGCTGCAGCCTGTAGGCACACTATACAAAAATAAAAAGCGTGGGTTACGTCCAGAGGTAATCCTGCATATGCCCCTCCTTATGAATAGTCTTTTCACAGAGAAACACTTTTGACAGGTTTCCTGGTATTAAAAGAACTTTTTTTCCCAGTGTGTCATTTACCTTGCGTCTTTTCCAGTTCTTCTGAATTCTAAATACAAACCCAATCTTCATATTTTTGATTCTTAGAGACTTAATGTCACAGGTTAAACATGAGAGGAAATTCATCCCTACCCAAAACTGTAGAATGAAAAAATGCCATGCTCTTACTGTCCAGAAGTCACTTCATTTTGCATTCTGAAAGATCCACATATTGTGTTCTTTTTCTTTTCCTATTCCTCTTGCATTTGAGCTAATGCTGCCTTCTAGTGACACTCAACTTTTCTTCCTGTGGCAGTAAGATGGTGATTATGTCAGTATCTCTGCAGTTAACACACTAATCTTCTCACAATCTTTTCTTCCTCTACCAAAAGCCCATTAGATATCTTTTCTAGCAAAGCCTGTATTATTTCAAAGCTCAGTTATAAACTACCTCACTACGAGAACAGAACCATACAATTAAACCTCAATAAGATCATGGAGTTAACAAAACAAAATCATTCAGAAGCTCCACGAAAATAGCTTCTGTACTCCTAATACATCATTTTGAATTGTCACTTTAATGGTGAGGTGCTCACTGATAGGATAGGTAATGTTCCTACGAAGCATCAAGACCGGCAAAACTCTATTCTAAAAATAATCACGTGGCCACAACTCAGCTTTTGAAGCTCCTTTAGATTTTAAAAACAGATCCCAGAAAATTACATTTGTATAATAATAGCACGTAAGATTAATTCTATCCTGAAACAGCATGGTCAGTTTGCTTTGTTAGAGCTACAGAAATCATAGAATGGTAGGGGTTGGAAGGGACCTCTGGAGATCAGAGTCCAACTGCCCTGCCAAAGCAGGACCACCTAAGACAGGTCACACAGGAAAGCATCCATAGAGGTCTTGAAAATCCCTAGAGAAGACAACTCCACAACCTCTCTGAGCAGCCTGTTCCAGTGCTCTGGCACCCTTACAATAAGCAAGTTTCTTCTCCTGATGAGGCAGAACTTCCTGTGTTCCGATTTGCATCTATTGCCCCTTATCCTATCACTGAGCACCACTGAGACTGTTCGCTACATCTTGACACCTACCCTTCAGATACTTATAAAAATTAATAAAATCTCCTCTTGGTCTTCTATTTTCCAGACTACATTAGGCCCAGGTCTCTCTCAGCCTTTTTTCATAAGAGAGATGCTCCAGTCCATTAATTGTCCTTGTACCCCTTCTTTGCACACTCCTCCTGTATATCCCTGTCCCTCTTGAACTGGGGATCCTAGAGTTGGACACAATCATGCCCTAATTATTCGTATATGCAAAAAAAAAAAAAAATATATATATATCATGCCCTAGGTTTCAGTACAAAAATTTTAAAAGCTACCTGCACTGAAACCCAGTGACATTAGATGCTTTCTGAATCACTCAAGGATTAAGGGATAATTTGGTTGCAAAGCAAAACTTGTTTTTCAATTTAATCCTGAAAGCTATGAAGCCCTTTAAAGGGCTTAAGGACTTTCTCTTTTACCCAAAACATGTCACATATATATGCCTGATATTTATAAACCAAGCTTTTTACATCAGAATATTTTTCAGTGAGTATTTGCTGTGATCATGTTATTAGTAAGTGATGCCACGAGATCAGCATTAAAACTATCCTACTCAAATGTAGAAAAGGCTTCTTTATACATCAGTAATAAAACTAGATATCCCTCAAATAAGTGTGTTCCAACTAAAAAAATATATGGATTTAGCACATAGCTCAACTTCCAAATATACAACAGAGTCAGCTAACAAATTAAAAATTACTGTATTTTAACAGTAGGAAACAGGAGGGGTAACTTGCAGTGAAGGCCCATGTATTTGGATTCATGGAATATCAAGCTGGAAGGGACCTCAAGGATCATCTAGTCCAACCTTTCAGGCTAAGAATACGGTTTAAAAGAGGTGGCCCAGAACCCTGTCAAGCTGGGCCTCGAAACTGTCTAATGGAGGGGAATCCACCACCTCCGTTTGGAGTTTATTCCAATAGTTCAAATGGTGAAAATTTCTTTTTCTGGCATCCAGTCCAGTAAGGCTTCTCTTCTGAAGGCTGAACAAACCCAGTTCTCTCAGCCTAAATATGATAAACAATCATAAAGCAGATGCTACATGAGCGGTCTTGAGATTTTTTGAGTTTTGTGTTTTTCAAGTAAACCGTTCTTTACCTGCACATCTATCTTAAACAACTAAAATGCTTAAGAACTCCTGCAAGATTTAATGTCCTAAAACACTGCTAGGCCCTGCAAACACATCTGACAGGCCAAGTTTAAGAGAATAAAAGACTCTTCATATAAATAAATTGTTAAAAAATTAAAAATCCACCATCCTTTAGGACTTTAATTTAGATAGAAGCATAAGTACTCATATCCTCTTTAATAGCAGAATAAGAAGCAATGCCTGTTGTACGTGACTGCTTGGAGTTATTCCAAAGCTGGCAGTTTTAATTAATATGCTCATAAGCAACAAAGTTAAGTGTTTTATAGGGCTAATTCAGATAGCATTAGCGCCTCTGGACAACAGCCATGAATTATCAAGTGATACTACACTTGACTCAGCTGTACAGCTCTAAATCCAGGTCCTCTAACAGATGCACTCAAGCAGGGTTTTTGCACAGAAGATTTGGACATCAACACATACTGAAGTCCCCAGGAAGGACAAGTGTTGTGCACATCAGCGCAGAGTCTGGAATCATTTCTGTAGAGACTGCGGCTACATCGTGAAAGAAGGAACTCAGAGAGCACAGAAGTCACATCAATAAAGCTAAAGATTATTTTGGGATATAATAGGAGCAAGTTGCATTGTTCACTTGATGTCTCACTGTCTACTTCTTCCCTCATATTTGGAATTGCAAAAACCGCAGTAGCCACTTCCTTCCCTACTTGCTAACTGCACAAGGAATGCACTACATGCATTTGACCTTATAAAGGAATCACAAGATGTGTCCAGAAAGATCTCACAGTCCGTGAAGGATTATGAACACACTAGTAAAAAGAACTGGCACAATTCCATCTCAATTGTAGAACCAGGCTACATGGAACTTCCACATGGAAAAGGTGGGAAGTTTTGGAGCAGAACTTTGGTCAAGATCTGCACAGTAAAACAAAAGCTAGCTTTTGTTGCCTGTAAGGATGTAAGTACCTGCTCTCTACCCGAAGGCAGTGCCTGTTTAATTTGCTAATCAAAACATGCATTAGTAAGGAAGAAAGAGGCAGCCCCCCAACAACTGACCCACTAAGATTTGCCACTCACACCAAGGCAGCAAAACACATTTCAGTCTCACCTCAGAGACGATTGATGTGAAGCTGCTGCTGAAGTGTACATGCTGGTGCACCTCACTGCCATTGGCGGTCAGAAGCCATTCCCCAAAAGCCCTCTGTTCACTCACTGACTGGTTGCTATGGCTGTGATTAGCTGAGAGCTCCTGGAGATCCCAGCGGTAGGGAGGAGTTGCACCCACCAATGCGATGAGGATGGCTTCAGTGGCGACATAGAGCTGCCATGAAAAACAAAAAAACAAAGATGTGAAGCATATCCAAGCAATGTTTCCCCTGTAGCTGGATCAAATCAGTATAAAAATAGTATTCTTGTTTTATATTATCCTTCCACCACTTTACAATGCCATGTACAGCCCCTGTCTACTAAATATCGCAGACTAAATCACAACACCAACACGGTGGTTCTTGCACATTTTGTCAATTATTTGACAGAAAAGGAATTCGTGTCCTGACACTCTTCTTTTAGTCAGAGGACCTCCAACTCCCACATATAGTAAATACACCTCTTGGATGCATGAAAAATTGTCAATAGTACCAAGGAGACAAAATAAAATATTCCTTTATGCAAGTATATTATGCTATAATATCCTCTCCCTCCACTTGTGTTGTCCATTCCTATTCTTTACCAGTTTCACCAATTTCTTCCCTATTTTTTAATCTTTTGTGAACCTGTTTTACTGTATGAACACACATATGCATTTGTGTTGTATCTACACTTTTATACAGACACACAAGGTCTAAATACACTGGTTAACAGCTGGCTTTGTTCAGGGAAGAACAAAACCACTGGAAACTCAGATATTTCAAGCCTAGCCCAGAGCTGGGTCACTGCTGCTTGCTCAGAACACTGACGAGCCAATGCTTCAACAAGCTACATTACAGCTCTATCTGAAACCCAGTGTTAGTCAGCCTGTTTAAACACAGAGGTGCCTCCATTCTGCAACAGAGGACAGATTATGACATTGAGAGACAAAAGATGTAGCTGGTTAAAACAAAGACCTTTCCCATATTCTTCAAGTTAAACTACCTCATTTTAAGCCCTCACTGAGAAACAGTAACTCAGCACATTTGTTCCTAAGATTAAAAAAAGGAAAAAAAAAAAAAAAAAGGTATAGTCTGTTGCTTCTCTTGCCTACTACTTCACCTATAAAACCCCCTCAGTCATGGCACTCCATTCCGCAGTTCATTTCAGCCACCTCCTGAATGCAGTTCTTGCACTGCTCCCAGCATCTTCTCTCTCTGTTCTTGGGAAAAACACACCAGACAGAAAATGTGTTCTCTCTGAAGGCAGTTACACAATTCCCAAAACTGAAGCATAAAAAAAATCTGGCAAATTCTGAAGCAGGCAACACCAGGTAATCCTATTCTGTCCTCCTTAACATCTGAGCAGTCAGTTACACCTAGACCTAAATGTAAATTGCTGCTAAATCAAGGCAGAGTTGTCACTTGGAAGCATCTTCTTTCCATCAGCTCCTTTTTGCATTCTACATGATAAACTGCTATTCTAGTAGCAGGAGGTAAATACATTTACATTTTTTTTAAAGGACTGGGTTTTTAAAAAATATGAAATTACTGAAGGACAAAAAGAATTTGGAAAACAAACTAAACAACAACAAAAACCCCACAAAAACAACCAAACCATAATCTATTAACCACATTGTTTTTTAAGATAAACAACATCTTGATAGACAATGTGGAAAGTAAAAAAACTCAGCTGGGAAAAAAGGCAATGACTAAGATTACATGGTGAAAAAGATGTTAGAGAGCTGAGCAGCCATGTTGCTAGGGATGTTTGGATACAGCAATCTCAAGAACAGTTGGAAATTACAGAGAAATGAGAATTACAGGTCAAGACCTGTAAGTACATCTCTCTGTTCTGACTTGGCTCAGACAACTCTGTGTCAGGACAAAGCAACAAGATCCTTGCTTTTATCTTGTGAAATAAATAATTTTTTTCAAGGAGATCGGAAAATGAAATCCTCAAGGTATTGGATTTAGATAAAGAAAGCAAAATGTTTTTCATTTTTGCTCTATGTGGAATCCACCCCAACTACAGGAAACTAAATTGAAAAATAAGTGATTGCAGGCACACAAAGAAGCACTACAGATCTTTTTACAGTAAAAAGAAAAAAAAAATTAAAAAATCAACCTTAAGCATCCCAGTGGCTGCAGTGAGCAAAGACATTTTTAAAAAGCAATATATAGAAATATTTCCAATTGATCTGTTGAATCAGAAAAGTGTATGAAAATGGATACATTCTGGTGTTATCGAATAGTATTATTTTGCATTTAAGTTTGCTGGAGTCACTGATGACACAGGACTGTTCTTCCATCTGTGTTGTTCTTTGGGTAACAGGTATGGTGAACCCTCTTCATTTCATTGCAAAACCAAAACGGAATCCACAAACAGCCACCAAAATCTATTTGCAATTCTGGAGACCAGAATCATTTTTCTAGAAGTGGTCTTAAAAACACAACAAAGCAAACGTTATAAAGTTAAAAGAAATTAAAAAGACAGTTTTTATTGTTCAAATAAGAGATTCTCCCCTTAAGAATTGTAAACTTGTGCACTGAGCATTAACAGAGACTGGTGATCAACATAAAATGTTATCAAATCAAATAGAAATACAATATAACAACTTTATAAAGGGTAAACTGGTTACATTTTGTGCATTGTGGCAAAGAAAACCTTCATTTTTTATTTGTTCTATAACCCCAGTCAAGCCAAATTTGTACATTTTAATGTAGACCTTCTACTCAGAAAACATTTTCACTGTCTCCATGTGGATGTTAACAGTTCCCTACCGAATTCCCTGCACTGATCTGGATTAAATCAAGACGAATACCAAGCACAGAGAGAAGAGGCAGCAGCTCGTAGTCACTGATAGTGAAAGAGCATTTCGTTAGATTGCTTGAAGTTTCTCCTTGTTTGTTTATACTCTCCCCAGGCTGAAATTTTACAGTCTGCCCAGAATAGAAGTCTATGGAGATTTACTAAAAGGCAACCCCTTAATAACCTGGACACTTTCATTTTCTCTGCTAAGTAAAAGAAATTTTATTTTGCCAGTTATAACTATTTCATTAACAGGTTTTGAGAATTGCTTCAAACTTAACCTTCTGAAATTAACAGAAATGCCTGGAATGCAATGATCAGCTTTCTTGGTGTTCCACTTTCATAATAAATTTCCAAGAACAACACAGACTAAGACAAGCAGAGGGTAGGAAGGAAGAATTTCAATAGTTTGAGCATAATAAAAATATACACACAAAAATAATTTAAGAAAGTCTTTTAGACCTCATATCTGACCCACTAAGAAGCATGAATGCAAAATAAAACGAAGACTTAAATTCTACTAAGAAGTGCTTTCCATCTTTTTGATCAGCTCATCAGCAATTCACAATCAGAGTGGTCATGCTAGGTAAGCACCAGCTGAAGCGCTCACTGCTCAACGAATAAACCACTAACTTTTGACCTTTCAAACACACAAACATTAAAACTGCACCTTAAGAAAAGACAGGAATAACAAGAAAAGGCTTTGCTCTAGGAGAAGCCCATGACAAAGAGATGGTTACATTTTAGGACTCAAGCAATTTCCCCTGGATTCATGACAAGCAGCTGAAAAATTGAAGGGCCACCTTATTTTTTTAAGTCTGATGATCTCATCTGCTTGCAGTTATTTCAATTCACATGACTTCACTTCCCCCAGCCAACAACTCCTTTATGTAAAGAAAAACAAACTCTAAAACGTCTTCCTGATGCAAAATTATCATCTGCTGCTGGAAATCTTCTACCAAAGTGTCTCTCTTGGTAGAGAGAACCCCTTAAAGACAGAAGGGAAGGCTGTTGCAGTTAAAGCAAACAATCACTATGTATGGCACGCATTGTAATCTTTCAAACACTTAACAATCACAATCCCATTCTGACAGGAAATATTATTCTCCATGAACAATGGCACCACTGTTACTACCTGTACCAACTCTGCTGACACAGTTCTTTCCAAGTGAAAGAACTTCAGGTTCCTGTCAAGAAGCTAGGAAAACCTAACCAATTTAGTTTTTCAACCTTGAAATGTATGCCTTCAGAACCCACTGAAAAAAAAGTTCAAAGTCTGTCCAAACTCATACACAGCTTTATTCTAGAAATCCTTTAACATCCACATTGAAATGGGATCACTAAAGTTGAAAAAGACTATTAAGATCATCAAGATCAACCATTGACCTGATACCACCATGCCCACTAAACAATGTCCTGAATCATAGAATAGAATCATAGAATGATTTAGGTTGGAAGGGACCTCAAAGATCACTTAGTTTCAACCCCCCCACCATAGGCAGGCACACTTCCCACCAGAACAGGTTGTTCAAGTCCTCATCCAACCTGGCCTTGAACACCTCCAGGGAGGGAGCAGCCACAACCTCCCTGGGCAACCTGTTCCAGTGTTTCACCACCCTCACTGTAAAGAACATCTAGTTGAAATCTCCCCTCTTCCAGTTTAAACCCATTACTCCTTGTCCTGTCATTACAAGACCTTGTGAATTGTAACCCCCCAGCCTTCCTGTAGGCTCCTTTCAGATACTGGAAGCGCCATACCTACATGTGTTTTGAACATGTCCAAAGCAGTCAAATTTTAACACTCCACAGCAAAGCACAACTCTCAGAGCCTCAGTTTCTACAGCTTCACTTGGGTTCCCCTTCTTCTCTGTCCCAAACATTCAAACCCACACATATCTCAACTCTGTTTCACGCTCAATATAATTTTGTTTGGCAATAGCAGTGCCTGACAGGTCTACCGGAATGTTGCACACACCTTGTGGATGCACTCCTGCCTACCTAATGATGACAAAAACAGTGATGGCATTAGTGACAAGACTGCAGGACAAACACCCATGCTTTCATCTCCTCAGCTCAAGGTCATTTAATAATTTTGTAGTCTCTAGCACAAAAATGAACCCACCCTTTTTCTGACAACACACAGAAGTCATCTTCACCAGAATGATGTAGTGCTTTCAGCTCTGCACTTCTGTCACTTATGCCATAACCATAAACAAATTTAATTCTGATTATGCATAGTTTATTAAATTGTGATAATAGCATTAGATTCTTCTACCTCTTCCACCACCATTCTCCCAAACACCAGAAAAACAAATAAGAAAAACTACCACTAAAAGACAAGCTATTAGTATCTCCTGCAAGTTGGATTCCTTCAAAGTGCTATAAACACAAGTATTTTTTTCTTACTGAGAGCCTAACTCAGTCTAAAAGCAAAATCTTGCAAGATGAGTTCCCTTTAATATCTATCAATGACCTGGATGAGGGGACTAAGTGCATCCTCAGTAAGTCTGAAGATGACACTAAATTCAGATGAGGCACTGAGCTCCTTGAGGGTAGGAAGGCTCTGCAGTGGGACCTGGACAGGCTGAGTTGATGGGATGAAGCTAACTCTATGAGATTCAACCAAGGCCAAGGACCAGGTTCTGCATTTGGATCACAACTACTCCAGGCTTGGGGAAGGAGCAGACAGAAGACTGCCCAATAGGAAATGCCTGGGGATGATGATTAACAGCCAGCCGAACATAATCCAGCATGTGTCTAGGTGGCTAAAAGGTCAACAGCATCCTGGCCTCTAACAACAACAGCGTGGCCAGCAGGACCAAGGAAGTGATTGCTCCACTGTACTGAGCATTGGTGAGGCCACACTTTGCATATCAGATTGAGTTTTGGGGCCCTCATGACAAGACAGACATTGAGGTGCTAGAGAGGGTCCAGAGAAGGGTAGTAAAGTTTGTGACGGGTCGGAGAACACATCTTATAAGAAGCAGCTGAAGATGTTGAGGTAATTTAGTCTGGAGAAAGAGAGAACGAGGAGAGACTGTCTCACTCTCTACAACTGCCTGAAAAGGTTGACACCAGGTAAGGGCTCCATCTCTTCTGCCTAGTAACAAGTGATAGGATGAGAGCTGCACCAGAGGAGGTTTAGATTGGATGTTAGAAGAAACTTCTCCACTGAAAGGGTTCTCAAATGCTGGAACAGGCTTTCTAGAGAGGCGGCTGAAGACTCATCCCTGAAAGTGTTTAGAAGATGCAGAGATGTGGTGCTGAAGGGCATGGTTAGCACCAGACTTGGCAGAGTTATATACTGGTTGAACTCAATTATTTTAAAGGTCTTTTTCAACAGAAATTATTCTATGATGAAACAATTTCCAGAATTGAGAAGAGCTCAGTAGGAGTCCTCTATTGTGGTTTATGAGTCACTAGAACAAATTAATACCTAGTGTGCTACCTACCACATAAACACTAAATATGACCATAAGCACACTGGGGTTTTTTTCCTTCAAAGTATCACAGGAAGTACAGGCAATGCACCTAATACTAAGGAGACCTGGAATCTGCTAGAGACCTAGAAAAGAGAAGAAGGTGCTTCGGGCTTAGTTACAGAGTACATCACTCTGGAAAAACGCCTCGAGGCCCTACAAAGCATCAACTTGAACGGCAGAAATTAACACAAGCTTCACCGTTAAGACAGCAGCTGACTGCAGGCTGGTAGACCGGAACCATGACTCCAGAACTGCTTCAAGCAGCATTGCCTAAAGCATTTGCATTTTTGTAGTGTGTTAGACTGCAACACCAGTTAAGCAAGGCAAACAGACTTGCCTAGCCACATCTTAAAGGGCTGGGGACAGGGCAAGCCACTGCTGTGACTGGATCACCTCCGGCAAGGCAAATAAAGTCACCCTCAAATCATAGATCGACAGGTCTCTGAACATGAATAAGCAAGTTGGAAGTGCTGTTTTTCTGCCTTTCATTTTTAAAGGCAGAAAGCAAGCTTATGCCTTTAAAAATGAAAGGCAGAAAGCAAGCTTAGGTGCCCTGTTAAAACATTTACACATAAACTTCCAGTTCCTCTCTGCCAAAAAACATTCACACAGTTGTAAGTTTGAAAACCAAGCCAATAAACAAACTGAAATTACAAAAAACATAACTCCTACTTGTACTTGAAGAAGAACATTCAGGAAAGCTGTGTGAGAAAAAGTTGTGGGCTGAAATCTTTCAGCTGAACGCCAGCTTGCAGTTTCGTCAATACCATTACCGAAGTGCAGCTCCACTCTTATGCAAAGAAACTCACAGAGGAAACAAAGCAAAATATTGCCAGAAGATCCTGTTCCAGTCTATGAATAAGCTACAAATCAGCCCAGGACTGAATTGTCCCAGTGGCATTATAGAGTAACATGCAAGTTAAAAAAAAAAAAAAAAAACAGGTTAAAAAACAAAACAAAACAAAACAAAACAAAACAAAACAAAATAAAAAACCCCACCACCAAAACACAAGAGGAACTGTGAGCTGACAAGTGCCAGGCAGGCCTGCTTCTACCAGCATGAATAATTACTCTTTTATCTGCATTTCATCTTTGTCTTGCTTTCTCTCCACATCTTCCAGCCCACCTTGGCTATCAACACACCTGAGCTACAGCCAGTATTGTAAGACAATGGTTTATAGCAAGTCCTCACCTTAGCATGCTGGTTTGGGACCCTGACAAATACAGGGTGAGCACTTCAGAAGTTTCTGCTATTTAAAGTATCCAGACTAAAGACACTGGTGACATCTGTGTAAGATGTTTTCATTCATTTATTCATATTAAGGATTTGCCTGAGGATGAGCAATTGGATCTATTGGTGTTCTGTTATTTTCATTTCTTGGGGCTTTTTGAAAAAAAAAAAAAACAACAAAAAACTTGTGTTTGCTGCTATTTCACAGCCACATGATGCTCCAGAACTGAAAGAACTTTTTGTGATAGAACTTACTAAAACGCTGATTTTCAACTTACAGCCTATCTGCTTCAGAAGTCCCTCAATTACCACTTAAAGTTCTAGTTAAAAATAATTAAGAAACACAAGGTTGTCAGCAGTCCTAAATTTGCTGTAGAAGGACTGAACATCTTCAGTGCGAAGTCTGTAAAGGATCTGCAAACTGAAAGAGACTAAAAGGCTCTGGTGTTTTTCTAGACATTTAAGACAGTAAGTGATAAGCATATCACCATCAGAAAACTGGAACAAGCAATACACACAACTCCTTCAGCTCTCCTTACCGGAGGATGACAAAAACTTCACTGTGCTTTCAAAGGCAAATTCTTAACACCCTTTCCCCACAAGCTCACCAGGATTAGGAAACTGACCAGGTGATCACCAATACAATGTTTAACCAGGTTAAGTTCCACAGTGATCATATTGTAAACACACAAGACCTAGAAAACAGATGCTGTTGCTCCAGGAGGAACTCCAGTCCCACTGGACTGGTACTTGCAAAAAAACAAGAGAGGCTTTACCTAATGCAAACAACACACATGAAGCTCTAGATTAGCTATAAATAGAAGTAATTATATTAACTACTGCCATTTAAAAAAAGCATTTGAGAGCACAAAACTTGATTTGGGTCAGAAAGAAAGCAACATTCACGTGCAAATTGGAAACAATTATTCTGAATTAAATTACACATCTAATAGTTCTACTACACGAGAGAAAAGTAAAGTCCCTAGAATAGAGGAAGTGACAGTGAGGAGAGCCTTGATCATGTAGCTCACCAGTGGAAAAATACTGGTAATTTACTGCCTGCAACACATGAGAAGTTTGAGACTGTGTGTGTACACATGGGCAGGGAAGAAGGGAGATACTGTGTCATAATACAAATATTTATAATCCACAGCCTTTGCTATACAGTAGAATTACTACTGTTCACTCCCAGGGTCACTTTCTGAAGGTGCTGAGATGACAGAAGGGCGAGATGGATTGTTCCCAAAGTTTGCTAGCTTTAAAGTCATTTTGATTAACAGCAGAGGATGGAATTGCTTCAAGTTTCCACCAAATCCACCATCCCATTGCACAACACACACTATGCAACAATAACTCTTAAATCTCAAAACATGTCCCCATGTCTTATCTCCACTCCTTATAAAAGTGACAATCACCATGGCCATAGTGCATGCCAGATACCTTCCAGCCACAGACGTTAAAAGGACATTGCAAAAGAAAGACATACAACCACAGCTAGAGTAAAGCACCCCAGGAGGAGTTTCTTCTGACTTTACCCTTTACACAGCATGTAGCCTTCACTTGTTTTTTTAAAAAGAAGTTTCGCTTGTTGGGGGTTTTGGGTTTTTTTCTGCTGTTTTAGGGTTTTTTGTGTGATTTGTGGGTTTTGTTGTTACTGGTTTGTGTTGTGGAGGTTTTTGGGTGCTGTTTTGTTTGGGCTGGGGATTTATGTTGTGGTGTGGGGAGGTGGGGGAGGCTATGGTTTTGTTTGGGGTTTTTGGGTGGTGGTTTGGGAAGGGAAGGGTTGTGGGGGTTTTGTAGTTTTGGTTGTTTTTACATAGGCAGAACAATCTGCTTCTCTCTGTTGCTCTGCCTTCAGTCTATCTTCTTCTCTCAAAATTCATGCTTCTTGCTACGCCCAAGGTAAAGACTTCACAGCAGCACATTGTACAGGCATCTTTCAGGACTGAACTGCACAGAAGCTGAAGTCACCCTTGTAAGTTAAACTGCTAAAAATGGTGAGATGTGTTTATATGGTCACATACATACAGAACATGTGGCTTTAGTGTCAGTGGATGTGGTCATAAATAGAAGAGCAAGACCAGGTAATTATGAAGGACACTTAGGTCTACCTAAAGACAAGCTTAATTCAATGTGCTTTGCAATTCAGATGCAGTAAAAGAAGGGAAGGTCTCAAAGCCACAGCTGATATTTCTTCCATACCTCAAGATTGCTTTGACCATAGTTTTCCCTTGCATACAAACTTCTCATTATATCTGAGGCTTAAGGACCCCATTTCTAATGAAGAATGCCACAACTCGTAACTGCCAGTTCAGATTTTCTGCAGAATATAGCCCAATATCTGCATCAGCTGCATTCATGTTTAAGCTTGCAGCCATAATATCTGAAAAGACAAGTGATCATTTCTTTTAAGGAACAGTTAAGAATATGAAATGAGTAACTACACAAAGAAAGCCCACACTGACTGTATTTCTGATTCTGGCACCTATGTTTTAGTCACAGAAAAGCACTGAAGGACCAAAAATTCTTGGCTAGCATCTAAACAGCTGAAATGAAATGTAACACAAGCAAAGACAGTTCCCTCTCACACCCATCCAATGGGAGCAACTGGTAGGATTGGTCTTAGAAGCTCCACCAACTTTTAGTTAGAAGTATTTTTCACTAAATGAGCAGCAGCTTATCTACCTGTGTGATTAGTTTACATACTTACACTCATCCATTTAATTTCTCTTCCCACACAGCAATAACCTGCATCATAACAAGGAACTATATTCCATGGTGCAGCTGCTCTAAAAGCCTTCATTACTTCAGGGAAAGCAAAACTATCCTTTAGAATAAGCATCTTCTGAGCAAGATACAATGCACAAAAATATGCAGAATGAGCTCAAGAGATAAAAACCTGGGCCTTTTTAGGTTTGTATTCAGTTGCACAAACACAATTTCCCTTTTAAACTGTAACATGCTTTAAAAGGCCCTTTTAAACTGAGATGTAGTAGGAATGCACTTCCACTCCCAGATTTCTGCAGGTTCAGTCTGGACTTGGGCAATCTTGTAGCTCATGTTCACCAGCAAGAACAAAATTCTTTGAAATGTATATATTGAGTCACAAAGAGACAAAAAAACCCAAACCTTCCCTTCCTTTTTTTTTTTTAAATATGCTTGTACACTGTCAAATATTTGATCAAGACATGAGATTTTGTCTAATTTTGCTACATATACTAAACCACCAAGACACCATTCTTTATCAATGCTTCCATATAATTTCTTTCAAAGACAGTGAGCAGCTTTAGTACTCAATAGGTGTCAAGCAATTACTTTTAGTTCAAAGTCTTAGGTATTTTAAGGGTTATCAGCTCCCTTTATTTAAGTTCTTTACTGTGATGGTGGTAAAACAATGGAAGAGGTTGCACTGAAGTGTTTAAGGTCAGACTGGATGATGCTTTGAGCAACCCAGTCTAGTAAGAGATGTTTCTGCCCATGGCATGGAGGTTAGAACTACATGATCTTTAAGGTCCCTTCCAACTCAAGCCATTCTACCATCATGATTTTCTTTATTCATTCCTCACTCTCTTACACTAAAGATGCTGGACTAATCAGGTCTCAAATTTACATCATTAGTATATCCCCATGTTCCTCATATAAGTTTTGGGTAATTCCATAGCTTTTGGAAAAAAACTGTTTCCCTACTTTAGCTGTCATCACTCCATTATAAAGTTAGCAACCACTGCTACAGAACATTCCTAAAATAATGTTCAAATGTCCTATTGAGATGCGGTGAACAAGCCAGACAGCCAGGCCTTAATACAGTAACCAGCAGGTAGGAGAGGAAAAAAAAGTCAGCAAAGAAATAAAGACAATGAAAAAAGCCACCTGCAAGACTTATACTTAACCTAGCTCTACACCAGACATATGAAAGCATTTCTCTGACTACAACCAGCCCAGAGCATGGTCACTCCACAGGCCCAGTACCAGTTTACTCAAGCCCACTTGAAACTGTGACTATCATGCAGAAAGTCTTACCCAAATTTCTTAACTCATATTCACAGAAGTCCTATTCTATTCTAAGTTGCGTGAGCTAAACAACATTTGTAATTTGGAGAACAGATATGTTGGCTTAATCAGCAAGGCTACCTGGCAGATGCAGGTATAGCCTTTCTATACTGTAGAAATTTATATAAGAAAAATACTAAGATGAGGGGGGAAATGCCTATAAAGTATGGAACTCAAGAGATTACAAACATGCAGAGATTAAAAAAAAAAACACAAAAGCCTACAAGCAAAGTAAGAGCATCTGCTAGGAATCTTCTGGGGCAGGGAAAGCAGGGAGTTTAAGCACAGCATGAGACACAAAGGCACTTAACACAGACAAAAATAGTTTTCATCCATGTGGTATTCTTATCTTTAAGAAACAGGAAATATTTTTCATTCCAGTTGGTCAATGTGCAAATACAAATCAACTGAGGGAGCATGTGGGAAGCAACAATGAAGCAAGCAATAAAATGCAATAATCAGTCCATGTCAAAGCTGGTGACATAGACTAACAAGAGTTCTCATTCTGCAGCCTGATACTGCACCTAATTGACTAAAGAAACCCATGAGTGCCTGAATCTACTTCACACATACCAGATACATCACTTATCTTTGGATCCATCCTCTGAAAGAGTGGCAATAAACCAGACAAAAGACTAACACCAGTCATGGAACCTGCCCTCAATCTTGCTCTCGCATCCCAGTGACATATTATGTAACTTGGCACCAATAAAAGAACACAGAAAGCAAGCAACCACCCAGACAGGAACCAGTTGTCTAAGTCCAAATCTATTCATGGACTGAAAGACAAGCTTCACATCTAAACCCCTTACAAACCCCTGCACCTGGCACAGTCTAAAGCACTGAAAACCCATCAGTCAGGGGATGATCCTTGTTGGTAAAGTTCAAGAATTAATGATAACATGAGAAGAAAGAAACAAACGAAAAACCCCAACCCAGAAACAGACCTGCAAATCTGCTACTTTTTTTTTAAGTATTCTGAATTAATTCCAGGATTTGTAAAGATCTTCCTGTTTAATTCTCCCATGAGAAATGCAAGTCAATCCATTAAAAAGTAAAACAAACAAGAATATTACTGAACAGCTGACCCATACTGCTTAAAACTCTGGGAATATAGAGCACTTGCTGTAGCTGCAGCTCATTCCGGAACATGCCTGGCACTGGAAAGAAAAATAATGACTGCTTTCTTAATCCCTAATCTTTAGCAAAATTCCAATTTTTTTCTAGCCTGTCAGTTGGCAGAACAAGCTATACACAACAGATGATTTTAAAGGATTAATCAGATAAATCAGTTTAAAAAAAAAAAAAGAGAGAGAGAGAGAGAGTGCACAATAGAGCAAGAAAACACACCTACAAAGCTTTCGCTGTTCATAATCATTGCTTTGCAATCCAGAGAAGCTGCCAAGACTGAGCACCTGAACTTTCTCTAGTCATCTCATAAAGCTTCTTAGTATTTCTCAATCCCCTAGCTGCCAAGACGAGACATCTTCAGACTCACAGCTCATGACTGGAAGTTCTTGATTACTAAAAAGTACTAGGAAGCAGAGGTGGGATAACATTTAATTTCCTTTCTTCCCTCCTGCATCCGGCAAGAAATCACAATGGCAGTAATCCACCGTACGTCAGCCTAGCTGAATTCACTACAATTAACGTTTTTGATGAGATAACATGGAATAAACCAAAACACCATCAGATATAAACTATACTTTATGCCTAGGCCTGACCGTGAAGGTGCACATACTATCCTTATCTCCCTTCCCCACCACCACTGGAATGAGATGTCAAACCTGGTTGCAGAGCACATTGGTTGGCCATGCAGAATGATATTACAGCACTCCACTATTACTCTGGACTCTACTTTTATCGCGAATCTTAACAGCATTCCAGTTTTTTATTTCACACAGCACAAGCCTGGCTACTCAAAACACGGAGCCTCATCCAAATACCAAGCACGATCATTGCACCTACATTCTAGAAGTCAAGGCAAGGCAAGTCAAAGCACCATGAATGGTCACAGCCTATCAGCTGATGAGAGCTTTTGCACCCTGAAGCATCAGTAGCTACCTGCAGCTTCTCAAATATTTCCACTACAAACAAGCCATGCACAGCCTAGAAGTCACCACCCTAGGCCACTAACTCTGGGTTGTACAGGATTCCCAGCAGAGCCTCCAACGGAAGTTGCTGTCTTCCAGTCTAGATCAGTTCAATTTCACTTCAGCCAGCCCGTCCTCACCTAACAAACTGCATGCTCTCGATCTGCTCCCCAAGAGACTCAAGGCATAACTCCCAGGCAGCGCAGGGCAGGCAGCACCAGCCACTTGCCCCAGATTCACTCTGTAGAAGCTCACTGCCTTTGGACAGAGGTCACTTCTGCACCAGGAGCACAGCAACTTACTGCTGATCAACCCAAAGCAAAAGACCAATTACTGCCACCAACAGCCCTCGACAGACCTCCAACATCGACCTTCACACCCGCAGCGCCCACCACAGGCACACCCACCCAACGGCTGGAGAGGACAGCTACCCGCAGCGCACACACCGTGCCTGTGGGGACACCCCCGCCCGGCTCAGGTCAGCCTCCCCACGGGCGCTCCCACCCTTCGGAGAGGGGATGGAGGGGAGGCGGCCTCTCACCTGGAGGAGCACGGCCAGCAGAAAGCACAGGTACACCTGGTAGGGCCCCATCTGCCCCACCAGCGGGAACGCCTCCTCCACCTCCATCCTGCTCCCCGCCAGCCGAGCAGCACCTACGAGCGGCCGAGCGGCGCATCCCCGAGGCCGGGGCGGAGCGGGAGCGACGGCCGAGCCCTCGCCGAGGAGGAGGAGGAAAGGGCGGGAGATGCGAGGCGGCGATCATGCGCAGCGCCGGTGAGAGCAGCCGGGGAGCGGCCCGCCCAGGGAAGCGGAAGGGCTGCCGCTGCCGTATTGCCGACTGGGGCGTTAGCGCAGGCGCGCCTCCCTCAGTTAGATGGAAAAAGGGGGAATGGGGAGGGGAAGTGGTTGTGAGAGGTGTGGGAGGGGTCTGCATCCGAGCGTCTGGCGGCAGTGTGAGGGGTCCGGAGGTGGAGTGTGAGAGGCTTGGCCAGTCATAGGGGGCGTGAAAGGGCCGCCAGGGGTCTGAAATGGTGTATATGAGATGGGACGTGAGAGGAATTGTAAGGGATGTAAAAGGGTCTGCAAGGAGTGTGAGAGAGGGCTGAAGCAGTATCTGATGAGTGGTGAGAGGCCTGAGCAGTGTGTGAGGGTTGAAGGGGTGCGAGGGGACTTGGGGTTTCTGAAGGGAGGCAGAGATGGCTTGAGCAACTGGGTTGGTTGCTGCGAGTGGGCCCAGTACTGCAGAGGTGGGTGCTGGGTGTGGTGTTCCTCAGGAGGTATGGCAGCTCTGGTCATAACTGCTTGGAAGGGGCGGGGACAAGAGGCTTTGCCCCTGGACCCTTGGTCGGACCAGGGGAGCATGCCGGCCCTGTAGGCTTGGCAAGAAGGCTGCTCGTGTCCTGCTAGTGAGGTAGCAGCAGCATATCTCTGATTCTGTTTCATCAGAAGACCACAGCTGACTTACAGAGTTAGAGTCTGCAGTCTGTGGGTTTGCACCGACATTGAACAGTGTTAGTCTGGTATCTGGAAGTTACACCTGCACAGCGCACATTGAAATAACTTGTGTGAATTCACGCAGAACCCCTAAATATTAACGCACTTCAGCTGTGTGATTTTCTGTAATTATACTTCATAGAATACCTGCTTGTAGTTGAGAAAGAAACAAATTTGGCATGGCTTATGTAGGTGCCACTGGAATTCTGTTCTGGACTTAAAACAAATGCTGCTGTTCTTGATTTAATGCCTAGTAAGGACATGCCTCTCTCTCTCTCTTTATAGCAGTCTTCATGTATTGTAATGTATTTTATGAGAAGTATTTGCTCCTTCTTTGGAGAGCCTTCATTGTGAACATGTACAATTCTCACTTAGTAATGAGGCTGGTTTGTGAAGGAATGTGACCTCTACTGTGAACAGGAAGGGAGATAAATGCAAGTGTGAAATAATATATTAATGCAAAATGCAATTTTTTTTTCACTTATTTTCATTCCACCTTTACAATAAAGCTCCAAGACTGGGAAACAAACTCTTGATTTTTTTTTTTTTTTAACTTGGTTGTAACAAAAAGCTGCAGCATCTTTATGCTTGTGGCTTTTGCAACTGGAGAGAAAGGAAGAGAATTGTGTCACAAGATGTGACCTTTAGGACCATGCCAGAAGCCTGGGAAATAATACCATTTTCTTGCTATAAAAATGTTGGCAAATTGACAAGCATCAAAGCAATTTACTCTTAATATGAAATTCACCTTTGCCCTAAGCACTTCTTTTCACATTTGAGGCTTAGTACAGATTGATTAAAGGCAAAACAGCAAAGGATTTCTGAAATGTCAGGACCTTTCCGGTGTTCACCCAACTGCACTTGTCTCATTTTATTACTTGGCTAAGATGTGGAGATGGTGTCCCGCTGCTCAGGACGCTCGACATTCCTCTCTCCTGTGTTGGTCCCCCTCTTCCAGTCAGTTCAGTCACTCTAGCAACCACAGCTTCCTTCCAGCTTGTCCAGCATTAGCATGGGCTGTTGAATTTTTCATCAGCTCTTAGACGAGTGTTGATACCTTCTTCCAAGTAACAAGTGTTAGGACACAAGAAAATGGCCTTAAGTTTCACCAGGGGAGGTTTAGATCAGTCATGAAGAAAAAACTCTTCACTGAGTTGGAATAGACTGTACAGAGAAGTGGGGTTGAATTCAACGATCTTACAGCTTTTGCCAACCTAAATGATTCCATGATCCAATGGCTCTGGAATCAAGGTAAGCAGAGTTCAGTGAAGGTGACTGTGCTTTGCTCCCTGTCAGGAGGGTACTACCTCACAAATTACAGTTTCCATTTCAACCCTCAAAGCACTTCTCCTTTCCTTCCTCTTACCTGGGACTCCAGCCTGAGAGTTTTCCTCCCTATTAATCCTGCTTCCTTAACAGCCACCCATTCTGCAGCCTCTGCATGCTGCAAGGGAAGTGATCAGAACTGGCAGCTCTCTGCTGTACTCACCTCCATGTGGTGTTGCCTTCCAGACTGCTCTTGCTCATCTCCTGCCATGGCTCTGCTGAGATAATGCCTCTGGCTTGCCCAGTCTCCAATCCTTACCATACCAAAGTTACCAGGTTGGCTTTAGATATGTACACACCGCACAGCAATGCTCTATGCCTGCAGAAAATAGCTATCAGGGAGCTGTTTCGCCTTGTATAGGTAGTCCTCAAAACAGAATCCATTGGAGGTCCATAAATATGATGAAGGGAGCAGACCATTGACAGGGACTCACCAACCTGGAGAAAAGAAGGCTCAGGGAAGAACCTCCCAGTGTGAGTAAATACCTGATGGGTTGGAAGGAAGGGGAGCACAGGCTGTTTTCAGTGGTTCCCAGCAACAGGACGAGAGGCAATGGGCGCGACTTAAACAAACAAACGCACACCAAGAAAACCCCAAACCACCAAAACAACAACAAGAACAAAATCAATCTGAATACAATGATCTTATGTATCTATTACTGCAGAAGCTGTCAAACACTGGAATACATTGCCTAGCTGTTACGGAGTGTCAGTCTATGGAGGTGTTCAACATCCAACTCGATGCCGTCCTGGCCAACCTGCTCTAGCTGAACCTGCTTAAGTAGAGAGATGGATTCCAGAGGTCCCTTTTAATCTCAACTGTTCTATGATTCTGTAGTTTGCATTTCTCCTCTGACTGAGCATCTCATATTCCTACTTGTTTCTAAACCATGCAGATTTTGGCCACAGCACCTAAAATGCCTGATTTTAGTAGTGGATTGGCTTTTCATTTTTTGCAGTGAAACCTGAATGTTGGCAGAAAGGTTGTTTCAGGGCTGGCCTGGTGATTGGAACTTTGCAGGAGTTTATCTATGGGACATTGACCATAGGTATTAAAGCAAGGAACAGAGTTGGAGTGTAGGGGAAGGAGAGGAAGAGTTGGCTGGGTGAAGCAAAATACCCATTTAACCCTAAACCCCAAACGTACCTGTGGGCCACCTCATGTCATGTTCTATAATGACCTCGTGGTGAATTTAGAGGAAAACACTTTTTGTGTCTTCCTGATTTTCACTAACAGCAAAAGGGGTCTACCCTATGAGGATGGTGGAAAGGACTGGATGCAGTGTCCAAGGGCTTCACTATTTTGTTGATATAATGGTGGCAGTGCACTCCATGTGACCAATGATCTCTGCACACCAAAACCCTCCGATCTTCCCGGAGAGTTATTGTCTCTAAAGTTCATTAATGTGCAATTTGTTCCCTCCTCCTTCTCATTAATAACCATGGCAAATAAGAATAGTCTTAACAAATCTGTCTGTCAGGAATTTTAATGAGAGTGATTCAGGCATCTTACTAAGACAAATATGGTATTCCCTGGGTTTTCCTACATGGTTCCCAGCCCCCGCTCTTGTCACTATTGCTTCATGATTTTCTTGCTCTTTAGAGGCTTGCACATCAAATTGAAAAAAAGATAACTGCATGGCTTATTTTTAAATTTTTCTTCTGACATAATAACTCCTTAGATGTTCAGTCCTTTTTTTTTTTCCCTATATCTATATCTAATGATGACCTGGAGCATTTGAAGCACTAAATATGTGTAAATTCAAAAGGATGGCCCTAAATGAAGTTCTAANCATTCATTCTAGTTCATTGTCATTGTGTTTCTGGATTTGTGACATTCAGTTGTAGTAGATGCTGACAAGGCTGTTAATTTGCCTTGGACAGCCACTAACAGTTTGAAAAAATATGTTAAAAGAACTATTGATGCTCCCACCTTCTAGGTAGGAAATTTCTCACATTTGGCATGGTTGAGATCTAAAGAAGTCCTGTTTCAGGTGGAGGAAGTTTCAGCTTGTCCCATCAGTGGATGAGGTGACTAGGCTGTGAAACTCCTTAGCACAGGCTGCTGTGGATGCCAGAAGATTAAGTGTGTTCAAGAAAAGGCTTGTCAAGTGCACAAAAGGAAAGTCCACTGAGGTTTATCCAATGCAAAAAGGAAACACCTCTTAGTCTGGAAAGTCCCCAAGAGACAAATTGTTTAAGGCTAATATCTGGAGAAAATACTTGCTTACCCTCTCTTACACTCCTGCCTAGACATCAGCTTTTGGCCACAGCAGGAGATGGGATTTGGGGCAAAAAGGACGTTTGCTCTCTTGCTGCACAGCCACTTTTGTGATCTCACACTTCATCAGGTTCCCATCCCCTCCTGACCTCCATCCCCTTAACTCGCAGGAGGTTTCCAACACATCAGCTGAGCTAAATGACTGAGCTCTGACTGAGGCAATGAGAACAGCAGCTGTGGGAAGAGGTGGTGGAAACCTCTTCCGTAAGAATAAGAAAGGGTTATGGCTGGTGAAAACAGTTACTATTAAAAAAGCCTAGCTAGGCTAAAAGTAAAGCAGAGGTTCTCTTGCTCTCTTAGCTTCATTGGATCCACAGCAAGGTGACAGGAGCAGTCAGAGGGGTTGATGGTACCTGTCAGGATGCTTGCCTTTGCTGGCCTCCTGTTATGGAAAAAGAAGTTTTTTTCCAACCAGACTCATCAGCCGCAGGCTGCAGCTGGCTCACTCCATAATACTATGCAGATCTAGCATATGGCTCATTACAATGTACCCTGACTAAGTGTTAAGCCAAACGATCCACCAAGGCATCCCTGCTTCTCTGAAGTGCCATTTGCACTTTTTGCAAGCAAAGCAACAAACAATTCCTTTGGAAGCACTTTTCCATTTTAGATGAGGCTTAGAGATTCCTGGCTGTACTGTGAACGCTGCCACAAGTTGATTCCCTGTCTTTTGCTAGATGGACAGTTGTCTTGCAAACCAGCTCCAGTTCAGTTTCCAAAGAGATCTGAGTTTCCTCAAATCATCTATCTCTGTCGGTGGATACTTGCCTTCAGGTTATCTCCCAAGGTGCACATCTGCATCCAACATCCTTCTCGGCCAAGAGCATCTTTAACCATTGTCCTGATCCTGTTCCATTTCCTGTCGCTTAGGCATTACCTGCAGTGTCCACCCTGGAGTGGGAGCTCTGATTTCACCAGACACCTTGGGGATTTCAGAGTGAGCAAAGGAGTTTATGAGCCACTTTTATGCTTAAACATACTAAAAACTTAGGACGTTTTTTAAAAAGCAAAAGAATGTAGTTCTAATAGACAGGATTTGCCATTGTGGTCTCCCAGCAGTGACTGAGATAGACTTTACAATGTTGAGCATAAAGGTAAATGCTCATATCTCAATATGGTTCTCCTGAACAGTTGTGCTGCATTTCCTTTTTACAGAGCCCATGTGTTCTTCATAGGCTATTTTCTTCCCGAGAAGTCATCCTTTGGCCAGAGTACTGCTCATTATCTTCAGTCTCTGCCTTATCACCAACATACAGAAGACATGGTTGGAGCATGTCTCTTGCTCTACAGACCACCAAAGATCCCACAGAAATATACAGAAGCACTTAACAGGCAGTTTCTGTGGCAGAGGCAACAGCATTCTGGATGTGGGAGCAGAGATGGCATTTGGCAGGTGGTAAATCTTCCTCATGATGCCTTCAAAATGCCAAAAGCCCTTAGCAAGGACAAGCCAGGGGATTTCAGCAGCTATTCCTACTCTAGATGTGCCATGGAGTGCAGCACTGGTATTCTGCTCAGTATTTTTGCCTCACATTAAATTTCTCAATCATTGCTGCTCCAGGTTTTCACAGAAGCAAGTTACTGTTCAACAGCAACTCCAAACTGCAAAATAAGGCTTTTGATCCTCTCCAGCCCTTGAAATACAAGTAAGATAACTTAGGAATAAAACCCTGTAAGTGAAGATGTCTCTGCCCGCGGCAGAGTGGTTGGAACTACATGATCCTAGTGGTCCCTTCCAACTCTGACTGTTTCTATGATTCTAAGGTGCAAAGACAGCCAGACATCAAACAGGTGATACTGAGGGTCAGGTAGAAGCTCACAGTCAAAATTAGCAAAGCCCGGGGACTTGGGAGCACTGTGGCAGAAATGTGGCAAGTCTCATGAGGCCCTACTCTGATCTGATAAGCTGGCCCAAACTGTGGTATATGGGCACTGTCTGGCTTGACTTATGGAAAATGAGACCTCACAACATGCAGAGTGTTATCAGGTAAGGCATGTTTTAATCAGCACTGGGTGACAAGGGCTTGCACACCTTCACCTTGCTCAGGTGAAATATTTATGCTACAAAACCATACATATTCAGTATAGTTCTGGGAATAGGTTAAGTTATTGCAATCATTTCCTGGATCTAATTTCCCTAACATCCTGCCTCTTCATGCATGCTCATTGCCACCTGGTGGTCATCTTTTGGGGTCTTTTTGATGAAGGTTGGATGTCTTCCTCATTCTGACCTCTCTACCTTTCATCCACCTGGCATCAGTTTTGGGTCACATTCTTGGCCAGAGCCTCCAATGTTCTCATCTTTGAATACAGTATTCTTCTTCTTCATGAGAGTGTTTCAAGACCCTCTCAAGCTTAACCCACCTTCTTTGTGTTTATCTGACTGATGATGCTTTATATAACTACTCACACAGTTAATGATTTAGCCTGGTTTCTACATTCTATATTTTCTATCTCTTTTCCCATATCAGGCTCTAGCTCAAGGAGGTCTGAAGTACGATCTGCTGAGCTGTGTAGACGTACCTTATGTTTCTGCACAAAAAGAGAAAGCATCCATGGGTGACCACAGAATCACTGAGGCTGGAATAGACCTCTGAGATCATCTACTCCACCCTGTGACCTAACACCATCACATCAACTAGATCGTGTCACTAAGTGCCACATCCAATCTTTCCTTAACCTCTAGGGATGGTGACTCCACCGCCTTCTTGGAGAGTCCATTTCAGTGTCTAATTACCCTTTCCATGAGGAAGTGCTTTCTAACATCCAACCTAAACCTTCCCTGGCACAGCTTCAGGCCATGCCCTTTTGTCATGTCACAAGTTGCCTGGGAGAAGAGCCTGACTCCCATCTTACTACCACTTTCCTTCAGGTAGTTGTAGAGCATGATAAGGTTCCCCCTGAGTCTCCTCTTCTTCAGGCTAAACAACCCCAGCTCCCTCAGCCTCTCCTCATAAGACTTTCCCATCAGTCTCGTTGCTCTTCTCTGGACTGCTTCAGCATTTCAATATCTTTCTTGAAGGAAGTGGCCCATAAATGCACACAGTACTCAAGGTGAGGCCTCACCAGTGCTGAGTGCAGAAGCAGAATTATTACAGCCCTAGTCCTGTTGGCCACACTATTCCTGATGTAAGCCAAGATGCCACTGGCCTTCCGTGCCACTTTGGGCACACTGCTGACTCATGCCCAGGTGGCTGCCAACCAACACGCCGAGGTCCCTCTCTGCCAGGCTGCTCTCCAGCTACTACTTATCCCCCAGTGTCTAGTGCTGCATGAGGTTATTGTGGACAAAGTATAGGACCCTGAACTTCACCTTGTTAAACCTCATACCATTGGCCTTAACCCATCGACCCAGCCTGTCCAGGTCTCTCTGAAGTGTCTTCCTACCTTCCAGCAGATCAACAGTATCCCCCAACTTGTTGTCACCAGCAAATTTACTAATAGTAGACTCAATCCCCTCATACAAGTCACCAATAAAGATTTTTAATAGAACTGGGCCCAGTGCTGATCCCCGATGATGGAATTCTGCATTTTTAGCTCTAGACATAGGAGGTAGCAGCAACTGATCATCAATCAGGATGCCACAGGTTTTTCATTAGGTAGTGGTAGGCCATTTCTCCAACAAACAGGTTGGCACCTTCTGGCAGTTTCAAGACACAAAGATCATAGAATCATAGAATGGTTTAGGTTGGAAGAGATCTCAAAGATCATCCAGTTCCAACCCCCTGCCATAGGCAGGGACACTTCCCACTAGATCAGGTTGCTCAAGACCTCATCCAGCCTGGCCTTGAACACATCCAGGGAGGGAGCAGACACAACCTCCCTGGGCAACCTGTTCCAGTGCCTCACCACCCTTACTGTGAAGAACTTCCTCCTAATATCCTGTTCAAATATTCCCTCTGCCAATTTGAATCCATTCCCCCTCGTCCTGTCATTACAAGACCTTGTGAACAGTCCCTCCCCAGCCTTCCTGTAGGCCCCCTTCAGATACTGGAAGGTTACTATAAGGTCTCCTCAAAGCCTTCTCTTCTCCAGGCTGAAAAGCCCCAACTCTCTCAGCCTATCCTCATAGCAGAGGTGCTCCAGCCCTCTGATCATCTTCGTGGCCCTCCTCTGGACTCTCTCCAACAGTTCCATGTCCTTCTTGTGCTGGGGGCTCCAGAACTGCAC
>VWZI01014400.1:239170-286360 GCA_013396835.1 Psilopogon haemacephalus
CAAATTTGTTAGGCATGATTTGCCCTTGGTGAAGCCATGCTGGTTGGCATCAGGCACCTCTGCTTTGTTCTCCATCTGCCTTAGCAGAGTCTTCAGGAGGATCTGCTCCGTGATCTTGCCAGGCACAGAGGTGAGGCTGACTGCTCTGTAGTTCCCAGGGTTGTTCTTTTTTCCATTCTTGAAGATAGGTGTTATGTTTGCCCTCTTCCAGTCAGCAGGAACTTCACCAGTCTGCCATGACCTTTCAAATACAATGGACAACAGTTTGGCAACTTCATCTGCCAGTTCCCTCAGGACCTGTGGGTGGATCTCATCAGGCCCCATGGACTTGTGCACATTCAGGTTCTTTAGGTGCTCTCGAACATGATCTTCAATTACAGTGGGCAGGTCTTCACTTCCCCAGACCTTACTTTTGCCCTCTGGAATTTGGAGAAAAGAGCAACAAAGCTAGTGAAGGGTCTGGAGAACAGGTCTTGTGAAGAGCAGCTGAGGGAACTGGGCTTGTTTAGTCTGAAGAAAAGGAGGTTGAGGGGAGACCTTCTTACTGCCTCCAACTACCTGAAAGGAGGCTGTAATGGGACGAGTGTTGGTCTCTTCTCTTCTAATAACTACTATTCAAGTTGCATCAGGGGAAGTATATATTGGCTCTTAGAAGAAAATTCTTCACTGAAAGGATTCTCAAAGTCTGCAGTAGGCTGCCCAAGAAGGTGCTTGAATCCCCAGCTCTGGAGATGTTTAAAAGACAGAAATGTGGCACTGAGGGAAGTGGTTTAGCACCAGACTTGGTACAAGTAGATAATGGTTGGACTCAATGATCATGAAGGTCTTTTCCAACTGAAACGATTCTGTGATCCTATGACATGCATCTGGGGACTAACCACTCAGGTGTACAAAGAAACAACATGGCTGCATCTGAATTTTGGAGGTCTGCACCAAAGCTGCCTGTTCCACTACTCACAGTCATAGAATCACAGAATGAGTCTGAACATTAGTAGCTGTCTGGTGAGTCTGGAAAGGAACTTCTGGATTCAAAACACTTCGGTCTCACCTCTTTTTAACTATGCAGTTACAACCAGCTTTAACACAAACCTAAGTCGCCCAGACACCAAAGTAATTCATAAGACAGAATGGGTGAATCACAGAATCTTTTGGTTTGGAAAAGACTTTTAAGACTCCAACCATTACCTGATTCTACCAAGTCTGGTGCTAAATCCCAAGAACGGAGCTCCGCAACCCATTTGGTCAGGATTAGTGGCCTTTAAAAAAAAAAAAAAAAAAAAAAAAAAAGGCACAGTTTCTTATGTTCCTGCTCAGGATCTTCAGCACTTGGTGCTTCTGGAAAGTGCAGGGCGGGAGGAAAGCAAAGAGGACCTCACCGGGCCGAGGCTCCCTCCGAGCCCCAACGCTTGCCCGGCGCGGCGAGGGCACAAAAGGGCGGCGTAGGGAAAAGGAGAAGGTGCTAAAGTCTGTTTTCAGGACGGGAAAATAAAACCCCAGCGGATCATAAATAAACAGCAGTGCGTGGCTCCCTTTGCACCGGGAACAAAGAACGCCTGCGGCGCCGGCCGGGGCCAGCAGGGAGCGACCGAGCGCTGCCGCGCCCGCGGGGGCCTGCGCCGGGCCCGGAGCCGAATTGTGCCGGCGGCAGTGACAGGGCCGCCGGGGGCTGCGCTGGGCCGCTGCCACCTGGGCCGCGGGCTCCAGCCTCGGGGTGGTGGGAAGGATGGTTGCAGGTGTAAATGTCGCCCCAGTGCCGTGTCGGGTTTCCTCTCTCACCCGATGCCTTTAGTGCATGTGCGGAGCTGAGGGAAATGGGAGGCTCAGTGCTGTAGCCGGGATTAATCTTTGTCAGAATATGAAGGCAGGCTCATCAAATGTTTATGGCAAAAGACTATTTGCTATTTGGACTTAAAAAAAGAAAAAAAAAAAAAAGTTCTTTTATTGCCACCACTCACTGCACCCACTGCTGTACCTCGCTATGCAGGCATGAAGCTGTAATGTGCAAGGAAAGCCAAGGAACGTTTTTGTACCAGAACTGAATCTGCTGCTCTGTGAAGGGCTTGCTCAACATAGCAAGGCTAAGCATCAAGCTTGCCAGCATATTGGTCACTTGGACACGAGGGGCACACTTTTCAGACCCCTTGCTATAACGGATACAGACTAGCTACAAATTTCGTTAGGGGGGCAAACCGTGTGAGAGGGACAGGGAGAGAAAATGTGGCCATTCCAAGTCTCAATCACATAGTAGAACTCCTGGAGGTAAATACATGCTGTATTCCCCTCCCTGTTTAAAGCCTCGGGACTACAGGACAGGAGCAAGTATCTTGGGTTAGCTTAGGCCAAGTGAAAAATGGAAATTATAGAACCCAAATATCGCACAGCAAATGTGAAGACTTCTTGGAAAAATCTGTCTGATGCTGAAATCTGAGAGAGTGATATTGGCCTCCAAAAGGAGGAGAATGTCTCTGCATTAAAAATACATGCTCTTCTGACACAGTGCGTTCTAGAGAAATTTAAAACCGAATGTTTGATCCCTCTGGATTCATGTGATAAAGGAAAGGGAGATCTTAACTCCACTCATCTTTTCATCGTGAAGAATAATAAACACTTCCCTGAGCAAATCTGGTGACTGCCGCATGCATTCCAGGCCACATTCTGTTCTCTGTGAGTCTGTTGAAAATGTGGATGGCCTAAACTTAGTGTTACTGCTCTTGAGTGGATTTCGGTACAAGTTCTTGCATAGGGAGTGGGTTTGGATGTCCTCCTCAATCGAGAGTCAAAGACCATGAATGCCGTCTGGCTGTGGGAAAGGCTTGCTAGCAGAGTGGACTATCTGACTTTTGAAATTATCTCATTTTAGCACTTACCTAGTCACTTACCAGTATCATTAGTATGAGCTTCATAAGAAAGTAGCTTTATTAGGTCTAACCAAAGACCAGTACTGTCTCCACCGCTGACCAGCTGCAGATGTCAATGGAAAAGTTTAGGGAAGAAGGAAAACATAGCCTGAGACTTCCCAGTCCCCTTTCCCAGTCTTCTTGAAATGTGTGGCTGGTTCAGCCATAGCTCATGCCTGTATGCTGAGTAAGTTTGAACAAGTTTTCATTCATTGGACCTTTTTTGGCTGCCCTGCCACCTGCCAATGCCATGTTCATCATTTGGTGAAATGGTGAAGAGTTCACATCCTCCATGCAATGTGCAGTTTTATAAGCTTTGATGAACACCGTTAGATCTTACGTTATTCTTCTCAAACAATGCAAAGGAAGAACTTGCTGAGGAAAGGTTCTCAGCTGGAATCTTGGATATGTGATTTTCTGTGTTTAGCTCCCAAACCACTTCACTTAGTCCAAAAATGACTATTTAGAGCAAACTGCTTTAAAACTGTTGCTATAAATGAAATAAAAGGCAGCAAGCACTTCTGCTGCTAAGGATTATGGTGCTGATGAATTAAAGCTAAAAACTGCAGTTTCCAGGGAAGATTGCACTGGCTCCTGCTCTTTTCTCCTTGGAACTCTAGATTGAGAGAATAGCCCATTTAGCCAAGTTTGGTTTCCCAGTCTAATTCTTTATGATAGTAGCAAGCAGGTAGAGAAAGTAGGGTACATATTCCTCTCAAAGAAAATCTGGGCATCCATGAGCTGTACTTGTCAGCTGACCCCAGACTTTGCAGTTTTTCATGTTCTGCGTATCCATTCCCAGGCCTGTCTCCAAACCTGTTTGGAACGAACAACAGAATTACAGAACCACAGAATCATTATGGTTCTTTAAGATCATCAAGTCCAACCATAACCCAGCTACCATGACCAGAGAGACAAATGAGCAGCTTTAGTAGGAGCCAGCATCAACTCCAGGCCTCAGAAGGCAGCAGCAATAGAAACCTTCTCTGCTGCTGTTTCCGCTCCTGTTGCTCAGGGCCCAAGGCCTCCTTTTGGAGACTGGGTTCATTCTTCATCACTTACCTCCTCATCGACTCAAACTGCCAAAGAGGACATCTGGTAGCGAAGGGAGCTGGTGCTTCTTCTGAGGCAGAAAGGCAGTATCTTTATTAGCAGCTGTGTTTAGACCTCTAACTAATTTCATCTAGGCCACTGAACAGTTGGAGGATGACAGCAACTCCACTGAGTTTTGAGGGTACAAGTGTACCTAAAGGCTTCAGCTGTATTAACATGTTTGGCTACTGTGTGACAGATCTGCCGTCGGGTATGAATTCAGGGATGGCATTCTAAGAGGAGCTGGCGTTTTTGATCGGTTCATTGGCCATGACACCTGAGGCAGGAGTTTGCATAAGTCTCAGACCCTATTTCCAACGCCTTTAATGATTGCAGTCACTGAAGTGAGTTGTGTCGAGGGGCAAAGGCTCCATCAGGAGGGATAAAGGAAGCACAAGTGTGAACAGCTGTGTTACTCTTTGCTGGGGCTGAGATATCCATCCTAACCTCAGGGTGGGTAAGAGAAAGGACTCCAAGCTTCCCAGCATAGAATAACTTCCTCACTGCTTCATAGTTTACTAAAGAAACTGAATTCCACCCTATATTACCAGTTCTTCCAAGGGGTGAAGTGGAAGCAGGAATTCAGTAACCAGTGTAGGAGGCTTCAGGAAATGGGTGGCATGAGCTATGAGGTGTACAGGGAGTCAGAAACAGTCCTAGAAGACGTTAAGAGGTATTTTTTCCACATGTCCACACATGTAGTGGGCTGTCGCTATCCCTGGGCTTGTTGCAAAGTGAAAGAGTGAACAAAGAAATCTGATGAGAAAGGACCAGAGCATAGCGTGCTCTGGGCTGGCAATCTTCCAGCAGGGAAGGGGCAAAAGCTAGAAAATTCCCAATAAGGGCAGACACAGTAGAACAACAGGGATCCAGGAGGATAAAATAAGGTCTCTACAGGGATTTAGATTTTAAATAATGTATGAGATGCATAGGAAGCCAGAAGGGTTTTAAACAGGGATTGCAGGGATAAATTCATTGCTCAAGCAAAGAGAATACAAACCTAGATGATGCCTCAGACACATGCCACTTTTTTTTTATACTGAGTGGAAAAAGGAACCTTACTTTTTGGACCTGACTTGCTTTGTTTATTCTGTAATGTGTTTCTAAGGATCAGTTTGTGGAGCTGAAACAGATGTATGGCACATGAGTGGAGCATGGTGCTGTGATGTTAACACACCATAGCATTTTTAGTTCCCTGAATCAAGTATCTCAACAAGCAGCTTGTTAGTAATCAGCCTACCACTCTTAAATTTGACATCCATTTGTATGGCAGACTCAACCAGTTTTGACTTGCTGAGAGGGTCTGGCTTTTTATTTCTTTACTGGACTTTTTTCTGCAGAGAGGAACTCCGTATCACTTCAACCCTGTTCTGTTTAAGTTATAGAATTACAGAATCCTGAAGGTCAGAAAAGACCTTATAGTTCATAGAGACCAACCATTGACGTAACACCACCATGCCCACTAAACATGCCCCAAAGTGCCATGTCCACACATTTTTATTGCCTTCAGGGATGGTGACTCCACCACTCTTCTGGGCAGCCTGTTGCAATGCCTGACTACTTTTTCAGTAAAGAAGATTTCCCTAATATCCAGTCTAACACCCACCCACCCTCCAGAACAACTTGAGGCCATTTCCTCCTGTCCTGTTTCTAGTTACTTGGAAGAAGAGACACACATTCACCTCACTACAACTTACTTTCAGGTAGTTGCAGAGAGCAAGATATCTCCTCATCCTCCTCCAGACCAAACAACCTGATTCCCTCAGCTGCTCCCCATAAGACTTGTTTTCCAGACCCTTCAGCAGTGGTGGGAGAGGGAAAGCTACCAATGTTTGCTTTCCATACCAAGAACAATAGTGTTGGAAACACTAATGAAGAGTAGCAGGGGTGTTTTCATAGAAGACATGTTGCCTCTATTTCACCTGAGAACGTGAGAAAAACTGCCTGTGTTGCCAGCTCTAAATTTGACAGGTTTCTGCCAAAACAGAAGCACTGCCAATAAAAGCAAGGAAAGATTTGTTAAGAATACAAGCAGAGCTGCCTTTACTCCTCATGAGTGGAGAATAGTTGGGAAGTGATTAGTCCACAGTGCCACTCAAAGAAGCTATATCCTATGTGTCATATGGACTGCAGTTCAAAGTTCTCTATAGTTTAATCTGTTCTAATAAAGATGCAGAAAGAATTTAAGTGGGGGGAAAAAAGTTGTATATATATGTAGAGTGAAAAGGGAAAAGTGAGAATGGAAATGGAGACTCTTTCTTTGGCAGGGATGTGCTACTAGACTTAACAAGCAAACAGCCAAGAAGTGGGATCTCCAGATTAGAATATGGGGAGGAGACAAGAGCTAACTATCAGCCATCATGGATGGTACAGCTTTTGGGAAAGAGAATGCGACACTTGAAGCAGAACTGAACAGCCACTTCTCCAAAACCCACTGTGACTTCAGTGGTCTGAGCCAAGTCAAATGTTCCCCTTTGGCAAGTCTTGGACCACCTTGACCACTACTGAAGTTATTTTCCTAATGTGAAAAGAGGAACCACACTCTGTAGTTCAGATGTGATATCATTTTTCAACTATTGGAAAGTAAATAAAGACTTGTCAGCTGGGACCATTGAGAGCTGTGATCAGAGCCAGGTCAATCCTATGCAGAAACCACAGCACCTGAGGAAGTCAGTTCCCAGGTTTTAGGTTGGGTTTTAGGTTTTTCCTTAAGCCAGAATGAAATGGATTTGAATAGTTTAAAGTGTTGGTTTAAGCTGACTGGCTGCACTGGAAGGCATGATGGATGAGACTGCTCCCTCCCTCAGTGGCACAGTCCATCCAAGATGGATCGTATATTCTACACCATGCTAGCGTCATGCTCACTACATGACAGGAAGGGGTTGGCTGAGGATTATAGGACTTCTACAGCTTGTAAAGGTTCCTATTTCTTTTTTGTGTGTGGTCTTTTTCCTGGCTTGCATGCAGGGGTGCATCCCTTTTCCCTATTTCTTTTCCCCGGCTTCTGCATACACCGACATTTCTGTTTTCTTTTGTGTAATCTGATATCCCTGCCATAAATAGAGTAGTAAATTGTCCTTATATCAACTAACACCTCTGCCTCCCAGACCCACATGGAGAGAGAAGGAGGGAGAAAGAGAAACCTCTCTGTCCTCAGTGGATTTGCCAGGGCTGAGCTGCCAGTTGAGTTAAAACCAGGACAAAGGTATTTTCATTCCACGTGCCAGAATGGACCTGCTGCCACCCCATCCATCCATCATTATTGCCTCTAAGTTGGGCTTTTTAAAATATACACTAATTAATTGTTGATTTCTTTGAATTCCAGTTGGGCTTGCTGATTGAGTTTATATTCAATTTCCAATTATCTCTAAATAAAACATAACAGCTACACAGTCATCAGAAGAGAGGGAAGGCAGAAATAGAAGAGAGAATAGTCAAGGGAGCCTTTTGGATTCAATTAAAAGAAGTTTGTCCTTAACTCGTGTTGTGCCAAGTCCGTATGAGGCTTTGGGATGTTTCTGGATGGAAAAGTTTCTTGAAGTGATTTGAATATGCACTTTGAGGTTTAGCCTGTTTCACATCAACTAACATCCTTGTTCTGTGGTCACTACTTCCTAAAACATACATATTTACCCAGTGTCAGCTTTGGACTATCCAAGCAGCACCAAGAAGTTTCACCTCTGTGCCTCCATTCCCCTCCATTTCCTCATAAAGGAAATAGAATATTCTTCTTGCCTATGTGCTAGGATTTTCCAGAACCTTCATATTTCCTTATTTTGGCATTGCTCCAAAAGCTACTTAAGGTCAGTGCAAAGATTTCAGCTGATTTCCCTAGGCTTCATCTTAGTTAATAAATATAGTCTGAAGTCTTTGGACAAATAGCACTGAAGAAATGTACTGTTAGCACTAGCACATCTTACACTCTCCAGCCAGTTCTTTGGCTGGCAATATTCCCAAAGAAGACAGACCAAGTGAAAAGCAAGTGTCAAGCTCCAGATTTCACCCATTGTCTTCTAAAACAACTGACTTGTAATACAGACTGTTCTGCTTTGTTAGGAATCAAGTGTAGTGACTCACCAGAAGTATTTATTCCCAGGGACATCCCTTGATAGGCAAGATGCATTACGCCTGGGTAGGGAAATCTGTCTTTTTGTTACATTCTAGGCAGCACAAGCCTAAAGAGACCTTTCGAAGTAGGAAAGCAGAGGCAATGACAGGTTAAAACCAAGCTCCTGGCAGACAACGGGAATCTTCCACCAGCCTCAGAAGTGCCCAGAGATGTGGAATGAATCTGGAACACAGGCAAGGAATTGACCCAAACCTTCAAACTGGCCCAATGACTGCTCCTTCTTTTATTGTTGTCTAAACTTCTTGCATTCATTCAGCTGTGTTGCTGAATGGCTGTCAGCTTTGGCTGCATGCTGATGCTTGGAAGCAGTGTGGAGGCACTTCTGGCCTTTTATATCCCATTTGGTGTAACACTTATCTGCTGAGGTCACTGTTTAGTAATATATACCCTGAAAAAAAAAAAATCTGTGGTGACGATCCGGTGCTAGTTAATACAGGAAAAGAATCTCACCAGACAGAAATCCTAAGTTTACTGTGTCTCCCAGGCTACAAGGGTTTACCTTCTAAGAAGATCACTGTGATGAACAGATGCACCGTGACCTGAAAATTCTCAGGATTTTGATCAGTGTATGAACACAGAACACTTGAATTGTCAAAATCATTTACACCTCCAAACATGTTCCTTTTGCCAGTCAGTTGGAAGAACTGTGTTAAATGCCTAAACAAAGGCTCTGACCTACATGTGAGACTCAGATAGCTCTTCGGATTGTACATCCTTGTAGCTTTGCTTACCAAAGCGGACTGAGATAGCAGTCCCCAAGTCTGAATTGCCACTCTGGTATCACACCAGCCATGACAGAAATTTCCTTCTGACCTAGAAGAGGTGCCACATGCAGAGTATTCCCTTTCAGTGATTCCACTCCCACAAGTACACCATGTCAGATAGGTAAGCAGGAAACGTTAATCACACTGTTTTTCACCAGCTGCTTCCTGGAGCTGGGCAAGAGGGGCAGCATTTATGGTTGGATAAAAGTCAGGAATCAGTAGTTTTCAGGGCACATATTGATGATCTGTTAATAAGCAAGTTAATCTTAATCTCCTGTCACAAAAATCTAATGCAGTGTTCATCCTCAGGAGGTGTCTTTGAGGGGCAGATGTTGAAGATTTCCGTTTCTGTAGTCTAGGATGTCTTTCAGACGCTGCCAACCTCTTACTTCTGTCTGTCAAGTAGTATACCAAATCCATAGGTTCATCTCAGAGAAGACCTAGGGAGCAAGAAGGAAATGGATAACAATAATTCATTGTTAGACCTGAGCTGTCGCCTCCTTTCACCTGTGGATAATTTAGGTATCAGACACCAAAGACGTTGCTTCCAGTATGAGAGATTTGTAAACACATCTACTTGTCACTAACAAAATTGAGACTCCAGCCTTTGAAACCTGTCCATCTATTGTCTGGGGCTCAGGGCTTACAGTGCCTTGGGCCTTATTTGCAGTGATTTTGAAAATCCAACAAAAGGTCTCTTTTCTGATGTAGCAGTACGTGTCTGAGTGCGAAATATTGGGGTAGCTGGTAAGTCAATGTGCACGTGTATTTTAATGTTGTTTGCCATGCAATTATAAAAACAGGTCTTAATCCCTAAGGAGATGTTTTTGTTTTCATTTTGGTGGTGTTGGTTTTTTTTTTGTTTTTTTTTTTTAATTGAGTCCTTTCTGGTTCTTACCAAGTGAGCATGTGGTAATACCTGCCTGGATGCATTCCTATGTAGCCTGCTGTAGGTGATCTTGCTTTGGCAGGAGGGTTAAACTCCATCTTTAGATGTCCTTTCCAACTCCTACCATTCTGTGATGACTGCCTGCAGCCCTGTGAGATGCACAGCAAGAATGAGACTGCACAGAAAGTGTAACTTGCAGAAATAATGTAAAGATACTCTATTTTCAGTCTCAAAACACTGTGACCAAGCCTATAAAGCAGTGTTCCTGCTGTGGTGCTAACTGTCATTCAGGGAACATGTACACAAAAGTTAGAGCTACCTCTTTCACTTCTCACTGGAGGAAAAAATTGAGTAGTAAGCAAGTTACATTTATTGTGGGTAAATTCCCACCATACCTACATGGAAGCCTGCAGTGTATTTTGTTAGTACTGTGACCTCAAGGAAATTGGATACCTGCTTTTGGGGAAATTATAATGCATTGTTGCTTATACAAACATATGACAAAGAAACACACACAGAGGAAACATACTTAAAGCACTGACAACACTGAAATTAAGACTCACTAAAGATCTCTGCAAGTGATACCACCTCTCAACTGAGAGAACTCCAGTTTGTCCAAAGACACAGACCCAGACTTAGGGAAAGGGTAGTGAGTGCTGCTGAGCCAAACCAAAATAATGGCTGCTACAGCAGAACAAGGATATTTGCCAGAGCTAACAGTTTTCATTAAGCAGGAAAGCCAACTAATAAATCATAATCCAGTACACATCCCACTGAAACAATTCAAGACAAGGAGGATAGCATACAGGTCACGAGCAAGCATGTAAAGGTGTTGGAGAAACAACACCATTTCACCTCCCAGTAGAGTGTCTTCTGCCAAAGGAAAACACAGAAGTGTAATGGATAGTAAGGCACACAACACAGACTTCCAGTGAGGAGGATCTCTGTAGTGTGAGGGAGATTCACACATGCTAGGCACATCTCTGAAGACTGTCATTCAGCTACCATTGTAGTAACTCTGCTCCAAGATCAGTGACCAATTTGATTTCTGCCAAACTGCAGACCTAGCTGCCATGTAACACCAACAAAAATAATAAGCAGAATAATGAGCCAGGAGAAATACATCTGTGTGCTGATGAGAGGCATTGGCCAGTGCAGGGTAAATGAAATTCATAGTAGGAGATGCATTATTCTGTACAAGAAATGGCAACCTATTATGCGCTTGAAACAGTTAAACACATCCTGCTCTCAGGAAAGATTCAAAGGAAGCTACAACCATGCCTCTGAAAAGCCAGGAGCAAAACCACAACAGTGGGAAGAATTTCAGTATTGGTGTGTGCAAGCTTATCTGGGTGCCAGTATCAACCTGAAGCTTATAGGCATGATGATTTCCTTGTCTCTCAGGACCTACTACAGCAACATTGGCCCATTTCTCCTGACAAGAAACAAAAACCTAACTGCTGTTGACATGGAGTTGCCCAAACAGGACATGCCTGACACTACCAAAATGATACCTGTCCAGGAGCAGGATAATAAGAACTACTCTCCATGGGTGAACAGGGAGCAAGCTGAGGGTGATCTCAACACAGTCAAGGCAGCACCTTCACCAAAGCAGTCTCAGAGTACCTGAACAGGGCAGAGCAGTCCACTGACAAGGCAAAGTGATTTGTCATGTCAGAAAGTCTGATCAGAAACAGTAGGAGACAGAGTCAGATTTAGGACTTAGAACAAAGATCAATAAAACACAGGTCAGCCTTGAAAACCAGACAGTAAGGCAGGTTGAGGATGAAGTACATCCAAGTCACTGCTCAGGCTAGATGTAGGCACCTGTGCCCTGAGCTTATATAGAGTCCTTGGGCCTATGGGCAGGGGATATGTTGGTGGAGAGCTTAATAAGATCTGGGCAGGGCAACTAATGTTAACTGATGTGCTCAGGTTCTAATAGCAACTAGAAGCACCCTTTTTGAGCAAGAAGTGTTTCAAAATTTCAGTTTGAAAGGTTCAGGAAACAGGAGATGCTCTTGCTTAGTTTATTCTATGGGATCATGATGGAATACCAGAACGTCCTCACTACATGTAAAGATGAAGAGATGATTGTAAATCTTATCCAGCACTCTGACAAAATATTTCCAGAAGGTGAAAACCTTGTGAGGCTAAGATAAAAGTTTATACTGACCCCTTTCTGCCACCTCTGAGACTATTACAATATAGAGTTCTGTTGACCTTGACTATCAAACCAGCAAACAACAGAGAACAAATCTGCATCTGTAGCCATCTATGACAACACAAAGAGGAAAAGCTAGTGGCAAGACAAGCCTTGGTTGTATAGCAAAAATGAATTATGGGGCCTGCCACAGGCATATATAGAGTTCATGGTCATACACAGCATCATAAGGACGACTTCCACAAATGACTGGACTCTTAGAAACTGAGATAATGATGGAAATCCAGTAGCCTATGGGAAGTGAAAAGTAGATTCTTCCCACGCCATGGTGAGGTGTACATGCTCTTGAATTGGGCCACACATCATGGGTGCATCTACTCTATTTCAAGTGCAAATCTGGGTATACACTTAAAAATCTCAAAATGGTAGGAGTTGGAAGGGACTTTCTGAGGTAATCCAGTCCAACCACCCTGCTTAATCAGGTTTGTCTAGATCACTTTGCACAGGAATACAGGGTCTTGAATGCCTCCAAAGAAGGAGACTCCACAACCTCTCTGGGCAGCCTGGTTGGGTGCTCCAGCAACCTCAAAGGAAATAAGCTTTTCCTTATGTTTAAGTGAAACCTCCTGTGTTCTCGTTTGTGCCTATTGGCTCTTGTCCTATCACTGGACAGCAACGAAAAGAGACCAGCCACATCCTCATGACTGCCACCCTTTAGATATTGATAAGATCCCTCTTGGTCTTCTTTTTTTCCAGGCTAAAAACCCTTAGGCCTCAACTTCTCCTCATAAGAGAGATGCTCTAGTCCCATCATCACCTTTGTGGCCCCCTGTTGTACTCTTTCCAGTAGTTACCTGTCCCTCTTGAGATGGGTAGCCCAGAACTTGACACAGTACTCGAAATGCAGCCTCACCAGAGCAAAGTAGAGATGGAGGAGAACCTCCCTGAACCTTCTTGCCACACTCTTCTTAATGCCTCCAGAATGCCATTTGCCTTCTTGGCCATGAAGACACACTGTTGGCTGATAGTGAATGCATTACCTGTCAGGATTCCCAGGTCCTCTGCAGGGCTGATTTCTAGCAGGCCAACCCTGTACCTGTACTGGTGCATGAAGTTATTCCTCCCTGGGTGAAGGATTCTATGCTTACCTCATCTCATCAGCACACACCTAAGCCACACCTGCCTTCAGTGTGGGCAATGGGAGACAGACTGTTTCCAGCCCTAGTCTAACACCATGATTCATTTGTACCATCACAGTGGTAACACAAGGACAGCACTTGGCAGGTAAGACCCTTGTTGGTCCTCATGGTGCCACAAGGGTCCTTGGGAATTGCAGGTGGCCTAAGTCTGGAATATTTTTATTGCAGTGTGACCAGAGGAGTCACAAGCTGGTGATGTACAATGCATGGAGCATGGTGAGGGGACTGCACCACAGTTACTGCTCATTTTCCACAAGTGCATAGACTTCGCCAGTGAAGCATGAGAAGAGCCAGGGAGTTGCAAAAACACTTTTGAAAGGAAATCACACAGAAGGAATCACATTTGAAATGCTACAATTTCTGGGTCTTTTATTTAAGAGATCCCTAGAGTAGTAACACTGGAAAAGATCTCTCTCTGTTTTATCTATTTTTTTCACATTCTTCTCTAGCCAGCTGAGTCTGGCCACTGCTGGAGGCAGGACAGCAGGCTTCAAGTCCTGATCCAAGATAGCCATGCTTGTGAGATGTGTAAGCTGAGAGGAGAGCGAAGTAACTAATAACAGGCAGAAACTCTATGTGAGCTTTGAAAACTGAACCCATCTCTAGAGACAGAGGGGATGTTTGGTGTGCAGAGACAGGATCATGAAAAGCTCCTCAAGCAAGGACTGTGGTCAGAAAGGTGACAGTGAGTTTTGCAAGGCCTGGCATACCAGACCCACCTTACCCACACAGTGGATCAGAGGGCACTGCAAGACATGACTAATTAGTGCTAATTGGAAACCTCTGCTCCAGACACTGTCCCTTCTGAACACAGCAGTCTTTGCGAAGATAGAGGTGCTAGTGGAGTCAGCCAGCTAACAGATGTCAAAGGCAAAAGGAGCAGAAAGTGATGCATGCCAGACCAGACCATCACAGGACAACCTCTCCATGTAACAGAATTGCCCAGTGTAAAGACTTGGCCAGAAGAGCAACTCATTTACCTGAGAAATAGTCTCAAACCCGTGGCAGGAAAGATGTGTGGGCTGCAGAACCATTGAAAGGACTATCAAGATAGGCAGGCCATTATTACTGCAAAGAATAGGTCTACTTCAGGTATAAAGTAGTCACAAAGTCCTGTGTGGCAGGAAACAGTTTGAGCTGCAGTGAAATGAAGTGCTGAGGTAGCTGCAGTCACCGGGCAGAGGAGTAAACACCACCAAAGGCAATAGAAAAGTAGCAGCAGATAGCACACCCAAAGAACCAAGAGTCATGTCCAGCAATGGGAGCATCAATGACTCTGCTGTCAGCTTGCCTGATAGAGGAGAGTTGGGAAGAAAAAGCTGTAGGAGCAGCAAAGAGAACCAACAGAACAGATAGAAGGAAATTGTACCCCTGAGAACAACAACCATGCAAACAATGGGTAGGAGAGAGATTCAAAGTCTGGCAAACTTGAAAGGCAAATTATTTTTCTAAGTGAAGTTGTGGATTGGCTACTGCAGCATATGGCAAGTCAGCAAACAACAGAGCAACAAAAGCAGCTCAAAAAGAGGCCACAGCAAGCTGAATGGATGCAGTGGGTTAGGAGCCTTTCCTGCCCCAATTAAATTTTACCAGACCAGCTCAGACTGCTTGGAAGTAAGATAAAGCTATACTTACAGCGAAACTAAATTTGCAAGCATACATATACAATATATTTACATGTATTTACAATTATATGCAAATCGGAATTAATACAGAAATCCAGTCTGTTCGCACACTGGACAAAGGGAAAGTCCAGAAGAGGCCAATGCCACCCTCTCTCTCTAGATAGATAGAAAATAACAAGCAAGCCTTGCATGTTATCTAGTCAGCCAAGGTTAGTGGAAGAGATTAGAGAAATTAAGAGATCTAGTGCCCAAAAGCAAAGAAGAAAGAATTGTTTATATATTGGCTTTTTATACCTCTTGGCAAACCAGTGAATGATACAGACTTTATCATTATTATTCTTTTACAACCAAGTATCTAATTAGTCTTATTAGAATATTCTGATAAGCTTTAAACCACTGCAATGGGCCACGGAGCGGTAAGTGAAGGTTTGGAGGAGGCTAGAGTATGGAAGGCACCCTAAGAGATCTGTGCAGCCACATGCAGCTACAATGCCCACTGCAGCCACAATGCCTCTAAAATACACATTGACAGTAAAGCACAGGTTTAGTCTTAGAAATATTCTCTGATCCTTGCTGTGTGTCCCTTCTCAAAAGCTGTGCTTCACGTTAAATTCACTGCCAGTGGCCTCAGAGGGATTTAGGGCTGTCCTCCAGCCTCAAACTGCATCAGCCCCAGGACAGGTCAGGATTCTAGAAGAATCTCAGGTCCAAACCATACTAGAACCTTGGATTTTCCAGTTGACTTGGATTTTGGTCTGCTGAGGGTGAACAAAGCCTTGCAATAAAACATTCTGGAATGCCTGACCCAAAGCCCCTGTCTCCATTTCTTTCAAAACAAATAGCACACAAAAAAGGAGCAGGTTTTAACCAGCCTTGGTCTGCAGCCAACATGGGCACATGGTTAGCTTTAGCAGGACTGGACAGCATATGGCACAGCGACCTGGCTTGTTGTGAATAATGGAGTATAATAAAACCTGTCAAACTGCTATTGGCAGCTAGGGTGAGGAAAAACTCTCCATGCACAAGCAGTTTGAGAAAACCTACTTGTCACTGCCATTCATAATACTTTATGGCAGTAAATATACATTCGTAAAATGCCTCTCAGCCTAGGGTGTTTTATTTTCACTTCCTGAATTTCTACAGGAATCCTGCGTTGCTGTGGGGATGGGGAAGTGGGAAATGCTCACAGCTGGGAGGGACAAAAGGCAGGTTCATGAGGAGGCAAAGGAGATGGAAAGGAGCCGAGAAGCAAGTCCAGAAGCAAGAACAGCAAGGAGGAGCTAGAAGAGGTAGTAGGACAGAGGAGAGTCATGGCCACCATCAGGTGTGTTGGCTGAGAAGCACATGAGGGGGCTGCCTGATGGCCAGGATGGAAGACGAGGCAATGGTGTGTCCTTAGCCAGGCAAAGGGAGGAAGAAGCAGGATCCTGTTGGAGTGGGCAGCACTAGCTGGCTTAGTCATGAGGAAGACCCTGGGAGTGATGCGAGGGCTGCATTTTGAGTGGTGAAGCTTGAAGGCAAAGAATCGACAGTGGAGTTTCTTTGTAATCTGCCCACCCAGCCATTTCCTCCAGGGAAATGTGGGATGGGGAATGTGCAGCTCTTTACCTATGAAAATTTATCCAGTGCCTGGTTTCAGCAAGGTTCCTGCAGAGCACATAGGGCCATAAGGTGTGCTTGCAAGTGCAAATCTGGCTGACATTCAGAGGAGTCCAAATCCCAGTTCCACTCTCAGGCAGGGAAGGCTGAACAGAGCTCTGCCAGTGCAACAGAGCTCAGAATTAGCCTTGAATTTCCATGTCTTGAGTCATCAGCCTTTGATTTTGGGCTGCATCTCTGGACAAATGCATGTTCTGTGTATCTTAAGGACACCTCATCCTAGGATTGTCTGTGCCCTGCAATGTTTCTCTCCTTCTGGTCTGGGATTTGTACAGTTTCTGTAGTTATCCTGCTCCCCAAGGGCACAACAGGAAAGCGGGGACATTGCTTAGTCATTACATCCTGCCATTTCAAGCATCAGTCTTAATTTTTTTTTTTAAGAAGACACTGAAAGTACCTCTCTTACAGCTTAAAATGGCTTAAATTGTTGATACCACTGCTTGGGTTGGTTGTTTTGTAATTTCAGTGGCCCTACCTTAGCTGTGCTAAATGCACTTACATGGGAGTAATAGCAACAATCTGGAATTCAGAAAGTCTACAAACAGGCAGCCCCGTTTTAATTAGTTGAGTACAGAGACTAATTAATATGCAAATGAGGAGCTTACCAATATTAATCATCTGTTTTACTGGGCTGCTTTACTAAAGAGTTTCAAATGCATTTGCAGAGGAAGTTTCCATGACATTAAAAATCAGCTAAACACCTATCTCTGAAATACTCTCTGCTTAACGCGAGGGAAAGAGAGAAAGGGAGAGTAGGGCTTTGGTTTTTTGGAAGGAAAACAGCAGCGGCTAAAACTAATTTTGTCTTTGGCAAGTGTCACATAGGCTGACTGAATCAATCTTTCCCAAACCCTAATTGAAAGCATTTTGGCAAGCCAGAAACTAAAAAAAATAAAAAAGCAGTTGGACCAGTAGCTGTGCACGCAGGTCCCTGTGTATGGATGTGCAGATCTGCTTGTGAAGCAGGACAATTGACTAAAAAATTGCATGATTGACTACAAAATTACTATCTACCTTTGAGATCTAGAAAATAACTCTCAACACTGTGGAACATAACCCCCAAGTAAAATCACTCTGGGCTGTATCTTCTGTGGTTTTCCTATAGGTATTCCTGTTACTAATGCCATAAAAGACAGTAACTGAAATCCTGCCCCTGAGCTACACCACTTTTTACTCTGCTAGGTTTACATTTCGCACTTCACTGAGCTTCTAGGTGAGTTTGGTGGAGCTTCTTGTCAAATTCACTCTCTGATTCTCATACATTATTTCAATGCAATTGCATATGGATTCCCCTTGCTGCCTCAGGGAACACAGAAATCAAATAAAGAATGTTTTCATTTCTAACAAATCCACCAAAGTGTTTCTGTACCCCCTGATTTCCTTTTCATGTCCCCTTAGGCCCAGGTTCCCACTACTAAAAACAGAGGCTAAATTCTTGGTGTGTCCCTTTAAGTGACTGAAAAAGTGAGAATGAGATTTGAGAATCACAGGTGGGACCAAAAAATCACTAGCAAGATATTTCAAAAAATGAAAGACAGCCTTAAAAATTCATCCAAAACCATGGGCTCGTCTTCAGTGCCAGTGAATGGAGCTTGGTGGGTGATTTGGATTAAAGAGGTCCCTGAGGTTGCAGAACTGGAAAATGGAAATAGCTGAGCAGCACCTGCCATCGCTCCAGAGATAGGCTTCTCCCTCCCAGCTGACCATGTGGATGATACACATTTCATTTATTCAGAAAAAAAGATCTGGGCTGAGGCTGCCCTTGCTCTTCATTCACCTGCACTCAAGTGACTGCCAGGGCATGTTTTCTCACTGACTTGGGGTTACTGAGAGGAGAAGGATAGATGAGCTCTGTGCTCACTCCCAGCATCACCTGGAAAAAAAAGAAAATCCTACTGCCACTCACTGGTACCCAGCTTTTATGTATCTGCCTGCAACATGGAGAATTGCTTCAATTTTTGGTTTTGCCTCTAATGTGGGGGCATTGCTCATTCTTTTTCCCAGCATTGTCTTTTCTCATCACTTCTTCCATGATGCTTTTACCTCCTGGCCTCAGGAATACTTGAAGCAGTGTGGTAGTGCCAGGGGAGCACCAGTGACAGGGGTCACACTGATGTGCTTGCAGGACACTGCTAGAGGCAGAGGAAGTACAAAAGAGAAAAGACAGGCTGTGTTGCTTGTCTGAAAGATACCGATGTGCCTAAGTGTAAAGAAGTGAAGCAAAGGTGAGGAAGTAAGGACTGGGAGATGCCACATTAGTGTGAGAAGGTCTACAGGCTTTGAATCCACCTGGATTTTGAGTGTGTAGGCTCTTCATTGTCGTAGCTAGCCCAAATCCAGTTTTCACAAGAAGAGCTGAAGTGTGCCACTCAATCAAGGATGCTTCTCTGGGTTTTCTAGCTCTTTCAGTGGGACTAGGTTATTAGGCACATGTATAGTCTCTTCCTCCATGCAGTACCAAGGCTTTGCTTTCTTCTCTTTCTTCTTTCACAGTGCTTCCAGGGTAAGTCCTCGTTTTGTTTTTTGGTGGTTTTTTTTTGTTATGTCTCAACATCACTTGCAGAAGACCCTCTTCCTAATAGCAAGAGTGCTGGAGGGATTGTGCTGGTCTCCCTCCTCCTCAGCCTGCCATCTCTCTCTTTACTTGATGCTTCCCAACTGAAAAGACAGAAATCCATCTGCCCTGATGAGATGCATCCACGAGTGCTGAGAGAGCTGGCTGATAATGTTGCTGAGCCTCTCTCCATCATTTTGTAAAAGTCATGGAGAACAGGAGTGGTGCCTGATGACTGGGAGAAAGCAAATGTCACTCCAGCCTTCAAAAAAGACAAGAAGGAAGACCCAGGCAACTACAGACCAGTCAGTCTCACCTCCGTCCCTGGAAAGGTGATGGAGCAGCTCGTTCTGGAGACCATCTCTAACCACGTGGAAGAAAAGAGGGTTATCAGGAGTAGTTAACATGGATTTTCCAAGGGAAGATCTTGCTTGACTAACCTGTTAGCCATGTATGAAACCATGACCAAATGGGTAGATGAAGAAAGAGCTGTGGATGTCATATACCTTGACTTCATCAAGGCTTTTGATACTGTCTCCCATAACATCCTCATAGATGAGCTCAGGAGATGTGGCATAGACAATTGGTCTGTGTAGTGGATCAAAAACTGGCTTGACAACAGAGTTCAGAGGGTTGTGATTGGTGGCACAGAGTCGACTTGGAGGCCTGTGGCCAGTGGTGCTCCCCAGGGATCGATACTGGGTCCAGTTCTGTTCAATATCTTTATCAACGACCTGGATGAAGGCATTGAGTGTACCCTCAGCAAGTTCCTCGACTATACAAAACTGGGGCAGGGGGAGGTGGCTGACAGCCTGTCAGGCTGTGCTGCCATCCAATGAAACCACAGGATCACAGGATCGCAGGATGTCAGAGGTTGGAAGGGACCCAAAGAGGTCATCGAGTCCAACCCCCCTGCCAGAGCAAGACCGTACAATTTAGCTCAGGTCACAGAGGAACATGTGCAGACAGCCCTTGGAAGTCTCCAGAGAAGGAGACTCCACTCCCACCCTGGGGAGTCTGTTCCAGTGCTCTGTGACCTTTACAGTAAAGAAGTTTCCCCTTGTGTTGAGGTGGAACCTCCTGTGCTGCAGCTTACATCCATTGCTCCTTGTTCTATCACAGGGAGCGAGTGAACAGAGCCTGTCCCCATCCCTCGACACTCAGATATTTATAAACATTTATTAGATCCCCTCTCAATCCCAGATCTCTCAGCCTCTCCAGCCCTCAGTGCTCCAGTCCTCTAATCATCTTTGTAGCCCTCCACTGGATGATCTCCAGCAGATCCCTGGCCCTCTTAAACTGGGGAGCCCAAAACTGAGTGTAGTATTCAAGATGGGGTCTTACCAGGGCAGGGCCCTTCCAGCCTCTAAGGTTCTGTGATTCCCCGATTCCCCCTTCTTGTCCAGACTTTCCCCACTTACTTTTCACACCCTGTAATCCATCCCCATGCTCCCACACACCTGCCCAATGTATGGAGATATGAGCATCATCCTTTCAGGTACTTGTGGCACAATGCATGACCTCAGCTTGTGTTCCATACCTCAGCTACCTTCTGTCTGTGGAGCTAGAAGCACCTATCCTGGCACCCACCGTGTCCTGAACTGCAGCTTGGGGATGGAGTAAGCTGAGGGGCAGGAGGCTGCCATCCTCCTTGCATAGATGCAAGGTCCTCGTCTCCCTAAAGGATGACCTCCCCTCACCTCCTAGTCACCAAGGTGATAGAAGCACCTCCTTCAGAACTGCTGAATGGCTTGGGTTTGTCTTTCTCAATCCTTCAAGCAGTCGCAAGGAACTGGCAGTTCGCAGTCCCCAGAATGAACATTTTAGGAAGTTATGAGTGACTTAAAATTGGCAAACGGAACAAAAATGTTTATCTGGCTTTAGTTGTAGCTGTTGCTAGCACAACACCCACATCGGCAGGCAGGAAGAAGGCAAGCAGGAGAGGCGGGGAGACACGATAAGCACAGCCAAGTCTTCTGCAAAGCAAAGAGCTACAGCATTTCACTGACAGCAGCAAGTTAAAGTAGCATCGAAATTTAGGAGCTGTGAAACAAGCTCCTTCTAAACTTAAAGCTAATAGTAATGTTCTCATAGTGGGAAAAGCACCCCCACTGATAGGAGAGATTTTTAACAAGGAAATGATAAAATCATAGAATCATGGAATGTTAGGGGTTGGAAGGGACCTCCATAGGTTATCCAGTCCAACCCTCCTGCCAAAGCAGGATCACTTAGAGCAGGCCACACAACAACATATCCAGGTGGGGTTTGAGAATCCAGAGAAGGAAAGTCCACAATCCCTCAAGTATAGCCTGTTCCAGTCACCTGTTGCCCTCAGAGAAAAGAAATTTCTCCTCTTGTTGAGGAGGAACCATCTGTGTTTGAGCCTACACACATGTCCTGTTACTGGGCACCACCTAAAAGAGACTGTCAGCTTCATCTTGATACCCACCCCTCAGACAATAAGATCCCCTCTCAGCCTTCTCCTGTAAAGACTAAACAGTCTTGTTTCTCTCAAGTATTTCTTTATAGGAAAGATGTTCAAGCCTCTTAATCATTCTCATATCTCTCTGTTGGACTTTCTCCAGTAGATCCCTGTCTCCCTTGAGTTTGGAAGCCCAAAACTAGATAACTGTATTCAGGTGTGCTCTCACCATAGCAGAGCAGAGGGGTGGGAGAACTTCCCTAGACCTGCTGGACACACTTTTCTTGATGCACCCCAGGATACCATTGGCTCTCCTGGCCACAAGGGCACATTGCTGCTGCAGCATGAATAACTCAGTAAATGTTTTCTCTCAGTATTAGCGAATCAATTAGCCTGATGGTGCTCCAGTTTGGTAGTGGAAGAATGAAATTGTGTAGAAACTGACTGAGGAAACCAAAAAGATGAGGAAACACCAAAAAGCATGGGGTTTATGTCTGGGTTGATTTTTTTTCCCCCCTTTTTCCATGGGAAGGTAAGCAGAACTGAATAAGAGATAAAAAGCCAGGGAAGATGTTTCAGGCTGTTTAATATGGGAATTTTCTGTTGTGTCATTAGTCAAACTTTTGAGGTTGTTTTGATCTGGAGTAATTTTTTAAGGAAAAGATATGGTTTTTAATATGGCTTTGTCATTTCTACCTCATGTTAAAAGTTTCAGGGGGAAATGAGGAGCGACATTCACATTCTTTGAATGGATCACAAGGATAGGAGAAAAGATGTAAAGAAAAGAACAAATTTGGATAAACAGAAGCAGTAAGGTGTCCCATCTCTGATACAGAAGCCAATAAAGAAGACCATCAAGATGGTCTTTCCAAGCCCTGGTGTCCTTTCTGTGTATAATCCCTCCAAAATAAGTGTAAGCCTTGGTGATTGTTAATATATTTTTGGCTGTTTGTATGAATCTTGAGGGGGAAAAGAAGCTTCTGCCATTTTAATTCCTTTGTTAATGTCTTTATGAATGCAATTAGCACTTCATTCACGCTTCTTTGTTTCTGGATCCCATTACTACATGGCTTATGCCAACTTCTCCCTCCCAGGAGAGGTGAGGCATCATGCTGTACTCCACTCAGCTGTGTGGCTGAGCACTGACAAACTCAATTTACTGGAGGACAGCATGAGATGACACTGTGCATTCGCTGTTGCTGTGATATGGACAAATGATCTCTTTTGTTCCAAACAAGACATCACCTATCCTGGGGAAACGTGTCTGTACAGAGGTAAGTGAAAGAAGAACAAGGTTGATTTACCTGACAAGAAAGTAACCTACTGCATCTAGCCTTAAAATGAAAATGCCTAATTATTCCATCAATTTTTGACTTGTATCTCTCCTGCTTACAAGATACCTGTTCAGTCGCTTTTCATTTCTAAACACAATGCTAAAGTCATCCCTCTTATAATGCCATCAGGGTCTTCAATCCTAAACCTGGGATGGGTAAGTCTCCTCAGTTTTTTTTTTTCCCGTCTGCTCCAAATGGCTTTGTCATGAGCCAGATTCCACAAGCTGCACAGCTGAAAGTTAAACCTTTACGTTACTGGAGGCTTGGACTCACTGGGGCCTAATCCTGACCTCGTGGTCCACTGGTGTAAACTAGGAGGAAGCTCAGTGCAATGAGTGGGTTTGCAGTGGTCTAAGACAGAAGTCAGACGGAGCTCAAGCTCCTTCTGTCAGTCTCGGATGGCATCTTTTGAGCCTCACGTGGACATTTACAGGTGCAGGGACTGTAAGCATCAGTTGCCTGAGCACTGCAGCACCCCTGGGCAGTGATGAGCCTAGGTGTTTCTAAATATTCCACCAGATAGCAATTCACACCTAAATACTTTTGGAAATCCAGTTCTGAACTTCTCCCTGGTGAGGAGCTAAACACTAGCCCTGATTCAAGAATGTGCTAACTATGCACAGTCAAGAAATCCCAGAGGGAGCTGAGCCTGCTGAAGCCCAGCAATGCTCCCAGCTGCAAGGTGATGAGGCTTTTGCCACCTCTATCAAAGCAGAGAATGGAGGTGGGTGCAGCTTACCCACAGGACTGATTCTTTTACATCACTATGAATACTCCAAGAAGGGTCAAGAATTCTCTCTACAAACAGCAGGATGAAGGCAGTGAAGCCATAAGCTGTTTCTCATGCCAAAAACTGCTGACAAGAGGAAGACACTGGTTTACAGTGCTGTAGACCCTTTCCCCCCCTCTTTTTATTCTGATCTCATGTACTCTTACTTCCCTGGTTCATCCCGGCACACAAAGCACATCAGCAGACACCGAAGTCCAGACACTCCCTGTGGGCTCCAGATCTCCTCTTGCACTGCCCCCACATCCCCAAGGAACCCGCTGCCAGGTAGAGAGGATCATTGTTTCCATCACAAAACAGAAGGGAGGGGGAAACTGTGGGCTAAAAGCCCAAGGAAAAGAGACAGGAATTCTTTATCACTTATTAAATGTGCAAGTCAAAACCTGGTGAATAGGGAGATGAAAAGCTCCTGCTGAGAAATGGAGAGAGAAATTGCATTTTGGCCTCGGGGAAACCTGTGCCTATAATATTAAAGATGCACAAATAAATAAATAAAGGCAATAGCTAGATTTACGTGTCTAATATCCTTGCATGCTGTGATCAATGTCGATATTTTACTTTTTTTTACGAGGTTCTCAAAGAATCTATGGCCCTTTCTTTTATTAATTGTAGATCCTCATTGCAAAGGTCTCTCGCATGTCTCCAGCAAGTAGGTCTTAGCTGTCAACTCCATTAAATTCTATTATAATATGGCATGATTGAATGCTCCAGTGGGATTGGCCAGCCAGCGTGTATTAATATATTATGGAGCACGCAGAGGCAGGCACCAGCACCTTGCTGCATTCACAAAGATGCTGTTGTGTTTACTTTTTTTTTTTTTTTTTTTCCTCTCCCCCTCTCCATGCTCATGTCTGCTTTTTCAGTGGAAACCTGCTTTAGTGTAAATTATTCCTTGCAAAAAAGAACAAGGGAGCTTTCCCTGAGATGTGGAAGCCAGCGGTCTTCCCTTGAGTGAGCAGATTCTCATTCTCTGCCTGGGATGTATTTGTACGACTTTAATTAGTTTTTGTTTGTATATAGTATGAAAATCTAGGAGGCCCAGGGTATTTAGCATTAGGGAATATTGAAAAGCAGAGGATTCCCCACCCTGCCGGTTAGAAACATGGATGTTATGCTGCTGGGAGGGAGCAGAATCGGAATTTGAATAGATGGGATTTTAATTATTTCTTTTTTAAGGTGGGATACACTGAAACATCATCTCTGGCCACCTACGAATGAGGAAACATTTCCAATCGAGATAGCTTTTCTGGGAATGGAGAGAGGCTCAAAGATTGGAGAGAGGACTTTTGTGGCATAAACACCACATCCTTCCACACCAAAAGCTCTGTTTGCTGTCCCTGTGGGACAAAGAAGTACCTGGTATGGCTACAAAGCCCATATCTTAATAATTTCTTCCTTCTCTCAGAGCCTAAGCAGCCAGACAGTGCAAAGCTCTGAGCTGGTGTGAGCTGAAACAGTCTTCTAGAAGATGCTGCCCTTTCCAAATGTGAGGAGAGTCCCTGACATGCCACTCTGCCACTTCCTCTGCCCTACCACATTTCCTGATTCATCATCTCATACCCAGACTCAATTTTCCTTGCAAGATGTGGATCTGTCTGAATCTTTTCATCTCTTGGATACGTGCACCAATTCAGGCTGACATTTCAAGAGTCAGGTTTGGGCCTGGCTACATGCATGTCTACTGGTCTTTTAAACCCCTGTAGCATAAAAACAAGTTTGGCAGATGGTACCCAGGCATAGTTGAAGGGCTGTGCCTTTTGGGGGCAGTGCACATAGGATGTCACCTGCAATGAACCCATTTAGGTGGTAAAGGTGTATCCAGCTCTCAAACCATGTATAGCACCATGAGATCTCTACTTGCCTAGAGATGCTTTGGTCTGATGCCTTTCATAGTTACCGACAGTAAGTCAGAACTTGTTGGTCTCTGGAGACCTTTGCTGGGTCAGCAGCCTCTCAGCCTGTCGCAGCCATGTGCATTGGTGCTATTAGCTCCCTTTGCCCATGTCTACACTTGATGTTTTCAAAGCCCTGTGTCCTGCCATGAGCAGGAACATGGCCAGGGTAGCACCAGCCACAGCACAGCAACAAATGAGCTTAACACTGTGGCCACAGCCAGAGAACAGAATATGTAGCCTGATTTCTTTTTGAAGTCCATGCAGAGGTCAAATCAAAGACTAATTTATATCTGCCCAGGCAGAATATGGCTGACAGGGAGCCAAGCAGAGCACTGTGTACCTGGCTGGTGCAGTCTAGGCAAACTTTGTGGGATTCCTGGATTATGTGGAGCAGCTGCCACAATGATATTGCTTGAAATGCATCCTCACCCTCCTTCTCTCCTAGTTCATGCGGGATCCTATTCTGCACTGTGAAGTTTCGGTTCCTGTGCTTCTGACATCTAATTGCACATGGTCAGAGATGTTGCCATGCCTAACTCAATCTGCCTTTAAAGATGAAAAAGTCACCTGATTCCATAATTCATCCTTATCATCACATTGGACTTGCTTCCAAACAGGAACCATAGACAGATTGATTGATCTGTCACAATGAGGGCTAAAGATGGTCTAATGTTAGAGGCTGAGGCCAGGGAGAAAAAGATGCTGCTCACACTAATATATTGCAGTTCTTTTCCTGGAGGATATCGTTGCCTTTAGCCAATTGAAGAGACTAGCCATCCAATTTAGAAGAATAAAAATAATCATTATGGTTACAACGGTGACAGAGGGGAAAAGAAGGAAAAAAAAAAAAGTAAAAAAAAAAAAGAAATCAAATCTTTGAGAGGGATGAAAGGGGAAAGGGGATCTTGTCCTGCTTTCCCAAAGACATGCTTCACCTTTGTGCCTGTGTCATACAGAAAGAAAAATGAGCCTGCTTTGTTCCTCCTGGAGCCAACTCAAGGGGTAACAGTGTAAAACAGAAGCACAGGCTATGTTTTCCTAGATCCAAGGAACATGTGAATGTGTAAAATGTGATAGAAGAGGTTTTGATTTTATTTTTCTTTCTTTCTTTCTTTCTTTTTTTTTTCTTTTTTTTTTTTTTGGTTTTGATGAAGCTGCATNTTTTTTTGTGTTTTTTTTTGGGTTTTTTTTTTTTTTTTTTATGTTATTTCTCTCAGGAATGGTCTGACAGCCCCAGGCTGGAGTATGTGTCTCTCCCAACTACTCTGTCACCCGACTACTCTGTCACCCGTGTAACCATGGAGACCATGACGATCGATTAGATGCCATCTGATCTCAACCTCATAAAAAAACCCCGGCGTGCACCCGCGCGCGCAGACGTGCACGCACTCACCAAAGGAAGGGGAGAAAAAGAGAAGCCAAAACAGGCAGCAGATGGCAACCAGGCCACTAGACCTGTCTCCAGAGAGAGCGAGCTGGGGAGAGGGACTGAGAGATGCAGACGGAGGGAGATCCTGAGGGAAAGGGGGGAAAAAAGACAGACAGAAAAGGTGGGGAGTGGAGAGACAAAGAAGCAAAGAGATCAGGAGAGAGAAAGGGAAGAGGGCAAGATGGGACTGGGTCCACAGCTGGTGTGATTTCTGAGGGGACCTGCTTGTGTGGAGCAGTGATTATTTACATTGACTGCAAATCTGTCTTGCTTTGTGGGTGGAGTGTGAGGCTGAGAGAGATCAGTGAAAAGGCGAAAAGTGTGAAAGTACTGAATCAAATGCGAGGGAAGGCCCACGGAAGTGTGGTAAATGCACCTTTGCTCACTTCTGCCCCTGCAAACAACTACCCCACACTGCAACTGGTCAAGCTAAACGAGATCTCTCCCTAATGCTGATGAGAAGCGGTCCAAACAGAGATCAGAGCTCTTCATCCCACCAAAGCCAGACCTGGTGTAATCTGAGAGATCCTGTACTAGCTCCATGACGTCAAGAGACATCCAGATTAAACAGCCCCAAGTCTCTCAGCCTATTCTCATAAGGTAAATGTCCCAGGTGCTGGATGAGCCACACACAGTTTATGTGGCCCCTTTTATATCTAATTAGTGTTATCTTTATTCCTGTTGTTCCTTTGGGTTTGTGTTGTTCTATTCAACTCTGCTTATCTCCATCACACTGGGAAGAATCATGGAATCATAGAATGGTTTAGGTTGGAAGGGACCTCAAAGCTCATCCAGTTCCAACCCCCCTGTGCCATAGGCTGGGACGACTCCCTCTAGAACAGGTTACTCAAGGCCTCATCCAACCTGGCCTTGAACACCTCCAGAGAGGGAGACTCCACAATCCCCCTGGGCAGCCTATTCCTGTGTTCTGTCACCCTCACAGGGGAAAAATGCCTCCTCATGTTTACATGAAAGTTCCTATGCCTCGACTTACACCTATTGCCACTTGTTCTGTCACTGGGCATCACTGAGCAGAGCCTGGCTCCATCCTCCTGCACTCACCCTTTACATATTTATAAACATTAATGAGGTCACCTCTCAGTCTCTTCTTGTACAAGCAGCAGAGCCCCAGCTCCCTCAGTCTCTCCTTGCAAGAGAGATGTTCTATTCCCTTAATCATCTTTGTGGCTCTGCACTGGACTCTCTCAAGCAGTTCTATGTCCCTCTTGAACTGGGGGGCCCAGAACTGGACATGGTACTCCAGATGCAGCCTCACCAGGGAAGAGCAGAGGGGCAGGAGAACCTCTCTCGACCTGCTAGCCACAGCCTTTTTAATAAACCCCAGAATGGCATTGGCCCTCCTGGCCACAAGAGCACATTGCTGGCTCATGGTCAACTTCTTATCCACTAGGACCCCTAGAACCTTTTCCCCTTTACTGCCTTCCAACAGGTCAAAACAGGATATTACCTACACTGACATTTAAAGTTGCTTCTCAGATTGACCTTTACCCTAGTTGACAGAGCAATCCAAACTTGAGAGAAGAACACTGACCAGGAACATTAGCAAATTCAGAGAATACCTCTGCAGAACTCTGAGGAGGCCGAGACCTACCATGTGAATGTTTCATGAAATTAATGGGAAACAGCTCAGGCATCCAGAAAGAGATGAGTTCCAAGACTCAGGTCTAAAGACCATTACTAATTCAGTTTTAAACTGTTTTATTAAGTAAAGTATTAGACTGAAAGCAGAAAGAGCCAAGGAATATTCTATGAACTGAATTTACACAGGACAAAAAATAAACCCCAAAACCTAAAACATCAGTGTCCTGGTCCACTTCTCAGCCTGGGTGTAAAACTTTCCTCCCTTGAGGTCAAGAGGAAGTTGTTCTGTGGCTGATTTTCCTCTCTAGATTTCCCAAGCAGACAGGTAATGGGGAAATAAGGGATATAGCCAATGCTATCTAGAAATGCATGGCTGCAACCCAGCTTGTCTTGAGACAACTGTCTTCCTGTTCTTTTGCAGAGAGAAGAGGTTCATTGGTGATTCAGTACTCATGGCCAGCTCCCATATATATATATATATTTTTTTTTTTCCTTGGGTGACAGGCTCAAAACTTCCCAAATAATTTCCAACATTACACAGAGAGATGACAAAATTTAAAGCTCTGGTTCCAGTAAGATTCCACAAGGCACTTATACCAAATGTCCTTGTTCTGCACAGCCTTTCCCAGTTTTTAACAACTGAGAGAGCCTAAGAAGGGAACCGTGACTTTACCAACCACATCTTGGGCTGTATCAAAAAAAGTGTGACCAGCAGGACAGGTGAGGTGATTCTCTCCCTCTGCTCTGCTTTCATGGGACCTCACCTGGAGTACTGCATCCAAAGCTATGGCTGCCAACAGGAAGAGGGTCTAGTGGAGAGGATCCAGAAGAGGCCACAAAGATAATCAGAGGGCTGGAGCACCTCCACTATGGGAACAGGCTGCAAGAGTTGGGGCTTTTCAGCCTGGAGAAGAGAAGGCTCTGGAGAGACCTTATTGTGGTTTTCCAATACCTGAAGGAGGCCTACAAAAAAGATGGAGAGAGACTTTCTGCAAGGGCCTGTAGTGATAGGACAAGGGAGAATGGATTTAAGCTGGAAGAGGAGAGATTTAGACTTGATATTAGGAAGACATTCTTTGCAGTGAGGGAGGTAAGAAACTGAAACATGTTGCCCCGGATGGTTGTGGATGCCCCCTCCCTGGAGCTACTGAAGGGCAGACTGGACAGGAACTTGAGCAGCCTGATGTCCCTGCCCGTGGCAGAGAGGTTGGAAGTGTGTGATCTTTAAACCCAAAACATGGTATGATTCTATGAATGTTGATAATACAGTAGAAGACGTTTCAAGGCGCCTCCCCAGCAGGAAGGGTAGATGCATGCCCTGATGGCAAGGCTTTTTTTAATTAGGTTGGCATCATGTGTGGTATAGGTTGGTAGGCTAGAAGCATGGTCAAAATGGACTGAATTTCATCTGATGAACTGACAGGTTTTCTCTTGACAAGCAGACTGTGTGTCTTTCTCCTGTCTGCCAAAATATGACTTTAGATGCCTGTTTTGGAGCAAATTACCAGAGCTTTATCCAGGGAATTTTCTGAAATACGCAGTAATGGAAATCAATATCCCATAATGATGTAACACCCGAGTACAAGAAAACTGGCACGTTTGGTGTCTGTGACAAATTCTGAGTAGTTATTTCTCTGTTGTGGCCTAATTGCTGTGGATTACATGACCATATCCGTAGGAACGGAGCTCAGAACATTTTGGTTTAAGTTCCCAAAAACCAAGAGGCACTGAAACAAATATGGCCTCATCTTCAGGGCTCTTGGGCCCTCTAACCTTAGCTGCTGTGGAAAATAAATCACATTTTTATTTAGATGGTAGGATCTGAAAGATACGTTTTATTCACTCAAGTGTCAGAATATATGCCACTGTGTTTGCATAGGTAGTTGAGCGTGTTTGTAGGGATTCCTCTTGAAATGACACCCATGGTGGAGCCTTATCAAAGCTCATTTTTCTTGCTCTTTATCTAATGGTTCTTTTCCTGCTGGCTTACTGGGAAGAGGTGGCCGGTTTCTCTCACAAGAGAGTATTTCCTTACAGACTGTTGTCACCTACCCTAATTTCCCATGGTCCTACCAGCCAGCCTGTGAGCTATAAAGATTCCCTTCCATGGAGGAAATGTATGCTCCATTTTTTACCTTTTCTTTTTTTTTCTTTTCTGTTTTCAGACAAACTCAAAAGTTTCCCACAATTCTACCTTCTCTCCCTGCATCCCCTTTTCCACTCCAACATTTAGCCCTGCTATCCCAAATGACTGTGACCATTCCAGCCTCCTCTATGCCAAGAGCTATGCCTCCTTCAAACAATTTCCCGTAGCTTTCCCAAGTCTTACTTAACCAACAAAAATACTCTTACTTCAATGCCAGGCTGTCAAGCTCAAAGGCATCCACTCACAAGGCAGAACAAGGACAAATTTAATTTAGAGATCTCCGAAATGGCCTTTTTTGCTTAATGAACTCATAGCAAATACCTCGTTTCCACAGACACGTCAACAAACTGTAAGAGAGAAGCTGAAGAGCAATAGCGATAATCCTAGATGGGAGCAAATGGATTTTATTTTGAGGAAGGAGTATGCATGGACTTGGCTAGGCAGCAACCAAGGAGTGCATAGTCTGTAGTTATTCACAAAGTCCAGGAAAGTATTGTGTGGGATTCAGTAAGAAACAGACCAAGGAAGCATACATGACATATCAGTAAGAAAATCTGAATTGGACTCTTAAAAGATAGAGGTTACCAATAAGTGGGTGACCAGGCACACAGGCCTGAATCACCCTGTGGAAAAGAGTGGTGAGTAGTGGTGGAGACACTGGCAGCCCTCATAGCATGGTTGCACAGGGTTACTAATGAGCAGTGTAAGAATCCATTCGATTCCTGGGTAAACTACTTCTGCAAGCACTCTTTGAAACAAAATCGTCTCCCAAAATGAAATGGAATGGCACTGAAATGCTTCTGAGTGTCTGAGAGGTACCATGGCCCTTTATCAGCCTGATACTGCTCAAGTAGGAACAAATCAGACAAGCTTCTGAGCCCAGGGAAGTGTTTGAATCGCTATTCCTTGATGTATTTATGAGTTTTCTAGATATGGTGCTCAAGGATATTTGTAGTTGCGGCCTTGCTAGAGCTAGATAATTGCTGGACTTGATCTTAAGGGTCTTTTCCAACCATAGTGATTCTGTGGTATACTTCCTCTTCGGGTCTGGCATGGGATCAAGTCCTGGGGAAGGTCTTGTGAAGCACCTGTTTGCAGTTCTGAGTTTTGAGGGTGCAAGAGGCACTGGTTGATAGAAAAACCTCCTATGGGACATGAAAGTCCTGCTGGCTGGAATATTTATAGGCAAAACACTAGTGAAGGTACTTTAGTTTGTAAGCGTATGCTGGGAGAAAAAGGGAACAGATGGGACCTCGTAAATCTTTCCCATCTCTAATTTTCCTGAGCCCCTTTCTGTTTTGTGTTGCCCAATGCCTGCATGCTGTATACATAAGGCGCTCAGCAGAAGGGTGACCCTACCAACATTCATAAATGTCACTTATGCCTGCATCCAGTTAAAGAAATAATTACATTGGTAATAGTGTGAACTGGGGGGCTTTGAGGAGGTCCAGGCTCTGTGCCTGGGGCAGTAGGGCTTGCAGAAACTACCATGAGCAAGATCTTCAGCCTGGGGTGTCCTTCAGAAAAGGGAAGGACAACAAACACTGGAGCCCGAGTTTTGTGTCTAGGTGTTTCTGTTAATGAAGCTAGTTAGAGATTTACCAGCTCTTTATACTTGCTCAGCCATTCTGTTTTTATGACAGAAGGCCTCAGGCTAAAAGACTGAGAGGGACACTTGCTTCTTGCTGCCCAGGATGGCCCAAATTTACTGATTGAGTTCACTGATTTCAAGCCTTTCCAGGTACTTTCCAGCCTGTTGGCTGGCTGCAAACACTGAGGTCAGCCATTAGACTCATCCTTACCTCAATATTTTTCAAAAAAATGAGTCCCAAGTTTTGTTTCCATCTCAAGTCAAAAGTTAGGCAGAATTCGTAAGAGTGAATAACTTGCATTAGGGGATGGTGTGACAATCAGTTTGATTAACACACTCAGGTAAGTTTCCCCCTTAAAGATATTCAAGGGGAATATCTTTATATTAATTTAGATGTAAGCAGAATGTTTCTAGAGGTTTTGGACAGTTTGAGAGAGGTGGATTCCTTAGAGTTCAAATCATAACAAAGATAAAGCTTGTTGTGTGATGTGATCTTACTCTAGGAACTCTTTTTTTCCCCTTCTCCTTCCTTTTTTTCCTGCTAGTTTCTTCTTTGTTTCCTTCTCCTACATGTTCCCACCTTTTCCTTCCTTTCCTCCTTGCAGTACACTGTCACGTCTCCTTACCCTTACCTCAGCAGAGCAGGATTCAGGGAAGATCATAGAATCATTAAGGTTGGAAAAGACCTTCAAGTTCAACTGTAACCCAACTACTATGACTACTAAACTATATCCTGAAGCACACTTCTTGAACACTTCCAGAGATGGCAATGCCACCACAACCTCGCTAGGCAGCCTGTTCCAACATCTCACCACTCTTTCAGTAAAGAAAATTTCCCTAATGCCCAGTCTTTATCTCCCCTGGCACACACTGAGGCTACTTCCTCTTGTCCTACCACTAGTTACTTGGGAGAAGAAACCAACACTGACCTCACTGCAACATCCTCTTATGCGTTGGATTGGATCCCTCCCAATAACCTTTTCTGGAAATTTGCCCCCCAAAGAGCAGTTTCACTACACTCATAACTTGGAAGCAAAAAAACAGATTGTATTTACAAAAGAAAACTTAATATAAGAATATAAAAGGCAATAACAGATGTACAAAGTATATTTACATGCATACATACAGTTTAACAGCAGCACAGGACACCGCCCCTGCTGCCCACCCCCATGAACATTCAATTCAGCTCTTTTATCCCCCCCTGGAGCCAAAGGGCCCCAAAGGCTAATACCACCTCACACACTCCCTTTTCCACCCGCCCTGTATCTTATGGAATCCAAAACAGAGAAAGCTGCAAGGTCAGAGGGAGGAAAGCACAGCCTGAAGCCCAGCAGAGCAGTGAGAGATGAGAAAGATAGTAGCTTGTTCCACAGAATATATTTCAGAATATATAAACTTTTCCTTCAGACCAATTGAGTGGGATGAACTTTATCCTTGTTATGATTTGAACTCTAAGGAATCCACCTCTCTCAAACTGTCCAAAACCTCTAGAAACATTCTGCTTACATCTAAATTAAGTTTCAAAATGTAACACTTCCTTTCAGGTAGTTGTAGAAAGCAGTAAGATCTCCCCTTAGTTGTCTTTCCTCCAGCATAAACAACGCCAGTTCCCTTAGCTGCTCCCCCCCACAGCATGCCCTCCAAACCCCTTATCAGCTTCATGGTTCTTCTCTGGACGCCCTCCAAGATGACCCAGCGTGACTGCTCGTGGCTTTCAGGTCTCCCTCAGACACCACATAGTCCAACAGCTCTCTACCTCATGCAGCTTTTTCTCAAGGCTTGCCTTGGATTTGATTCCTTGAGCCTTCAGGACTGCATCCTGCCAGTTTGATATACTGCAATGCCAATTATTTCACCTGTGACATGTGAGGATAAAGTTGTGGAGGAGGAAGCTGAGCAAGTCTCTGAAAAGAGATCTGGCCAGATCTTCAGAAGCACAGAAGAAACTAATTCCCTTCAAAATCAATACTGCAATGCCGTTGAGAAATCAAAGCAATGTACTTGAGCGAGTGTGGAGCTGAATATACTTGTGAACAAGTGTCCTGATGGTGTGCACCTTGGTGCCGGATCCCCTCTCCCTTGCAACACTACAAGTCACAGGGAAATTAATTGCAGTCCATGGGGTGGTGCAATCATAAAGGGCAAATGAATGGAGAACCAAGACCTATACAAACACACTGATGGTGATTGAAACACTGTTTGCCAGCCCGTTTTTTTTTTTTTTTTTTTTTTTTTTTTTTATCTTCTCCTCTTCATGCTTAACTTCACTTCTCAGGCTTCCTAGCACTACAGTTATTATTATTGCTATTATTATTATCACTGTTGCTTTGTGGGCTGAGAATTGCAGATCTCAAGAATAAAGCAGATGTCAGCAGCTCCGAAGGATCCTATTCTGTTACACAGCAGAACAAATGAGTATGTCAAGGAAGGTCTCTCCAATCTAACAAGAAAACAGCACAAACAGACACAAAATAAATAAATAAAGAAACCCTGCGGGGCCAGGCAGGCTAGTTCTGATTAGATATTATGCTAACATGATGCCTACTTTCTACGCTAACAGTGTTTTAATACATTTAAATGATACTGGGGAAATAAGTCATGAAATAGGAGAAGAAGCCTTCATGTCAGAAACGATTAAGATTATCCAAGGGAGCCAGCCTGCCTCTCTCATGGAAACGCAGCTCATGGTGTGGGATTACGAATGCAGCCCAAATGGTATTTACATAGCATGCCCGACGCCATCTCATTACCTTTGCCAATGATTGCTTTTCCCAGCTGCTGTAAGAGCAGTCCAGCTTACAAGGAGAAGACCAGCACCGATGTCTGTACCATGGAAACGTCTCGGCCTCAGCTGAGGCTCCAGGACACCTCTGGGTTTTGCAAGGAGATGACATAGAAAAAAATGTCCAAGCACCCCTAAGAGGGGCTAGAGCTAGCTGCCATGCTGGTGCCTTCACTTGATGCTTGCAGAGGGTGCATACCCTACTCCTGCTTTCCTGCAGACAGGCCATGAGTAAAGCAGAGCTCTTTGGAAATGCACATTTTCAGACCAAGGCCATACTGCTTAGAGTTTTCTTTGTCCAAAATTTCCAGGAAGGGAGAAAAAACAAGTCTTTCCTGAAATTACCTTTCTGTCTCACTCTCCTCCCCATCTCCCTTCAAATGCTCCCTTATCTCTCAGACAGAGAGATCACTTTTCTCTTGAAGCCTGAATTTGCTTCTCAAGCTCCTTGCAGTAATGTTAGTTCTGCTTGTGAAACTGAGGCTTTGGGAGACCCTCTGTCTCCTGGGTATGTACAGCCCTGGTAAATGGCAAATTTATTAGCTGCAGTCCATAATTTGTTTCCTCCTGTGGCCCAGCCTATAATTTTCCTTGAGATGACAAGCTCTGAATGAAAAGCATACTCATTTTCCATCTGTAACACAGAATATGGCTATGGGCATAAAATCTTGTATCCATCAAGAAAGCAGAGACTTTTCCTTTTAGGACCTAAGGCTCTTAGGACCTAAGGCTCTAAGGACCCAGGGCTGAAACCTCCATATCCTGTGAGCTGGGGTCTGCTCAGGCACAGAGCGGTGATACTGATTCACATTACCAGTAACTTGATTCACTTAAGTGCTCTGACAGATGAGCTCTGATGAGCCCCATAGTAGTAGTTTAAGAACTTGCTGGTGACCCTCCTCCCACTACACCCTTTGCAGATTGGGCAGATGGGACTGTGTGTCCTTCTGTGGCTCTGCCATGGACCAGTCTGGTGCATTAGCTTAAAAGCACCAAGACACAACATGATGAACTGGAGCTGCTGAGACTTTCTGTCACAGGGGCAGTAACTTGTGGCTGATAGACGAGGCAGACAGCTGGATATGAAAGTAGCCTAAACTGCCACAAAAAGACTTGCCAGCTCATCTGTCAGCCCTAAGTGAGCAGTGAATCAAGCTGCATTAGCTTCTGCTCAGTACCGCAGAGCAGCAGTTGTCAGGAAGATCATGCCCAGTATGCACAGGGTAGGGTCTCACAACTCAGTCCCCGTTTCCAGAGGCTATGGAGAAAGTGAGCAGAGGAAAACACAAGGAGGAGGACTTCTTGATGACCTAATATATAAGTTTGTTTCTTTAAACGTAGACTCTGAATATGAACAAACTATGGCAAATAGCAAGCTCAAGTCTTCGCGGTCCAAAACCAGCTCAGAGGCTTGATGTTGGGGAGCTGAGGCTTTGAGGTTGCTGTACTTCATAACTACCGCTAAGGGGACAGCATCAGCAGACCTGGGAGTATGATCTCATTTAGTTATCAATAGTTACTCTTCTCTCCTAAGCCACTTCATGGAGGTAGGCTCTCCATGAACACTTCATGTTGTCCTCCTGGATACAAACTCCTGACACCTGAGTCTTGGTGAAGAGAGAATGGGTTCACTTTCCAATTTGTCCTCTAACACATTTCTTCTGTGCCTTTAACTCACCTCTACTCCATCTGCCCTTGCCTATAAAGCGAGGCCAGTGAAGCTATTCACCTTTTAAAAACACTTTGGGAGAAATGGATAGAAATCTTCTCTGAGAACAGGTACTATTATATTGAAGTCATTCGGCAAGTGTTTCTTGGGATGATGGGCACAGGCCTGACAGGGATAAGAAAAGGCAGCTGAAGCGGAACTACAAGAAGCTGGACAATCTGCAGAAAATACATGAAACCACAATCTGCAGAAAAGGAAACATCTACCCCACAGCTATCAACACCATGCACCTGGAAATGCATGCACCTGCTAAGCCATATGGGCTTTTTAAGCGCTTTACAGGGTCCTACTATGACTTCTAGTCTTATTAAAAATCTTGTGAGTAACTGTGCACAATGAAATTAGATCACATCAAAATGGTGCAAGATAGTGTATGTCTCATATCATCTTAACCTTGGGATGCCACATACACACTCAGACTTCTCTGCATCTTTTAAATTTTTCATGTTTTCAAATTAATCTGGGAAACAGGAGGGCTAGAAGCACTATTTTTGTTAAGAGGATGTTGTAGTTCTACACAATTGTGACTCCAGAAGAAATCCAGATTCTCTAACTAGACATAAGGCTTATCCTGACCTTGCAGAGATGAATACACAGGCCACAGAGGGAGGAATAAAAAAAAAATAATTATTATAGCATATGATGTCATAGCTATGCAATTTTAATGCTTTGTTGTTGTTGTTGTTGTTGGTTGTTTCCTTCTTTAAAATGTAGCCCTAAAGTGGAGTTTTCTTGAGAAGACAAGCAGAAAATCTAGAGTCTGAAAGGAATTTAAAGAAGCAGCCTTACAAATGTGCCTATCTGAATATATATATGTGTGTGTGTGTATATATATATACATACATATATATAAAGAAATATTGCCCTAGGAGGCTTCAGAAGAGTTCCTATAAACATCTGACATTGTCCTAGATACAAATAGGAATGCTCTGTGCTCATGAGAAAATCCTAAAAAGATAATAGAGGTTATTTTATCCTTCAGGGAGACTGTGTTCTTGGCTTGGACTGAGCCCTGAGCAGTCAGTCTTCTTGGTAAGTCTTCTTGCCTTCAAACAAAGGATCACAGAATTTGAGAATCATTTATGATGACCAGTTACAAACAACAGCATGGGGAAACAAGGGAGAAAATAGGGAGTGCAGGCAGAAAAGATAACTGTAGGCAACTGACAAATTTCATGTTGAGAAAGATGCAAGGAAACACGTTCAAGAAGAAGATGTAAAAACCATTCTAGTGCCCACAGCAAGAGACAGAGGTCAACATTGCAGGAATAGAGGGTGAGGAACTTCAACCAGTCTGTGACAAAGAAGGTTCAGGTTCAAAGACATCTCAAAAAATCAGGACAGTGCTACATATCCTCAGTGGAATGGGGAAAAGTGGTCGATGAAGATGACTGACAATGCAGAAGATCTAACACCACCAGATCAGGACTAGAAAGCCAGGGATCTTCAGATCTGAGAGGCAAGCAACTGCTGGAATGCAAAGGAGATTAAAGCCTGCGCTGAGATGGCACTTAGGTTATGGTGTGAACCTCTATGGGAAGGAAATGTTTTTTTAGACATCTGTCTGTATTCCTTGGAAGTATTTCAGTAGGAAAAACAATTTGTTAGGCCTGAGTGACTTCTAGGAGCAAATTGATTTGCTTCCTTTGCCAAAAATGACCATACAACTCACAACGGCCAGCACTAAAGCCAGTTATGGCTGACCTGAACTACACAAGTGCAACTAAATAAGTTGGTCAGTCTACACGCCTGAATGCTCTTCATGGTAGAGACATCTTTGCTGATCCAAGCATTTCCAGGCAATACAGTTGCTGGAATTTTCACTCTCATTGTATTTTCTTTTTCATTATTAATCAGTTTGTTTTAGTCCCTGTTTACAAGGGAGTGAGAACATGGAGTGCCACAAGCCAGGGAGAGATGTGAAGAAGAGTGCCACAACTTTCATTGTGTGAACTTAATTAGGGATGGCCCGAATTAATACTGGCCTTTCCTGGCAGAATTCATCAGGGGATCTCAGACACACTCATCTTGCTTTGAGATGGTTTCTATGTGTTAGGTTAGGGAAGTTCTTCCTTTGTGGGGACAGAACTGAGGCATCGAGAGGTGAAATTGTTTCAGACCACTTTCTGACTTGGTTGTAGGTCTGGGCTTAGATCCAAGAAGTCCCAGTTTCTTCTTCATACAGTGTCACCTGCAGACACCTCTGGACCTCCCCTCCAAGCCTAAAACTACTGGAAAGGAAGGCCAAACATGCAGTCACTTTGCAGGCTGACTGTGCCAAGCATGACAAGAAAGGGCATATGTGACATAACCACCAGAAGCACCATCATTTCATGTCACTGTATGAAATTGTGATGCATCCACATCTTGAAGAGTTCATTCTGGTCCTATCCCCAACCGAAATTACATAGCAGAAATTGTTGCAGGAAAGGAAGAGCAACAAAGATGGACAAAGCTATGCAGCTGCTCCCATGAAAGTTACAACATGGATGAAGTAGCAAGTAACTACAATGACTTGGGGATTTTGTGGCTGCAGAAAGGATTGCTGCAGAGAAAGATATGATAGAGTTGTACAGAAGCAGGGAGAGAAGAGCAGAGAATAGTTGCTCAATGTTCTTATAAACCAAGAAGCAAGAGACAAATTAAATATGGCAAGTTCAGAACAAACAAAAGGAAGGGAAGGGAGTGTGTGTGCATGATTGAAAAAAATATAAATTGAACAAATTCATGGGAAACTGAGTCCTTCGGGGAATATTAAAACCCTTAATCTATTTTTGGCTCCAGGAAATAACCAAGTCTCATTTTGCTAGAAAACAGGAGACTGTACCTGACAGTGTTAACTCTTTTTCATCCTCCTCCCCTCAGTCTCTGTTACAAACCAGTGTCAATATGGGGCAACACAGCCCTTTGGCATGGCACAACAGAGCCACTTAGGTGTCTTTGGGTCAGATGCTCTTCCACCTCCCTGTCTGATTAAACTGCTTCTGCAGAGCACTTACCTGGTTGTAATAGGCCACTTGCAGTATGAGGGAAACCTTAAAATGACATTTATGATTGCCTAGTTGCTAGCTGCTCATTGTGTCACTCCTTCAGACCTGCTCTTAACCTTTGAACTCTGATTCATATGGGTGCATCCTATTTTCAGCGTGCAATATGAGACATCTGCATCAGCCTCATTCAGGATTCCCAATGTACTCACCAGTGAGATGCGGGATACTGGTCATGACCAGGGAAAGGACATTGAACTGGGCAGAGCAGCTAGATCCTCCAGTGTGACAATCCTTGCACTACAAGTTTTCCTTCCCTAGTCAGCTGGTCTAAGCTGTCCAGTTATGATCACAGGGTTTTGTTTCACAAGTTCTGCTTTTTCAAAATGAAGAAAGGACACCTGAGTCTGGGGCATGCTGCATCAGTGGAGGGAGAAATATCTGCTTAAGGACTGCAGCTGGCTTCAAAATCACCTTCCCCCCCCCCACACCTTTTTCACAAGAAAGACCATTCCCTATGGCTGAACATACACACAGACATCAGCTTTAAAAATAGCTGAGTTCCACCTCGACTGTGGGGGAGTGAAAGACAGAAGACAGATGCATTGGCTGCCAGCTAGACTTGACATCCACTTTTTCTTTCCTCACCCTGGCAGCCAGCAGTTGCACACGTGTGCACAGGTAACGTCCTCAGTGGCAAAGCAGACTGCGACTGCCTCCTCCTCAGTTCACTAACTGCTGCACCCCAGATCCATGCGTTTGGGAACTGCATAAGCCCTTGCACCCTATTTAGTACACCAGGCATGCATCAAAATCACCAAGTTCCTCCTGCTTAATTCATGAAGTACTCACTAGTCATTTGTGCATGTGACTTGTTAGCACATTGCAAAGGTTACTGTTCGAGTCTCTGTTTCTGGCATGTTCTGTTAACTGCTTTAGTGCCTGCTCCACACAGTCACTTTCCGTGGCTCCAAGCTGTTTAGCAAATGAGTGTTCATATGCATGACTGGTCATATTTGCAGACACTAGCCCAGGTCAATATAGGGCCATAAGCTGTTTTTAAGGATCCAGGCTTTGGTCTTGCTACCTTCTGCCTGCTCAGAGAGTAGGAGAGTCCTCCTCTTTTCCCTAACTGGCTGTAATTCACCATTCACCCACTATTTATGCTTTCAGCCAAATGCATTCATTGAAAACATAAGGCACTGCTGCCCACATACTCAGCACTGCTCTTTATGTACTCAACTTGGCTAATTTATTTGCAAACATGTTCTACAAGCTTTTCTGTATGCGTTGGCCTAAGTGGGATGGCTTGCAGAGAGCTCCTTGCCGTAGGAATACTGAAAATTTACCTGAATTCATAGGATACGCAGCACAAACTTTTAATGTACCAGATATAGGCCATTAAACTGCAATTAACTGGGTGTCAGGAGAATATCTGGGGGAAAATATCACTGTAGAATTATGTTATACTCATGGGTTTCCTAGGCATCTTACTTTGGTACTGATGAAAACAAGATACCTTTGATCTAAGACAAAATGGCCATTCCTGGGTTCTTACAGGGGTTTTCTGTGATTTTAGTGTGGTATGATATCTAATATGTCTGTTCCAGGAGCATCCAGGCTGCGTTAGGATCTCATAGACACATTGAAAAGTATGATATGTGTTTCTTACTTTATATTCAGAGCTTGATGATCTTGGCACTCTAAGCATCTCATTTCTGGGCTAGGATTATGGACAGCGATAATGGGAAATATTCCAGACCAGAACCGCCTTAAAAATAAAGCAGGGTTAGCCTCTTTTGGATGGTGACAAGGCATTCAAACCTGTTCAGTTTACTGAAAAGACATGCAAAATTGACATGGCCACTACTAATGAATACTGACCTAGGAAGGACCAACAGGTGTCTAGGTTTACTCAGGCATGTCTTCTCTTTCTGCCTGAAATGTTTGCCCAGGTGGAATTCTCCCATTTGTCCAAAATTTCTGGGCATTTGACCAGAGCAGCAGCAATAGCTGTAACTAGGTGCTGCATGACCAGAAAGCCCAAGATAAGAACTGGCACAGGCAGGCTTTACAGTGCATGTGCATACACCTGTCTGTAAAACCACTGCCTAAACCTGATAATATGATAGTAAAGAATTCTTAATCCAGATATATCCCATGGCTGGATGCTGATGTCATCACCCTCAGTTTCCATATCAGTATTTTCAACAGGGGGAGAAAGGACTGGTGGAGTAACTTACCAAGGATCATAGTTAATCTTCCACCACCAGCAGCAATATTTAGACCAAGCGTGGATATTATTTCTGAGATACACATGCTCATTCATACAGGAAGCAAGCAGGGAAGTCCTGTCACCTTCGGCCTGCAGAAAGATGCTCTCAGTGGAACCTTTTCTCTTTAAAAGCTCTGCACCATACTCCGTTTCCCCAGACACCTTACTCTCTAGAGAGCTGTGAATATTAACTAACAGTGCAAGGGTGATCTTTGGAGATGTCAAGAAAATATGGCAGTGAAGGGTCATGAACACACTCATGGTGGCACCTGGCTCTTTACAGTAGCAACTGAAGCTTGATCATAGCTTGTCATAGCTCCTCTAGTCCAATAGGCAAAGACTGGAACCAAAACAGAGACCAAAAGACATGAGCAGAAGGCTGTAAGTAGTTAAAAACAATCAGGATTTTGTCCAAACCCCACCAATTTCAACCATAAGCTAGCTTGGAGACTACTGGTTTACACACAAAAGACAGCCTCACTCATATTTTCAAAAGAGCAGCAGAGAGGGCTTGCTTGTCCTGCAAATGCTAGAAAACCTCAGCCAGGGTGGCCTTGGTACCTCTGTTCATAGCCCAGAAGGGAGACTACCTTTGCAGCTGCCCCAGTTGCAGGCCATTCGTGCCAGCAGCCTCAAAGCCGTTATTAAAACAGCCTAGAGAAAGCAAACGTGACCAGTGGAACGCAGCAACAACAACAACAACAAAATCACCCAAAGGTCCAAGGAGACCATGAGCAGAGGCACTGAGCTATACCCAGCACAGATTTTTCAAAAGGACAAGGATTTTCATGGCTCAGCGTTCTAATTTGTTTGACCATTTATTTCCAAGGAACAGATCCAAGAGTGACAAGCTCCATTTATTTCAATGGGCAGCATATGCCAGCAGCGCGAATGGCGTATGCTATAAAAGAGAATGGATGTTCTCAAGCATCCTGGAGAGCTGTCCTTCTGACAGATAAAGGACGTGTTGGTAATGGAAGAGCCGCTCTGCTCTGACAAGCAACGCCATAAAAGCAGCCTTGTGGGTTCCTGTGTTTGATGCCTCCCCATGGCACCCTGGGAGACTTGCTCAGGCTGCAAGCAAAAAAAAACAATTTTCCTAGTACCTGGTCCAACACTGGAGAGCCCTGCTGGATTCTTTCATTCTTCTGCTTTGCCAGGCCAAAAGGACGTCTCCTCAGGACAAACAGCTACTCCAGGGTGTTAATGATGCACCCAGGACAAGTGTCTACTTCATTCAGGGTGTTAGTGCTGCACGCTCGCAGGCTTTTAGTGGGTACACACCAACTCGGGCTACTCTCACAAGTGACACTACCTTCAATTAATCCTGTGGCGTGAATCTGAGATGTTCACACACAAAACTGCCCCATTTCTATAAAATGCTATCATGTGGCAGTGCTGTCATGTGGCAGTCTTGTCTCTTCCGACGACACCCTGAAGATGATCCTTGTCTGAACTCTTTCCACATCCTGGTTCCACTGGCCTCTGAAAAACCTTGAGTTTCTCTTCTGATTATCCTCTTTTGAATTCCTTCCAAAGTCTGATCCCACTGGCCTCTGAAAAACCCTGAGTGGTGAGTCACTGTCACACGTTCAGCATCGCCTATCTCTTTATATCATTTGTTGGCCTGCAATGATTTTCTGTGAATTTTCATAGCAGTGGGAAGCTTTTATTCACCACTATTAATGAATTAACTGCCATTAGCTCTGTGCTAGATCTTATCTAGTGAGCAGTCTGGGTCGTGAATCTTCATTGACTTGTCAGTGAGCCCTGGAAATCAACACAGAGTGATTTTCTTCTCGGTCTTTTTCAGTGAGATGGCTCCTACAAAGGTGGAATGTGTTTGGGTCTTTTTGTACTAAATCTTTCTCTGATCACCTTTCATTCTCATTTACTTTATGAGATTTCTGAGAAGGAGATGAATGTGGTAGGAGCTGCAATTCCAACCACAGGAAACTAGTTCCAGTTTTCCTATACCTCCAATCCCAGAAGCAATGTCTTGAACCTGGTAGAGAAAAGGTGGTGATGGCACCCTTACGTCCCTCCAGCACGGCAAATATAGTCCCAGGTTCTCCTCCAGGAGATGTCTGCCCACTTGTGCTTCAGGGTTCACTATCATGGACGTAGTCTGTAGAAAGGTCACACGATGCCCCTGAATGTCTGTTCTACAAACTGGAGGATCTTGTTATGCCTCCGTTTTTCTATTCACTTTCTCTTCATCAGGTGCAACTTGCAGGCTGCAGTGACACCTTCTATGGAGAAACCAAACCAATTCATGCTGTTGTGGTCACCTTTGATATCATTTGGGAATTCCAGCTTGACTTGGTGCCAGTGAAGTGCTTGCTCAGTGCAGAGGTCAACCACAAAACTTGCACTGGCCATGTCTGTGTCAGGGGATACAAGTTGTATGGTGACTTTGCATCTACACAGCTTTGTTTGGGAATGCATTAATTCTCACTGTGCAGGCCATCACTCACACCAGGCTATATTCTAAGAAAAAAGAGAACCTGAGGAAGGGCTTTAATTGTCTCTCCATTGCCAAAATGAAGCTGTTTGACTCCATCAACTGCACCTTTGCTCCATAATTTCTGATACTTTCTGGTCACTTCCATGTCTGGGCCAGTTAGTCCCAGGAGCGTTGAGGTCTGCAAACCAGCTTCTTCCTCCATTTGTGAGCAATGGGAGACAGGATTGCTCTCCACTGGGAGAATTGGGCCCTACTTCTAGTCTTTGGGGCTTTGTCCGCTCAGAGAAGATCCAGGCTGTCAGCTCCATCATTTCTAACTGGCTTCTTAGGGCTAAAGATACAGAGGCTACATCCTGGCTCTTGCGGCTGATGTGGGAAGATTTGCAGTACTCCAGTAGGGCTGTGTGGGCAGATGCTGCAGGCCTGGCATGCCCAGAGCAGGGTGGGAATCTCTAGATTTAACACATCTCGGAGCAGAAAAGAGAGGGGTAATCAGCTCACAGCAGCAGCAAACAGTGAGGTGTCAGAAATGTCCACTCATAACAAAAGGGCATCAAGAAGCAACTACTTGGTCTCTTCCTGGAAATTAAGAAAAAGCAAGCCATATGATGACAGCACCTGCAGCAGGGAGCAGGATGGATTGCATGAATTAGAAGCTTCTTGGCTGATACCTATGGCAGCCTTAGCTAGCTCCCTGTTCTGTTACCTGCAGCTTCTGTGGGCTAAGGTCTCAGACTTGCAACCTGGGGACTACAGCAAGTCAAAGCCCCCAGTGCTGAGTCACTGTCAAGTAAGAGCTGGAGAAGAGCTCCTTCCTGGCTTGCTCTTTGAAGTGTGGGAGGGTGGTCATCTGATGGAACAGGACCTTGGGACTTGCAATGCGAAACACAGTGACCTTGAACTGCTCAGATACGCACCTCTTAAAGTGCAGTTCTGAGGGCTGATAGAGAACTGAGCTGAATAAGGATGTGCCACAGCCTCACTAATTTACCTCTGAATTGACCTGGCAAGGTAGCTGAGATTTTAGTTACTTCACAGTAGTAAAGGGGGTTTACTGTTCCTTGTGCCTAGGAATTCAAATACTCACTGAAGCACCAATATAACCTCATTTCCATTCAGACCAGGCACCTCACAGCAGTGCCTTCCCTCTGGCAGAGAGGTGAGCTGAGGGCACATGTTTCAGACCCTCCTTGCTAAAGGCTGTGGTGCATTTCTACACTCTGCCTTCCATGGTGTGTCTTTGACAGGTGTGTAGCCACAGATCACTTAGCCAAGCCCCAGCATTGGATATCCACAAATCCAGTGCAGGAATGTGGAGTCAGAGCATCTACACAAGTGACAGGACCCTGCTGCCTTGGAGACCTGTTTTGGGCAGTGGAATGGAGAGAAATTCCCACATTTCCCTGGAAGAAATGTCCATGAGGATCTTCTTGCAGATATTTCTGTTGGTAGTGGAACAGGTGACATGCAGGAAGACTGCAAGGTTTGATAGTGTCTATTGCTTTAAAAAAAAAAAAAAATTACAACCTCCCATGTTATTGAGGCATGATACTCATTCTTGTTAAGGTCCTGTAAATCACCCAAGAGCAGAACCTCTCCTCATTCAGATCTCTCCCAGCCTATTGCATATGTTACAAGATAAACCACAAGGATCCTTGCAAATGCTCTCCACCTTGGCCGACCCATCCTACTGATGGGATCTGAGTGAGAGAAGCAGCATCAGCCATACCATGCAGCCACAGAGCTGCTGGTGAGCAGCAGAACCAGCTTTGCTCTGAGCAGGAGACCACCACCCCATTCACCCTTCCTGCTCCCTGTTTTGGGAGGCTCCAGAGAGAGCTTGCCAGCATAGATTCATGGCACAGAAAAGTCCCCAAGGAGAAAAATGCTTACACCAAAGAAAGTGGCTGTGGTGCCTGTTTCATGGGATCTGCAGGGAGGGAGATAGCATCATAGAACATTAGAATCATAGAACTGTTTATGTTGGAAAAGGCCTCTAAGATCATTGAGTCAAACCATCAGCCTAAGACCACCATAGCCATTAAACCATGTCCCAGAGTCCACACATTTCTTAAACACTTCCAGGGACTCCACCACCTCCCTGGGCAGCCTGTTCCAATGCCTAATCACTATTTCAGTAAAGAATACTTTACTAATATCCAATCTAAACCTCCCCTGGCACAATTTCAGGCCATTTCCTTTTGTTCCATCACCTGACACTAGGGAGAAGAGGCTGAACCCCACCTCACTATATCCTTCTGCAGAATTATAGAGCAATGAGGTCTCCACTCAGCATCCTCCGGACTGAAAAATCCCAGTTCCCTCAATCACTCCTCATGAGAACTGTCCTCTAGACCCTTTGCCAGCTTTGTTGCCCTTCTCTGGATACTTGCTCCGGATGGGACAAGGTGGCAGTGAGAAGAGTCATCTTGGTCACAGGCATCCCCTGCCTCTGGCACAAATGGACCTGGTTCCATGTAGCCTCTCATGAGCAGAGAAACCATGGACCCGTGGCCAGCTCCCTCTCCTCATTGTCTCTGTGCTGGATTGGACAGTGAGGGGGTTGAGGTGGGGGTGGGGGAGAGGGGGTGTGCAGGGGGACTGGAGATTGTGGAACCCTCTCTCTGCCCCTCTGGCTCTAGCAGGGTCCATAACTGGAGGTGTGAGCCTCCAGCACTGGGAGACAGAGCAGGGGGGTGGCAAAAATACATGCAGCAGAAAAACAGTCTGACGATTCTCTGCAGGCTTGGTGTACAATTTTTGCCATCTCCC
>VWZI01014400.1:297481-397566 GCA_013396835.1 Psilopogon haemacephalus
TGCACCTGGGTCACTGCAATCCCAAGCACAACTCCAGGCTGGGTGGGGAGTGGCTGGAGAGCAGCTCTGAGGAAAAGGACCTGGGGGTCTGGGTGGATGAGAAGCTCAATATGAGCCGACAGTGTGAACATGCAGCTCAGACAGCAACTGTGTGCTGGGCTGCATTAAGAGAAGCATTACCAGCAGGGCAAGGGAGGTGATTCTCCCCCTTTGCTCTCCTCAGACCCCACCTGGAGTACTGTGTGCAGTTCTGGAGCCCCCAACACAAGAAGGACATGGAACTGCTGGAAAGAGTCCAGAGGAAGGTCACAAAGATGCTCAGAGGCCTCAAGCACTTCTGCTATGAGGACAGGCTGAGAGAGTTGGGGCTTTTCAGCCTGGAGAAGGCTTTGAGAAGACCTTATAATAGCCTTCCAGTATCTGAAGGGGGCCTACTGGAGGGCTGGGGAGGAACTATTCACAAGGTCTTGTAATGACAGGACTAGAGGTAATGGGTTTAAACTGGCAGAGGGGAGATTTAAATGTGATGTTAAGAGGAAGTTCTTCGCAGTGAGGGTGGTGAGACACTGGAATGGGTTGCCCAGGGAGGTTGTGTCTGCTCCCTCCCTGGAGGTGTTCAAGGCCAGGCTGGATGAGGTCTTGAGCAACCTGATCTAGTGGGAGGTGTCCCTGCCTATTGCAAGAGGTTGGACTAGATGATCTTTGAGGTCTCTTCCAACCTAAACCATTCTATGATTCTATGTGGCAGAAAGATTTGCAAACCCCAATGCTAGAGCTTGGCACATGCTCACAGACCACAAAGAAAGAAAGAAATGCAGAGTAGAGCAGGAGAGAGCAGAATTCATCTGTGTGCAGATACAACATTTGTAGACAACTCTCCCACATCTCAGATTCATTATTCCCAGCATCAAGTGCCTTTTGTCCATTTAAGCAATTCCAAAATTTAAGAAGGCTTCAAGACTTCCTGAGAAATGACCTCTATATAATAGAGCCACACATCTGTATTGGACTTTCCTATATTTCAGATAATAAAGACAAAGACTGACCATGAAAAATAACAGAAGGGCTGTGCAGGACTGATAAAACAGCACAAGATTTTCAATCTAAATAAAGTGATAAGGTGATGAACACAGGGAATAACATTTCTAACTTCCTTATAACTGATAGGTCCTGAGCCAGCAATATAAGCAAGATCTTGTAGTAATGATATATTGTTTCATGAAAACATTGGCTTTGTTCTTTGTGGCATGGAAAAAGAAAATGAAATGTTAGATGTTATTGTCATTGTAGAGAGAACAGAGGAGGCAGAGCACAAGACAGAGAGCATCATTACGAATTGCATAAAACCAAAGTAAATCTGTATTCTGAACACTATATGCAGCTGTGGTCCTCTAGTCTTTCAGTAAGAATACAGTAAAAGACCAAAAGCATTTGAGAATGACAGGAGGGAGAACCCAAAGCATGGTGAAGCTTCCATACTGAAAACGACCAAGTGAAAATGACTGAGTCAGTGGTGATTTTAGGAAAGCCATTACATCCCAGTTAAGAAGAGGATGGTGGAAAGGTATCAGTTGTTCCGTGTCTCTTCTAACAAAACTTGATAGCAGGATGCACCAAATGAAACTGTTGGGTGCCAAGTTCAAAACAAACAGAGGAAGGTGTCTTGTCACACCATTTGCAGTAAAGTTGTGGAACTCCTTATTTGGGATGTCGAGAAAGCAAAAATGTTACAGAAGTTTAAGGACAGAAGCACACGGAAGAGAAATATGCTGAGGAGAACCCAAGTTGCTTCCAACTTGGGTTCTCCTCAATTCATAAATGGTCAGCAGACACCAAGCAGGATGTAACATATATACCTCTGCTATTGGGATATTCCCCAGGCATCTGGTTTTGTCCCCTGTTTGAACTGGATGCCTGGCTAGATAAATGTCCATTCTGGCTCAGTGCAACTGTTCTTACATACATCTCCATGACCTCAAGGAAATGGATCTTTGATAGATGACAACTTTTTTCAAGCCTTAGTCTCTTTGGACCTGAAACAAAAGCTCTCTGTAGGATGAATCCTCAGTGGGTCAATGTGTTGAGATAAAGATGATCTTTTAGACAGGGAGGAGGACTCGTTCCTTAGGACAACAAACAAAACAAACACTGTGTTCCTGAAAGCCAAAGGGTTGGAGTTTTATGTCAGACACATAAAGGTAAACCTACAGCAGTTCTACTGATCTCAATAGAATTATTTATTATTGTCCCCGCAGTAAAAATCCTAAGAATGATCTTGAAGACATTCATGGTACAGTGGGATGGTCAAATGCATGACAGGGTCCTACCTTGAAGTTGGCACCAATCTTCTTCTTCTCACATATTTTATTTTCAGTCCTTACTTGGATAGGGCTACCTTCTGAACAGGCAGGCTTGCCTGAATTGTCCCAGGCAAATCTAAGCTTAGGACATCTTAAATAAAATTAAACTAGCAAAGTGTTTAAAAGAAGAAGGGACTGATGAGAGAGACTTGAGAGTTCAGCCATGCTGCTCATCAAAACCTAACAAAATTTTGCATATTTTGTATCCGAGCTGCAGAAAGGAGAAAGAAACAAGATGAGAAGGAAAGGAAGGTTAAAAATATAAGATAAAGATGAGAGAGAATAGGGGAGTACGTGAACAGTTGATCATCTTCTAAATGCATCCCATTGGGCCTTCTTAGGTGTTTGAAAGTGTTTCAGTCTCAGACACCACAGGTAGTTACTTAGACAATCGCAGTGTGTCCAGTTCTAGGCCCCTCAGTTTAAGAAAGATGTTGAGGTGCTTGAATGTGTCCAGATAAGGGCAACAAGGTTGGAGCACAACCCCATGAGGAGCAGCTGAGGGAACTGGGGTTGTTCAGCCTGGAAGAGGCTCAGGGAAGACCTTATTACTCTCTACAACTGCCTGAAGGGAGGTTGTAGCCAAGTGGGGGTTGGTCTCTTTCCCCAGGCACCCAGTGACAGAACAAGAGGACACAGTCTCAAACTGCACAAGGGCAGGTTTAGGTTGGACATTAGGAAGAAGTTCTACACAGAAAGAGTGATTTGCCATTGGAACGGGCTGCCTGGGGAGGTGGTGGAGTCACCATCCCTGGATGTGTTTAAGAGGAGGGTGGATGAGGCACTTAGTGCCATGGTTTAGTTAATTAGAAGGGTTAGGTGATAGGTTGGACTCGATCCTAGAGGTCTTTTCCAACCTGGTCAATTCTGTGATTCTGTGTAAACAGAGCAGGCTAAATTTTGTACCCAGAGGCCATCTCCAGTATGAGCCAGGTCTTGTTGCTCAACTATATGTGGAGTCTCCAAAAGGGGTTTGGATATGCTCGTTCATTCGTTGGTGGGGAAACAGAACATAAAAAGGATCCAGAAATTAAAGCAAAAAATAACTTTCCTGTATATAGTCATATGACTATGTCAAAATCTACACTCTGTGGTTCAGCCTATAGCAGAGAAAGTGTGACTTTCAGAGTATCTTTTTAAAAATGCAGAACACCCACCCTGGTTCCCCACATAAAGCTTATCAACACCAAAGAATTTCTTGAGAACTACCAGATTTCATCAAGTAGCTTCGGACAATGTACAAAGTAAATCAGTACAAGACTTCTCTGATTCATTCACTCTGCAACAGTACCCAAGACCTGAACCTTACTCTGTAAAGGTGAATTTACTTCACTTGATCTTTTCTTGAATCACTCTTAAAGCAGCTCTCAGTGATGGGTTTACAATGCATGCTTGACCTACAGACACTCGTAATACCTGCTCTGTTTCATTTCAAGACATCCAGGACTCTTGTTACCAAACAAGTTGCTTCTCATAGTATCCAAAAGGTGAAAGTACTACACGAAATGGAATTCAGAGTGCAGATTTACAAGCTCCTGGAGTACATACTGTTATGAAGGGCCAAGGCCAGGGTTAAGTCCTGACAGTTGCCTAGTGATTCTACCACAAGCCTGCATTGTAGCCAAACAGTAGAACTCCCCTTGTGACCTTTTTAACCATGCAGATGGTGTCAGTATTCTCTTCAATATTTCCATCAGAAATAGAGGTTCAGGTGAGAGCCAGTACACTATGAGCTATTAAGGCAGATCCTAGTGAATATTTCCAAGCCTCAGGATCTGAAACTCAAAGGGTGTTCATCAGCAATCTCAGAAGATGGCCCAAGGACTAAATGCATGGTGAAGCTTGCATATGGCCTAAACTACAGTCTCTCCAGGGCAGAGTTAAGCCAGGCTGGTGGGATGGCATAGAGAAACCTGTGTTGCTTGCTAGTATAAACAAGCTTTAATAGCATTCATTGCCTTTCTACTCAGGCAAACCACATTTAATTACTGTGCCTCCAAGTTGCAGTAATCTGGGTGCAGATAGAACTAAAGTAAATTGAAAGGAAATGGATTTTATGTAACAATGTAGAAAGGAAAAGCACATTAAGATAAAGATGATTAGGTGAATTGGAAGAACCTTGTAAAAGATAATTGTGTTCAAACCAACAGCATCTTCAGCAGGGGAATTTCTGTCAAGTGAAAGTTATACTCAGAAAAGTGTCCACATCAGATTGCCTCCTTCTTATTTTGCATGGTGCCTCCTTTAGCTCTCTAAGAGCTGCATCTTCTGGCTCGACTGACACCAGCAAAGCCATTTCTCTGAATTTCTGAATCTCACAGCCAGTCTGGTATTTCTCCATGTCTCACATCCTCCTGGGAGACAACATATGCTTCTCTTTTCCACCCTTTACGTGTTTAGACTGCAAACGCTCTGTCAGCAGTATAAGGACCTGACCCACCTAGACAGAGAATTCACAACCTGCTCAGTCCCACCCTGGCTGTGAAGCTGACCAGTGTCACCTACCTCAATCCTGCTGTGTGAGGTATATAAACTCCTGGTTAACACAGGTGCTTTTGAAGTCCCACGAGGTGACTGAGCTACTTTGGTACGTGGCTCTGGGGAAACAAGAGCTAGTTCTTACCACTTGAGAGTAGTTGCATGGGGATCTAATCACCGTTTCTAGTAGTGACATCTGAAGCAGAGAAAGGGAGATGATCAGGACTGTGTTTGCCCATTAGTCATCCAGCTTGTTAAAGTGCTATTAGATCTATCCACCAAAGTAGAGCTAACTTCCCAGCAATTCAATATCCCAGGCCGTTTTGATCCGCAGCTGTGGGCTAGCCTCTCCCACTGTGTTATGAGAGCAGAAATTCTCTTTAACTATTTAGTTCAAGTAAAAAGTTTGCATCCTGCAGCAACTACTCAGAAGCAAGGAGGTCACCATCACCCACTCAGGGAGTGGATGGCACAGTATGATGTATTTCCATACATGCTGGACCACAACTGTTCTTGCCTGCTTGTCCCGAAAGGCAGTTCCTGACACAGTTCATCATATAACAGTATCCCTGCCTAACACCTCTGCAGCACAGAACTTTGAATAAATACCTACAAAAAGGTTAGTCCCTGGATTAGTTGATCCAACAATGCCAAGCCTGTTATATCCTAATGCCTCCTTTGAGAAAGCAACAGCAAGGCTGGTTAGCAGCAGTAAGTTTCGTGAGAAGGTGTTCTTTATTTCCTCACTTTGTGTGTCTGACAAGTCTATGTCAGAACATTCTTCTGTGGTGGAAAGCCTGATTCCAAGATGTAAAGCTTTGCCTCCTATCAAAAACAGGCATAACAATAACTCCTGGGACCCTGGATCATTGCATATTATTTCTTGTATCTTGGCTTCTTGTACATTAGAATCCTCAGGAACTCTTGATTCCCAGCATTTTTGCCGGGATTTTTCTTGCTCTTCAGTTTCCTATTGACCATGTGACAACCCACACCGTGTGATACCACTCTGAACTGAAACAGTGTTGAGCATCCACCTCAGTCTGGATCTTCAAGTACTGAAGCAAGTATGAAAGAGGGAGTACAGATGTTTGGTGTCAGATATATTGCATCCAAAAAGAATTGCTTCCACACGTATGGAATCTTCTTGATTACCAACAATTGACTGGTTCCACAGTATCACAGGATGTCAGGGGTTGGAGGAGACCCAAAGAGGTCATTGAGTCCAACCCCTCTGCCAAAGCATACGATCTAGTTCAGGTCACAGAGGAATGCATCCAGATGGGCCTTGAAAGTCTCCAGAGGAGGCTTGGGTTTGGAATGGGTCCTTTACACCTTTTCAGAGTCAGCAGTGTTTAAGGGATGAGCTTTTGCCTCAGAATCAGGTTCACTTCTCTCTCCATAAACCTTAGGCACACAATTGACACCCAACCACTCTAATTTCTCATGCTGGGCATTTTGTGATTATCTGCCTACTTTCCTTTTGGGCCAACAGGAAGACTGATGCTATATTTAAACTTCTGTTACCTTGCTGCCATCCTCTTGTTTATGAGAGCCTGTACCTAGCGAAGAGACAACCATTCTGGGGGCCTGTTGTAGTCTAGCCCTGACATAAACAGCATCTTCTTAGCTGGGCAAAGAGGAACCTAATTAAGTTCAGCAAGGATAACTGCAGAGTCCTGACCCTGAGGAGGAACACCAGGACAGTTTATGAGGTAATTTGCTAGAGATTAGCCCCGTGGAGAAGGACCTGGGAGGGAGTCCTGATGGACAACAAGTTGTCCACAGGACAGCAATGTGCCCTTGTGGCCAAGAAGGCCAATGGGATACTGAGGTGCATCAAGAAGAATGCGTCCAGCAGATTAAAGGAGGTTTTCTCCCCCTCTACTCTGCCCTAGTGAGGCACCACCTAGAATATTGCATCCAGGGCTGGGCTCCCCAGTTCAAGAAGGACAGGAATCTGCTTGAGAGAGTCTAACAAGGATGGTTAAGGGACTGGAGCATGTGCCTTATAAGGAAAGGCTGAGAGATCTAAGGCATTTTAGTCTGGAGAGAAGTAAGTAAGTATGTGAGGGCTGGGCTTCAGGAAGGAAGGGACAGCCTCTTCTCATTTGCACCTTGTGGTAGGACAAGGGGCAATTAATGTAAAGCACAGGAAGTTCCGCCTCAAGTTGAGGAAGAACTTCTTTACTGTAAAGGTGACAAAGCACTGGAACAGGCTTCCTGGAGAGGTGGTGGAGTCTCCTTCTCTGAAGACTTTCAATGCCTGTATGGATGAATTCTTGTGAGACCTCTGCTAAATTATATGGTCTTGCTCTGGCACAAGGGTTGGACTCGGAGATCTCCAGAGGTCCCCTCCAACCCCTAATCCTGTGATCTTGTGATCCTGTGATTCTTCAATGTCTGTAAGTTTGTAAGCTGTCAGTCATACCCTTGATGCTCAGTACAGACCAAACTTTCAACTCTTGCTCTAGTTTTGATCTTCGTGGTTTCACACAGATTTGTATTTCTGATTGTATTAGGTTTAGGCTAGTGACCCCTGAGCCCAAAACCCCAATAAATACTCGATTTGATTTGGAAGTAAAAAGATATAAGACTTTAACAATAAATAGAAGGTAAAGGGTTTTTTACAGAAGGTGGGAGAAAAGGGGAATCAGAATGCAGGGTATGGGGAAATGAGGAGAAAATTACAGAGGCTGGGGAGAAGGGGAAGAAAGGGAATGAAATACACAAAACAGAAATACAACCCGTGGAAAGCAATTGAGTCCCAATGCTGGGATGGGTGATTTTGATGCTGAGATGAAGCAAGGTGCAGGCTTTTTGTGATGAAATGCAGTTAGCTAGGAGTTCCAAATAAAATGGCGTTATCCTTCCATGTGTTGGCTGAGGAGTGTGTGGTGACTAGCAGCAGAAGCAGCAAGGAGTTGGCCCAGGCAGGCAAGGCAGAAGAGAGTGAGACAGAGTGTTTCCCCTTTTATGGCAAAGTCCTTAGCAGGAAGTGGAAGGGGCTAACCATGACACCTGGGGAAAGGTCAGACCACCCCTTGGGAGGAGTTGGAGGACTCCAGGCGAGGCTTAACCCTTTACACTGATCACAATTTATGGTAGTCTTAATATTTGAACCTCATGGTAACTCTACTGTTTCTGTTACCTAGCTCTAGATATTTGACAAGCTTCATCAACTACCTTGTTGCCACTGGCCTTCTGATGCCAGCATGAAACACCTTTGGCTCTTCTCTTTGGTACTTTCAATTCCTGCATATCTCTGATGTGTCCCTTTACACATATTTTTCTTGCCTATCTGGCTGTGTTACTGTTTCAAGCACATCATTTCCATTATAAGAAATACACAATTTGCCCAGCTTGAAACTCCAGTTTTTCCCAAAGTTGCTCCAAGCCACCAGTCATGCTGCTCATCTGTTCTTCCTCTTATCCAAATATCACCTCTGTAGGCCTAAGCAGCTTTATACCACTGGCCTTGCTATTTTTCTGTTTGGTAGGGGTGGGGTGAAATGAGAAAGACATCCTGAATGGCAGTCAAAGGAAGAGATGTTTCCCAGAAAGGGTGTTGAACACGTGCCAGTGAGCACTCATCTTTTCTAAAGCTTTGTGCCAGGAGTCTGCTGCTACCTCACATTCAGGTAATATACTTGAGGATCACCAAAAAAAAAACCAAAAAAAACTATGATGGCCTTCAGTGAAAAAAATTCCCTCTGAGGGTTATCAGTGAAAAATATTCCCTTAATTTATTTGTTTCACATCAGGAACTAAGGAAGAATTTTATCTATTTCACCCGTGACAGTAAATATCTACTTAACTGACTTTTCTCCTTGTTCAGTGACTCCTGATGCTGTAAGTCTGTCCTGCTATGCTTTTGGACATTGGTGAAGTGTGTGTGCACCAATCAACTGTATTCCCACCATCTGTGCTTCATGCTCTCTCTTGTGGTACCCAGAACCAAAGCAGACCCACATGGTTAAGAACATTGTAAGGAAAATGCAGCTCAGGACTGCATGCTCCTTTGTAGGATGGACAGAGAGTCTGGCTGTTAAACTCTGGCAAAACTCTATAGGGAAGGTGCAAATGACATTTATTCTGGTTTTCTTTGGCATCTCCCACTCTGGCCAAGCTTGCGCACGTTTTCAGGATACAACAGAAATCATGTCCCCTGAAGTGGATATCTCCCTGAATTTCAAGCCAACTTTTTAGTCTCTGCTTTACAAAAGCTTTAGATCTCCTTAAAGAAAAGCACCATGAGTCAATTTTAAACTACACAAACATCTGTTACTTTTTCTCTAGCCTCGATCTGAGAAACTGCTTTTGAATTGCTTCAGATTAAACTTAACTCCCCCAATCCAAACCACCAGAGACATACACCAGAGCAGATCTCAACCTCAAGGGTTACCTTTGGCTAGGCTGTAAGAGACTGGGAACAGATTCTCACAATGCAGCCAGCCTTGTAGAAAGCCTTGTAAAAAACTGCATTTTCTGGTTTTCTACAAATAGCTCTTGCAGAAAGCAAACAGAGGAGCTGAAAGCACACACCTATTGATCTGCACCTGTCTACAATGCTAAAGGCCCTATTTATGCCATGCTCATTTTTCTGTCTTTTCAGTAAACCAGCTACTACTCCGATCTCCTCTCCTTTCAACCTCTGCATACACCCATCAGTGCATTAATCCCTAGAAATCACGTAATCACCTCTTGTGGTTGTTTGATGGATGAATCCAGCAGAGGCACATCCCACTAATATATCAGTAGTGTGCCATTAAGCCAGGCTCAAGGTCTGCTTTCGAATGATAGACAAGAGAGCGGCCGTAGCGTACACTCTGCATGTGAGAGAGATCCCCTGTGAGAAGAGGTGCAGAGAGGAGAGGGAATGTGCTGCTCATGCAAATTTTCTAGATTAGATTAGCCCCCGGCATCAATACACAGAAGCAGGTTGCTCCTGATTGCCAGAATTCAGAAGCGAAGGGACGGAGCATAGTTAGCTGGTCCTACAATCCCCACACCTTCTTTAATCTCACCCTCGAGAAGAATAACTGATGATCAATGGAAGTGGACAACTCCTGCCTGAAAGGAGAGCGTACCTGCCTGGCTTAGAGCAGGAGATGCCAGCCAAGGGAGATTTCCATCCATAAGGAAACAGCTCCACCTGTGCGACTGAAATGAGATGTGAGACAAATTTGTAAAGCTTCCATGAGCATAACCACTGCTTCTACACATTGCTCTCTAAATGTATCTGAGTTTCTACTGATGTTAACAGGTCAGCTACACCTTATTCACTCTTTTTGATGTCTTTAATTTTTTCTGTCTCACTCTCTTTCGGCCTGTGGCATTTGGGTACTCTGTAGTGAAGCAACCACACACACCTCAATAAACTTGATGGATTAGTAGGGGATGATGGACATGTCTGGGGGGATCTGTTGTGTGCCACTTCTGAAAATGAGGCCAAGCCACTGGCATAGCATAGAATTACTGTTTCTGAAGCTCCTCGCCAGGATGAGATCTTGTTTTGCAAAACTCTTTTTTCTCCTCCCCATAACTTATTCTATTACTTCATTGTGTTTCTTGTAACCAGTTCTCACAGTGAATATCTCTTTAGCAGTCCTAGACTGATTACTCACGTGCCACCTGCTCAAAGGAAAAAAAAAATAAAAGCAGAGAATCTCATTTCTTCACTCACCAAAGATTCCCCTGCCTCCCTTTCCATCATTGCCTTTCTAGAAGCTCTTTTCCTCCTTTTTATTTCAGTCCTGGGCGTCCCCTGAGTTCCATGATTGCATTGAAAACAGACACAACGACATTATGAAGCATTAAACTAATGGCATTTGAGACCATTTTTCTCCTGTAAACCATTAAGACGTCCCTGGAACGGCTGGCAGAGGGCTGAGCCCCAGCGCTGCCATACAGGGCTGCATCCCTCTCTGCCACTCGGTACCCGCTTTGGGATTCAAGGTGCCATCTCTTGTACTGTTCTCACTGTAACAGTCCCTGAGAAAGCTGTTTTGATCTTCAGATGGGTTGTTTGGCATGACCATAATGACAAATATGCGAATGGGGGGTTAACTATGAATTGCAAAGTACCCATCAAATCCCCAAGGTGGAGAGGAATATATCTTCCTTCACACCCTTTTGATGTATAGTTAATTACATGAATCTGGAACTGTTACCATGTGCAAACATGGTGAAAATTGACTTTCTAAGCCATCCCTGGCCCCTTTGCATATGTCACTTGCTCTTGCCCAGTACTCTGCTGTGCTCTGTCTGTATGCACACAAATATACAGTCAGGGCTGGTTTAGACTCTTTTGTAATAACCCAGCATTATGAAATGTTGGAGGGATAGAACAGAACGTAGCATCTTTCAGACCTGATACAGCTTTTTTTTTAAAGAAGAAGAAAAAACTTATTTTATATTGGTTGTTCTTTCTCTTGCCCGAATAAAAGCTTTAGCACAGCTTGAAAGGGTTGCATGTGCTGAAATGTAGCCCAAGGATATGTGTTATTATCCATCCCCTCTTGACCAGCAGGGTCTCGGCTCTCTCTCCCTTTCAGCCTTTTGTTTGAACAGATGGGATTGGGGAACGGAGGGAAAGAAAGGCAGTCTGTTCTCATTAACGCTCCCAGTACACAAACACAAACCTGAGCACAGGGGACCTACAGAACAGGACTGCTTCCACTCCACACACATCCACTGAGACCATATGTACCCACACACAAAGGCAGACAGAAGACCCACATTGAGGCAGCTACTAGGCATTTACCAACGATGACTCCTCACCAACTAATTAAAAACGTATTTTTCCCAAAAAAGCCCTCATAGGTCATTTCCTTCTTATTCAGCTGCAAAATTTAAAAAATAACCTTCAACTGATGCAGTGCTGAGGCTGTTTTAAAAGAAAGATTGTCATTGAATCAGTCTAAAATCTAAGATGGGAGTATTTGTTATGTCTTGGTCTGAAGCGAGCTATATGAAGAGATCTCAGACTAAATTTACCCGACCAGGGCTGAGGTTTATCCAGACCAAGGGCCATGGCTGCTTCTTCTGGAAAAGATCTTCAAAAACATGCTGGTGGCCATGATGTCCTTTGAGAACATCTCCTCACAAACTCTGTGGTCAGGGTAGGCTGTAACACTCCAAAGTCAGTTGATGGTTGGACTCAATGATCTTAGAGGTCTTTTCCAATTGAAACAATCCCATGATACTATGATTCCTGTTTCTGTCATGGCTCTTGCATATTTGTCCATATTTGCTGAAAAAAAAACCTCTTGAAAGTACCATTTAAACAAATATTTGATGCGTTTTTGGGGAATTGTGCATAGTTGTTGACCTCAGTGGTCCCTTGTGGCAACAAATGCCTAGACTGACAGCACGTGGGGAAACATCTCCTTCAGGCAAAGCTTGACTCCTGATTTCAGAGAAGGACAAGCAGCACTAAAATCTGCAGCCTGGTGAATCACCACTTTGTGGCATCTGAGTGGAGATGACAATCTGCAGTCTATGACAAAACCTAAATCGCTTGAACTATATTGGCTTGCAAAGATGGGGAGGTGAGGTGGGTTACTCAGCACCTTGCTGCAAAATACACATCCATCATGGGTGTGGGGCACACACAGATGGCTACTGCAGTGCGGCTGGCACATGGCAACTCATTAAGCTTCTGTACTGCAGCCACATGCTGGGCTTAGGCCATGCTTGGAGCCATGGCAGAGCAGGTTTCTGGCTGAGCACAGCAAGCTCCTCCAGATCCAGAACTTGTCCTGTTCTCCTTCCTAGGTGGCAAGACTTAGCTGATGTGCGGAAAGGGTTTCTGGGAAACTCATGTCTCACTGCCTCCTGTTTCCTCTCCAAGTCAGCTCTGGCTCCAGCCACGCTCACTTGCCCTCCCCAGCTCTAACTAGGTCAGGTTTGAAGGTCTGGTCTGCTTCTGCTTAAGAAGGAGACCCCAGATCAGAAACATGACAGGCACTTAGTGGTTCTGGAACAAACACTGGTGAAAACAAGTAGAGTCAGGAACCAATTTGCCCAATAGGGTCCTTGGTGAAAGCTCACAATCGTTTGATGATATTTCACCCAGAGCCTTACTGTACTTTAACAAAGATCTTATCTTTATCTAGCTGTCATATAACAAGGTGAGAGAACTTTAAGAGCAGCTCTCCTCCAGCCACAGAAGGCCACTGTGAGCTGGAGTTAGGGCAGGCTCTTTCCTCAAGTGTATAAGGAAACATCCGTGTATTAAGTCCATCAGCAGGTAGATCTATATTTCATTACAGCCCCAGGCATTGGACACGTATTCTCAAGAAAAGAAAGCTGTCATTTTTGTTCTCAAAGTATGGCAAGTGCAGGGAATGCAGACCAGAAATGAAGTGGCTCTCCCCACAGGGCTGTTTGCAGAAAGATCACAGCGGGGGCCAAGGAGGAGAAGCAGTAGTGCCTCTGCTTGCAAGCTCTCATGAGCTCCCTGGGCATGCAGAGGCAAGTTTCCAGAGCTCTGCACATCCTTTGAACATCATCACACTGTCATGTGTGTTTCAGGTTATTGCCAGCAGAAGAGTGTCTGGCAAGGCACCCTCTGATCACTTTTTTCCATGCACGGTTGCCCAGTTTCTGCAAATAAGAGCAGTAGGGGCAGAGTCTAAATGCAGCCCCACTGCTACCCAGCTATGGACTGGCACAGAACCAGCTAAATGCTTCCAGGTGGCACTGTGGGTGGCAAGCCCAGCCTGCACTTGAGCAACACCATGAAGTTGCAGGCCTCTGTGCTAGCTCCATAGCAAGCCAGCTCAGGCCGGACTGCTCTTATTATCTGAAGCACAGCTCGTGTCCTGAAGCAGCACCACTTCAGCGTGGTGCAGAGCACACCTAATAAACCTTGATGGGCCTGAATTTGCAGCAAGCAGGTGCAGCATAGTTCTTCTCAGGTCACTGTCAGTGAAGGTAGTGAACTGAGCACAACAAAAGGAGCCAGAGCCTGGACACATAATTTAGTACAAAGTAATGTTTGGGATAAATCCCTTTGTATCTCTGTAGCATACCTCCAAGTGCTTCCAGTCCTGGACCAAGGTTGCAGCACACTAATACCTGCAGTTAACAACATTCCCGTAAGGTCTGACCACATCTCACAAGCAACAAACATCAGCCTTATTTGCACAGCACTTTAGGCAGGCAAAGGTTAGCAGAAGAGGCCAAACCACCAAACTCCATTTTCAATAATCTGTAAGAACAACATTGTTATCTCCAGGCTGACACTTTACCCATTAGCACATCGGCATGGCAGCGGCAATAGAAAATGGATCCTGCTCTTAGAAACCCATGGAGAACAGGGTTTATGAGGAGTGGATGAAGAAACTGGGGTTGTTTAGTCTCCAGAAAAAGAGGTTGAGGGGAGACCTCCTCACTCTCTACAACTACCTGGAAGGAGGCTGTAGCGAGGTGAGGGTTGGTTTTCTTTTCCCTAGTAACAAGTGATAGGATGAGAGGAAGTGACCCTAAGTTATACTGGAGAAGTTTAAACTGGGTATTAGAAGAAATTTCTTCACTGAAACAGACTGCCCAGGGAGGTGGTTGAATCACTGTCTCTCAGTTGTTTAAAAGATGCAGAGATATGGTGCCGAGAGATATCTTTTAGAACCAGACTTGGTAGAGTTAGACAGTGGTTGGCCTCAATCTTGAAGGTCTTTTCCAACTGAAATGATTCTATGATTCTATCAACTCAGGCCACCAAGCTTTTCAAAGCAAAACACTTGAAGTTTTGACTTGGCAAACATGAGGTGGATCAGCAGCTTTCACTTTTCCCAGCAAGGAATGACAGTGCTTTCAGGCAGACCCGTTTAGAAGGGAAGGAAAAAAAAACAAGCAAACAAACAAAATACAGATTAAAAAAGCAACTTAAAACAATACAGAAAAATACACATTTAATATTCACAAGGGTCAGCTGGGCTCTAGGAGTACTGAGGTTCGCTAGTTTTCCTCTTTTTGGCTGAGGTACTTTTACAAATTCAACTCTTGTCTTCACCTCACACCAGAAAAGCAGCCTGATATTTGAAGTTTCACACCTAACAGAAACTCTTTAAAAAAAAAAAAAAAACAACAAAAAAAACCCCAAGATCCAGATCAGTGGAAATATTTTGCTTCACCTGAAAGAAACAGCTTAAGTGACAAGCTGCTTGAAAAGGCAACAGTGAAATAGAACATTTCAATAATTTGGATATGTTCCACCTTTAATTTACACATGTGAGAAAAGTTCCTGCATGCAATCAAGAAGGGCTCACAGCGCAGCTGCAAAGATATCAAATAGCTTGGGCTGCAGCTCATCCTGCTTCTGTTACACTGTGCTATAGGAGGGTTGATTAAACTCCTCTCTGTAGCTGTTTCCAAAATGTCCCAGAGCTGCACAGGAAAGCCCAATGTGATCCTCTTCATAGTAGCTACACCTGTTCCTTCCCTGTCTAGCTGCTACCAGCCAAGCTTGAAAACAGGATGTTGAAACACAGGTCTTCAGTCCTCTAAAGTTGTTACAAAATTGCACACAATGTTTTGCTGTATGGTGCCAGCAACAAGACGGCCAATGGTGTTCTGGGGTGCCAGAACAGGTGTGGCCAGTAGGTCAAGGAAAGTTCTCTGCCTCTACTCTGCCCTGGTGAGCTTACACCTGGAATAGTGTGTCCAGTGAACTTGCTTTAGAAAGGGACTGGACTAGATGATCTCTGGAGGTCTCTTCCAACCTGTATTATTCTAACAATTTATGTGATATACAAGAGAATATCTTTCAGACCATCTACATCTCAGAGCACAGGATAGCATTGTGCTACCTGAAGCTGCAGTGCCAAAGGATAGATCAGCCTGTGCTAGGCAGTATTCTGGTGCCACCAGTAAACCACTGCTTGAGCTCCACTCTTTGGTGCTTGCTTGGTGCTTGCTTGGGTCGGCAGACGGTTGTGTCCTGCCATGTCCCAACTCTCACATCCTTTCAGAAGCCTGGAATAAAAATTGGACACTCAGAATACCATTCTATGATTCTATGACACCACCACCAATGGAGGCCAAACTCCAAATGCCATCTAGCAGTGAGGGGCTTACCTGTGCCACCAGTAACAAACCTTGGGCCTATTTGTTCTGTCAGTGTAGATATACATCTTCATATTCAGCTGAAAGGAATCAAGGCATTACAAGTGGAATCCAAGCAGAGTGCCTTCATTGCAAATTAAGCCATCAACATTCTCAACTTAATTCAGATGAAGGTGCACCTAGATATTTTGCCCTGTTTGAACCCACCCCTACAGTTCCAGAGGGATGTTGAAAAACTTGGAAGCATCAGCTAAGATGGTGAGAAGCCTAGAGCACATAACCTTGGAGAACAGGTTATAGGACCTAGGCTTGTACTTTGATGAAGAGAGGCTACTAGGCAGCACAATAGCAGAGAAGAGAGCTTCAAAGATGATGAAGCCAAAGTCTCATAAGTCCTAGTCATCTACCAGCTACGGAGATGATGCAGGGAGTTTGAAGCTCCTCGAACCAGGCAGAGGTATACAAGAGCCAGAGCTGCTGCAGGCAAAATGAGACTGCCCTCTCTCTCTCCTAAGTTTGCCTGGGATCAATAGCCAGAGGTCTCAGTTCAAGTCAAAGGTCAAGTGTTTTCACTGAGGTTCAGAAGTTGTGATAACTCTTCTTTGCAACAGAGGCTGTTCCGGAGATATCTCAGCTGTGTAGGGATGCTTTGAAATAGGTTCTGGCTCTAGCTTTGCATGACTTTCCTCCATCTCCCTGCTTAATTCCCCTCCAAATGAACGTGGGACCATGACAATCCTAATCCATCTACAATGTTTAAACTTGGATCACAGCTAACACAAAGAGGCTGGAGACAGCAAGTAAACCACCATATGTTAATTATCTTTGAGCATATGTCCAAAGCCAAAACTTCCAAAGCCAAAACTTCCCTTCATCTGAATTCTGCAGAAATGTTGTTATGGATGGATATCTGAATCTTGTGTCTGGCTGATTCAAATGCTCCTAGTGTCAATCTCCTATTGATGGGGGAGGATGGGCTGGCTGTTGGACCACAACTGTTAACTGCTGCCAGTTCCCAGTATTTCAGCTCTGCCTGCCACTCTGTTGTCACTGAAAAGCTGAAGCTGTAATGTTCAACTTGAATGGACCTTCAGCTTTGCTGCTTGAACCAGTTCCTACCTCACAGCTTGCTCTTGTTCCTAGTTACACAGAAAACCAAGGCACTCAGTATAGCCGTGGCACAGACCAGGCCTTAGGAGCCAAGCTGCAAAAAAAAGGGAAAACTGAGGTGTGCAAGGAGGTCCACCTGAAGATGAGCTCCGCCTTGGTCCTTGCTCCTGGGCCCAGCTCCATATCATCACCAGTCATAAGAGCTCCTCTCCCCAGCAGATGCCACTGTGTATTTACATTCAAGCCTTGCATGTGAATGTGATTTAGTCCTCAGGAAAAAATCTCGGTCCTTTGGTCTCAGATGGTGAGAGCACAGGGAGGACAGTGGAGAGAACAAGCAGCCCATCTTGCAGTCCAAAATTAAATAAGAAGGCTGGGCAGTGGCAGTGCTGGCAGGAGGAACCCCTCCTGTGCTGTCTGGATGATCTCCCAGAAGGGATAGCAAGGCCTGTGTAATCAGGCTCAGCTGGTAATCAGGCAGAGTCCAAACTAGCATAAAGACTAAATTATCCCTTAGTCCTTCCAGCTCAGGGGAAAGGATATTGATAGGGGAGGTGAGGATGGCTGCTGGACTGCAGCTGCCAGCATCAGCTCATGCAGAGGGAGAAACATCTTTCCACCTAGCCTGTCATTGTCATTCAAATAGCTGTCGCCTGGCATGCAAAGAGCCCCTACAAATTCCCAGTGCCTTGCTCAGTACCACACCAGCATGGCTGCGGGCACCCCGTGGCCCTCGGGGAGACATAATGACATCTGTGTCACCGAGCTCACAGAGAGCTTGCTGGAGGCTCCACTGCCTGCTCGTTCGTTCGTGTAGTTCCCCCTGACTTTCTCCTCTCTGTGAAAAAGGGTAGTAATGCTAGGCTGAGTCAGCATGAAATGTGGGCCCAGCAGACATCCCAAACCTGACCCTAACTGGCCAAGTAACCTGGTTTCCACCAGTGCTTGAAGAGCATGCAATATCTCACTATGGGGAAGGTAAAGGTCTGACCTCCTGTTAGACTCAAAGTTCCACAATCATATTTAAATCACAAGGTTTCAATTAAAAAAAAAAAAATTATGTGTGCTTGGTTGGGAGAGGGCAGCTGCCAATTTTCACATAGAAATGCATACTGGTAGGAATTGAAAGGGACCCCTGGAGATCATCCAGTCCAACCCTGCTGCTGAGCAGGTTGCACAGGATATACATCGAGGTGGGTTTTGAAAGTCTCCAGAGAAGGAGACTTCACAACATCTCTGGGCAGTCTGGTTCAGTGCTCTGGCATCCTAAAAATACTTTTTTCTTTGAAGTGAAACCTCCTGTGTTCTAGTTTGCACCCACTGCCTCTTGTCCTATCACTGGGCACCACTGAAAAGAGCCAGCCCCATCCTCTTCACCTCCACCCTTTAGATATTAATAAGCATTGACAAGATCACCTCTCAGTCTTCTCTTTTCCAGGCTAAAAAGCCTGGGGTCTCTCAGCCTCTCTTTGTGAGAGAAGAGGTTCAGTCCCCTTAGGGACCCAACCCACACCTAGTATTGTGACTTCAAACTACCATCTGTAACTGCTGGGACTAGGAGGAACCTTAGGTTTTAAAAATGGAACACCAAGACCTGAATTTCACACTAGTGGTTATCTCAAAGTTCCTCTGGCTCTCAGCTGCTCCTTGTCACACTGCTGCCACTATGTTGACTGCACAAACACCGTTGATTATGACCACACTGTAGCCCAGACTTCTGAATATGTCTTGGTTACAACATTATCTAACAAAACAAAGTTCTTGAACTGGACAAGTTTTCTCATCCAGATTGCAATTCAGCCACTCTAAAGTGTTGCCAGCACAGCTCAGGGAGCGGCAGCCACCGGAGAAATGACATTACAAGTCAGGAAGCTCTAAGCTGGCAAAGCAGGTGAGGAAGAACATTATAGAATGCTTTGGGTTTGAAGAGAACCTTTAATGCCATCTAGTCCAAACCCTCTTGCCATGAGCAGCAACATCTTTCTCTAGATCATGTTGCTGAGAGCCCTAACCAACTTGATCCTGAATATTTCCAGGGATGGGAGGTCTACCACCTCTCTCAGCAACATCTTCCAATGTTTCACCACCATCACTATAAAAAAATGTTTCCATATATGTAGTTTAAATCTGCCCTCTTTTACTTTAAAACCATTAGAGCTTGTCTTGTCACTACAGGTCCTCCTAAGAAGCTTGCCCCCATCTTTCTTGTGGGCCCCTCTAAGTATTGAAGTGCCACAATAAGGTCTCCTCTGAGCCTTCTTTTCTCCAGGCTGAACAACTCCAACTCTTTCAACCTTTCTTCTCAGGAGAGGTGTTCCAAGTCCTCTACTCATTTTTGTGGCCTCCTGTGAAACTGATCCAACAGGCCCACATCTTTCCTGTGCTGAGGACTCCAGAGCTGGACATGGTAGTCTAGGTGAGGTCTCACCAGAGCAGAAGGGCAGTCACCTCCCTTGACCTGCTGCCCACGCTGCTGGGTGTATGACTTGCCTTCTGGGCTGCGAGCACACACAGCCAGCTCACATCCAGCTTTTCACTCCCTGGCACTCTCAAGCCCTTCTTTGTCACAGCTGCTCAATCCCTTCACCTCCCAGCCTGTACTGATACCAGGGATTACCCTGACCGAGCTGCACAGCCTTGTACTTGGCCTTGTTGAACCTCACGAAGTTCACACAGGTCTGTATCTCAAGTTTGTCTGTGATCCCATACCTCAGGCCTGTCAACCACACCTCTCAGCCCGGTGTCATCTGCAACCGTGGTGAGGGCACACTCGATCCCAGTATGTCGCTGATGGAGGTAAGAAACAGCAGCAGTAGCAGTATGGGCCCCTGGGGGACAGCATTTGTCACTCATCTTCACCTGGAGATATTCCATACGACACCACCGCTGCCGCTTCTTCCAGGCCCTCAGCAGGAGGCGATCTGATCCCGCGGGCAGGGTAGGAAGGACAGGCAGGGCAAGGCAGGGCAGGGCAGGGGAGGGGAGGCAGACGACCCTCCCCTTCCTTCAGGGCAGGCTGCAGCGGGGCAGGCTGCAGCGGGGCAGGCTGCAGCGGGGCAGGCGGAGCGGGGCTGGCGGAGAGGGGCTGGCGGAGCGGGGCTGGCGGAGCGGGGCAGGCTGCAGCGGGGCTGGCGGAGCGGGGCAGGCTGCAGCGGGGCTGGCGGAGCGGGGCAGGCTGCAGCGGGGCTGGCGGAGCGGGGCAGGCTGCAGCGGGGCTGGCGGAGCGGGGCAGGCTGCAGCGGGGCTGGCGGAGCGGGGCAGGCTGCAGCGGGGCTGGCGGAGCGGGGCTGGCGGAGCGGGCGGCAGGCAGCGCCACTCACGGAGCGGTGGCTCCACCTGGCGGCCTGTGGCGGGCGCTATCAAGGCCCTCGCACTACCGGGAAGGAGAGAAGAGGGAATAGGGAGGGCGGCTGGCTCTACACCCGTGATTCCCCACGTGAACGCATACAGTCACCGAACGGTTGGATCGTTTTGGTTGGAAAAGGCCTTCAAGATTACTGAGACCAACCGTTAACGCAGCACTGCCAGGCCACCGCTAAGCCATAGTCCTCAGCACCACATCTCTCTGTCTTTTAAACACCTGCAGGGATGGAGATGCAACCACCTCCCTGGGCAGCCTATTCCAGTACTTAACAACCTATTCGGCGAAGAACTTTCTTCTAATTTCCACTGTAGTCCTCCCTCGGTGCAACTTGAGGTAATTTCCTCTGTTGTATCACTTGTTCCTAGGCAGAAGAGACAGACTCCCACCTCACTACAGCTTCCTTTCAGGGGCCTGTAGACAGCAATGAGGTCACCCCTCAGCCTCCTTTTGTCCAGACTAAACAGCTCCAGTTCCCTCAAGCTGCTCCTCACAAGACCTATTCTCCATGCCCTTTAACATCTTTGTTGCCTGTCTCTGGACATTCTCCAGTACCTCAATATTTTCTTGTTGTGGACCCAGTATTTAAGGTGTGGCCTGACCAGTGCTGGTTCCAGGGGCACTACCACTTCCTTGGTCCTGCTGGCCACACTTTTCCTGACACAGGACAGGATGCTGTTGACTTTTGTGGCCACCTGGGTGCATGCTGCCTCATGTTCATCCAGCTACAGAAGGACACTCGCAGGTCTTTCTCTGCTGGGCAGCTTTCCTGCCACATTCCGCCAAGCCTATAGCATTGCATGGGGTTGCTGCGACCTGAGTGCAGGATCTGGCACTTGGCCTATTTGCATTGCTGTGTGGGTAACAGCTGCCTGCATTGGTGTCTCAATTATATAACCAGCTCAGAAGTTATTATCTGAAACTGATTAGATGGCGAGGGTATCTAATATGTGAAATAATACCCACAGACTTTGTGAGGAAAGGTAGCCAGAGGTAGAAGCTGGGTTATTGAGCTGCGCTGCAATCTGTAGCCCACTCCGTGTGAATCTAGACAGACATCTTCATGAAGCAGAGGTTTGTCTCATTACCCCATGAGGAAAAAAAAAAAAAAAAAAAGTTGCCTATGTTTATGCTGACCAGAAACATCAGAAATTCTTCACTGTGAGTGGTGAAACACTGAAACAGATTGCCCAGCGAAGTTGTGGATAACTGGAACACTTCCTGGAAGTGTTCAAGGCCAAGTTGGACAGGGCTTTGAGCAGCCAGACCTTGTGGAAGAGAACTCTGTTCATGACAGTGTGGTTGAAACTAGCTAATCTTTCAACCCAAAACATTCTATAGTTTGATGATTTTGCATCCTCCCAGTGCGTTCCTCGCCATGGGGGATATCTCTCAGAGCCAGGCTTCTCCATGCTCTGAGAGTGCAAGATGGAGTATTCTTGTTTTCTTACTTAAGGAAGCAGACCCTGCAGAACTTTAGGAACAGGTCAAGAACAGAGAAATCATGGGCAGCAGGCTAAAGAGAACTACAGGACAACTCAGAGCTTGTGCTCATCCCACCACCTGCTTTGCCTGTGTCAAAAGACATGGAGAAATCAGTTCCTGCCACCTGCAGCAGTAGGGAACACCACCATGTGAGTGACACAGGAGGCTATATCCCACCACATAGGAGACTCAAGAATCCCTAGTACAGTCTGGTAGTCTGGTCACCCTGTAGTAGCTGCCTTCAGCCTTCGGTCAACTCCAAACTAAAACAAAACTACTTTCGAGCTTCAGAGTTTGGGTCCTAATTTAGACTTCTGCAACTGGGCACTGGGTCTACAAGAAGAAATAGCCTCCATCAGTTACAAAGATACCCCCTAGAGGAGACTTCATTAATTAGAATTTACTGATGTGTATGCGCTTGATAGTTGGTCGATGACTGGACATACAGTCCTGACCAGCCCAGACTATCCATTGCAAATCAGTCACCGACAGAAGAGAGAATCCTGTTATATTAATTATGTTGTATCATTTAAGAAGCTCTACCTAGTTAAATCTTGAAAGACATTGGGCGCTGATCCAGGAAAACAGTGACCCACATGCTCAACTTCTATCACAAGGGCAGACCTAATGAGATGCAAAATGAAGCACAGTCCTAAGTGTTTTCTCTGGGTTCAGGGCTTTACAGGCTAATGCTTCTGAGAAGGTCAATTATCTTGCAGCATATCTGAATCATTGGGGAGATGGATGGGGTGCTGCTTCCTAACATTACTTATGCTAATAAATTCCCCATCTGTGTCCAGTAATTGACAGGCAGAAAAATAACCCAACCTACTGTCACTGGGTAGCTGCAGACAGCAGCTGGTCCTAGCGTTTGGTTCACTGGAGCTCTGTAAGTGAAGTCTTTCAGGGCCTGAGGACTATGGGCAGGTTTGGCTTCTCCTGCACCCTCTCCCTGGGTATCAGACTCACCAGGTTACCTTCACAATAATTCCAGAAAATTCAGAGCTCTAGAGCATGATACTCAAGCAGTGATCTCACTGACCACTCCAGCAAGATAAGGGTGTCCAAAACACAGGCTAAGGAAGGAAATTTTAGATAAAAATAACAATATATTGCAATTGAAGTACAAAATCAGTGCTTTCACTGTTTTATTAGAACAGTTCTATGAAATTAGAGCACAGTTGTGAAGTTCTTTATTACACGGTCTGCACTTTCTGCCACTACAGAGTTTTAAATGCATTCTTTAATTAGCATTTCAATTAATGTCATTGAGGGTCTACCTGAGACAGTTCATAGGTAGTCTTCCCCTCTTTGACATATGTAGTTATCTAGTTCATGTTGTCAACATAAATGTAAATGTCCACAACACTTGGAAGTCAGAAGGACATACTTAAGACTTAGGTACCTGCAGTCTTCAGCAGATTTGAAAAACACTACATAATTCACTGAATCAGGGTTTCTCCCAGTTGTTTTAGCTGCCTGAACTCTGCTTTGTGGGTCTGATCTGGACAAAGAGAAATCAGAATGAACTGTAAGGGCAAAAATAGAAGTTTCACATCTTCAGAAGACTAGTCCTCAATATCTAATTGCTGACCTAACCCCACAAAATCTACAAATGCAGTAATGACCCAGAAATAACTCCAGCCTGAAAGTGGTCTTTAAAAGGACATTATGTTCATAAATCTGCAGGCTTTAGCTCAGACAAAACAGTAATATAAGTAGTCCAGGAAAATGCCATTTTATGGCAAGACAGGCATTCGTATCTTTGTCAAAACATCCCAGACAGTGCAAGGAGAGCTCTATAATTCTCCTGGGGATCTCTCCCTCTCTACTAGATTGAAATGGAAAGAAAAAAGAACCACACAGGAAAAAAANGGAAGTCAGGACAGAGATTCTGACTATTGAGGACTGATTTTCTGTGCTAACTTTAAGCTTCCTTTGTTTCTTTCTGCTTGCTGGTAAGAACAGAGCAGAGACTGCTGTGCTAGATCATTTCAGATCCTCTTTTCACATATGACATTTGCCTAACTGTGCTAACTAATAGTATCTCCAGCTCATGTTACTCTATCCCTGCCCTGTATATCCACACCTGCTAATCTGGGTAGCTTTGTAGGAGCTTAGTTGCAGCCTTCTACATGCAGATGCTACACATAGCCACGACGTGGGGCTCCCGAGAGGTGGAATAGCTGAGTTTGCAGTGCTGGCTCTTGACACTGTGCATGTGCCCTGCAACAGAAGAGGACCAAGAACACTGACATACAACCTTACTTCTTACCTAAAACCTGTCACATTCTCCAAGCTGATTGGTAACACCTGCCTCCAGCCTTCACTAGGGCTACAGCACTAGGTAAGAAACCTGCTGAGAGTGACATCAAAGTTTACTCTTCCTGTCGTATAATGAAGAATGTCTGAATTTTGGCCACAGGTTGGCGTCTAGGGTTCTAATCTTGTCTTTGTTACAACTCCGGGTGGAGTGTACCACATTGTGCAGCTGGTAGCTGTAAAAGTAAGTCCAAAATCATACTTGGTGAAGTAGCAATGTCCTAGTTTTTGAGATCCTCCTTATCTGCAGTGACAGCTAAAACACACTTGAAGAAAACTCTTCACTGCCCTGTAAATAGCCAGTCCCCAACAGGGATGTAGTGGCTCATGTTTCCTAGCACCACTAGAAAAAGCCACACATCTAGAGCTTACACCAGAAACTAGGTGACATATCTCCTGAGCACCCTCTTTGCCCAGTCCCCTTCTCCCCCAGACTCTTTTTCTGTGCTTTATACTTATCAACCTCCAGGTCTTGTCTGCCAGCAGGTTAAAAAACGAGAAGCCATGCTTTGGCACAAAATTGCTAGACACTAGCTTGGATAGACACAGCATTTCTCTTTTCTCCTGGAAAGAGTTTTTCAATGTGGGAGGGTTTGTTTTGTTTGTTTGTTTGTTTTTCTCCTTCTTTCACAGGACAATGTTGGTGCAGGTGGCTCCTGCCAAGATCTCCCAGCATGGCTCCTCTGAGGATTCAGCCTCACCTCAGCTTCTAGTTATCACCTTACTACAGCAGCCAACAGCCAATGGGCTAGAGAGAAGCACAGTTCTTGCATCAAGAGGCTAAGTGGTGTCCCTGAATGAGAAGATTTCCACAACACAAGCCAGTATCTCTTCAAGCATGGGTGACCATTTCTAAAGAGAGGTGCAAAGAGAATCAAAAGGAGATATGAATTTTCCTCCAGCTAAAAAGCTGCCAGCCACCCAGCATTTCAGGTAGCTGCTCATTTTCAGTAAGGCAGAGATACACTCCTTTCCATTGTCAGCTGCAGCAGCAGCTTGCAGCTATGCCTGAGGAGCAAGGCAAAGTCTCTACCTTTTTTGCTAAACTCCATCACATAGTTTGTGATTTTCAGGTCCTTCTGTGGCTCTTGAAGGCAGGTTTCATGCTATTACTCAAGCATTTCCACTTTCCATTTTCAAACCAAGAGGCTTTAACAGAGCTTTTCCCTCTTCTCTGCCTGCAGGTAAAAGCTTGAACACTGGCACCCAGAAGCTGCCATGCTGGCAGTGAAAAAAAAATATCTCACAAGCAATACACTTTTCAGATCTCTGGTTTTAATCATCTGAGGAAAGGGCATGCCAGAATCATTACTCTTGAATTTTTGGGTATGCTGTGCAACTGTAGGCCAGCTACCTACCGACATCCCTGGCTGTTTGTTGGGGTATTTTTGCCAGTAAGAGCTGTTTATATTGAAGAATTTGAATGAAAACATTGCCTGGCATTAAAAAAAGGCATGAACAGAGCCTGCATAAGTGACTACCCATATGATATAAGCATTGCCTAGAAAGCTACTCACTCTAGAAATGCAAGCGCCTGACAGGTGCCAGCAGGCTTTTTAGAGAGAATTGGTGCCATCTTAGACTGTACAAAGTCCAGTTAGAGAAGAGAGAGGTCAAAATGGAGCAGAAATTCAAGAGCAGCAAATCCTTTCTGTCCCCTCAGAAGATTAAGGAGTGCTCTAAGCTTGTCCAGCTCATCATTTGAAAGGAATGAGGTTCCCAGTGGCACAGTGAGCTCACCCCATCGCTTCCCAGCCCTGCCAGCTGCGTCCCTGCAGGCGTCACAATCCGGACAGGAGAGGGGGAAGATTTGGAGGAGGAGGATGGGAGTGAAGTAGAGCTGAGTTGCCACTCCAGTGCAACAGGTGTAAATCTGCTGGGCACAGCTCTGTCAGCAGCAGCCGGCGCCACATCCCTAAATTAAACACTCCTCCAATCATCAAGTTGTTATTAAATATACCAATGCTCTCATGGTTAGAAGAAATATGAGGTGCAAGCGGCACCCTAAATCTGGCCAGCTCAACCCTGTCTGGTGCAGGATCCTTGTTTCAGACCCCAGCCCCAGAGATCAGGGTGGAAGCAGCACTGGTGACTAATGTGTGCACTGATGCATGCATGCAGAGACACAGATCTATGCTTGAACATACCGATCATGACCAAAGCTAGGCAGCAGTCCAGTGATCCTACCTTCTCCAAGAAAAAGGCAGAGGACAAATGGAAGTGGCCAGACTGTATGTACTCTAAGGCTTTCCAGAAGGAAACATACTCTGTCAGACCATGTGGTTTATTTATTTTATTTTAGTAAGTATTTCTATATTAGTAATTGCTACAGTCCCTGAGCCAGAGCTCAACCCTTTCACATACCAGATCTTGGGGGTGCAACTTTAGGCCATGCTTTCCCACTGGCTCAGGGCTTGGCTGCAGATCATTGGGATTTTCACAGAGATCACCACGGCAGGTTGCCTTCAGATGTCCCTTGTCAGACTGCTGAATGACGCAGCAGCTTCTTCTGCTTCCAGAGTTCGTCTTTTTGCTTTTAATTTTCACTTTATTGCTCTCCTTCCTATCCATGCTGATGAGCTTGTTTTCATGTGGCTCCAAAGTCCGTTCTCAATGTGTAGGTTTTGTAAATCCTTCAGGAGGTAACTTTCTCAATTCTTCTGGGACAGTCCTGGTTTTGACCTTCTGTGGTGGTTTAGGAGTTTCCTGCCCTCCCCACACTGTGACATAACCCAGGCTAGGACTCAGTTGGCTGGAAATTAAGGAAATGAAGCTTTATATTTACAGCTTTGCACAATATGCATGCAGCTATTTACAACATATATCAGATATTTACAGATATATACTGTAAAAAAGGTAGTACAGAAACACCACACCCCTTCCAGAGATCAGAGTCCCTAAGAGAGGTTTTCAACCACCCTACCACCTCCCTCACCGGACCCCACCCCCTCACTTCCCAATCTTATCTCACCATCTGTCTTACATGCCAGATAAGCGAAGGTAGGTTGGCCAGGGTGATTAGCAGCAGGAAATTAATTAGTGAGTTACACAGATCCAGCTAAGAAAGGCAGGGAGAGACATGCAACAGCGAGCATAGCTCAGACAGCTCGGCTCAGAGAGGTCTGCCTTATCTTTTGTTTGGGTTCTGACTCTATACCATTTCAGTAACCTATGAGTGAAGGAGAATCAAATTTTGTTTTCCTTTCTCAGCCTACAACCTAATTTCTCATTTGAATCCTCCAATTAGTTCAAACCAGCACACCTTCTAAAGTACTTTTTGACCTGTATAAGACACAAGTGCCAAACCTCCGAAAGACACAGAAAGATGCAACAATCTTTATAAGGTAGCACAAAGCAGCTTTGCTTGCAGAGACACAATGTCTAAAAACAAGACTTTTTTTGGTGTGTCAGAGCCTCTATGTGGCTTAGAGTGGGTCAGGACTCCTGCATCATCTCATTGTCCTTCCTTTATAACTTCTGTAAAATTTTGTACAAATGCTTTCGTCTGTGCTGTATTTTCCTCAAATTAAAAAAAAAAAAAGAGTCAGAAAACAGGAGGGTTTATTGCATCTTATTATCACACAGCAGGTCTCTGAGCATTGCAGGCAAAATACTGAAAGCATCAAGTGTTGTAAAGGTCTCTGACAACTTAAAATGGAAAAAGAGGGAGAAAGTACAAATGATACAACTTATTTTCCTTGTACTTGCCATCACCAACATTACTGATCAGAGTACAGGCAACGTAAAGCACCATGAAGGACTTGCCACCTTCCGAGGCTGAAGGGAAGGGAGAGAAGACTTTTTTCACACTACAGAGCTTTCCTGAAGATGACAGCAATCCTCTTGATCTCCTTAGAAAGTCTCCCACCCTGATGACAGTAGTAGTTATTAGGAGATGTGACCTTGCTCGGCTTGCTAGTGGCAAAAGGCGTATTTTCTGAATAGTCCTATCTTGCAAAACATACAAGGTCTTAGAAGCTTGAAAAGAGATTAGCTAAAGCAGAACCTTAAATCCTGAAGCTCTGGAAAGAAAGGCTCAATGAAGCATTTGGATCAGTGGTAGCTGGGGACCTCTCAACACATGAGCTAGAAAGGACAATGAAGGTGAGGGCAGCCAGGATGGAGCACTGCAGCCAGGATGGAAGAGTAGCAAACAGATATCCCTCACTTATAATACTGGTAGGAAAAAAAAGTCAACAAGAAGGAGATTCATAAGAATGTCCCCCACTCAGCACTTCTGAAGCCTGATGCCTGTTCTGAGTGCTTCTGTTGTATTGCTGTCACTGGCTACCTATCTTCATAAAACTCAAAGACAGAAAATAATATCCTACTTCTATGCATGTCAGGGATATTTTGGCAACCTGCTTCTCTGGAGCCAGAATTTTGCTGAGAGAGCATAGAATAGTGGATAAATCCAGAGTAAGCTTTTTTCTTTAATTCTCTCCATGTAAAGTTTTGGGGCCAGTTTTGAAAATTTTGAACACCATGAACACCTGCCCAGGTAGATGGGCATTGAGGCCTGTTGGCTCATTTCTCAAAGGGCCTCCAGGTGGAGGGTAGGACGGTTTACCAGAGAAGACTACCATAGTGATTTCTAGAGGCTGGACCAAGAAATGGTTAAGGATCCAGTGTTGAGAAGTCCAGCCTTGCAGTCAGCTTATGAAGGACTAACAGATGTCATCTTTGCCAGGGAATGAGATGAAGTGCATATGTTCCAGAACACAGTGCTGCACATATCAATCTTTTGCATGACACTGGCCCAAGAAAGAGGTAGCTAAATAGAATCGGGAAGACCTTAAGTATGCAGAAAGATAGCAGAGTAGCAGTGAACCTCTGAGTGCAAGATTTAATATTTCAGAAGCTCTTTGTCCCTCTCATCTTCTCCTTTGAAAAAGTGCTATGGCTCCTACACTTCAGGGGAAGATCTGGGACAGAGAAACATGATGTCAGTGTCCTGTAGGACATTCAGCAAAACTCATACTCCCCAAATCCATGAAATCCACACATCATCTTTTCCTTGACAGTGAGTCCACATCACAATTCACAGTCTAAATATGGATGGAAAGCTTTGAACTTGCAAGAATTGCTCCTGGGGCCAAGATGGACATGTTTCAGAGTGCAGCTATCGAGACCTAGAAAGATGAAGAAAAGGTACATTACTTGGGGCCTTTGTCAGTGTGGGGAAAAAAAACTAAAAAAAAAAAAAGAAGAAGTATCTGTGTTCTGATTCAAGTATTTAACGGCCATTTTGAACATCCCAAAATGTGAATCCAGGATTTCACATCTCTATTGTCAGGGTTACAAGGAGAACAGCTTGTAACTGAAGTTCATTAAGAAATTCAAATTATTGATACAGTCCTTCAGGTTGAGTAATTAATCCTGAATGCCTCCACAAGTTCATCCCTTTAAGTCAAACAAATTCTGCTTCCTGGGAAGCCTACAGCCATCTAGACCAACTCTGACATAGTGGACAATGTATCTTGAATTGTCAATAGACATGGGTAGAGCTAGAAGGCCACAGGAAATGTCCACTAGATTTAGCACCAACAGTTCTATTGAGAATTTGAGTGGAGAGATGAAGGGGTGTCACTGTGGCCACCATGACATCCAGTGTCAATCTGCTGGAGGAATTCCCTTTGGAACAGAGGTAAAATCCAATAATCACAGATCTTTGGTACTCATGCCATATACATAAAATAGATGGGTCTAAGTTTAACAAGGCAACATTTTAAATGACCCCTCTTTTTTCTTCCTTTTATGACAAAATCATTAAATGGGACTGTATCTATTTTTAGGTAGATTAAAAAACTATTTAGACTAGAGAGAAAGCACCTCAAATATAACTTGAGTGATATGAAACTGGAGCAACTGCCGAAGATCTGCAAGATTAAAAGGAGGGCAGGAACCCAGAAAGACAATTTTTAAGTAGTTTTGTACATTTAATTTTTACTGCTGATACAAATTTGCATTAAAACATACTTTGATGCCAGCAGAAGCCTGGTCCTGAACCTATACTCCATGGAGTTCTTCAAAGACAACAAACCAGCTTGGTTTGTGCCTGGTCATTTGCATGTTTAGTCCCTAGCTAGGGATAAATGATAGTATTTACTCCAGCACCAAAGACAGAAGGGGAATCAGGAAGAGGAGAGAAGGCCTAGAGGTGGAAATCAAAACAGTAAACCTCCCCCCTCTATACTGAGTGTGATGCCCATGGTCTGGGACACACCTGTAACCAACTCAATTTAGCTGTCCTGGCTGACTCAGAACTGCTGATGGCCTGCAGTCCATGACTGGCCTGGGATTCTCTCCCAGCAAAACCAGGACATCATTCCACAAGTTTGGTTGTGCATTTTACAGTCTAAACACGCAGTTATTCCCACCCACCGTGACACAAGTCTTGCACTAAAAGCAATCAGGTTTATTCAAGTTTGTCACATCTCCCTCTAGAAATGACCACCCTTCAAAGAAGCCTCCGTAGGGAGTGAACTTCTGAGGCTGGCTTGCTCTGCTTTTACACAGGCTTCATCATCAGGATATCAAGTTGCAAGCAAACATTGAACCTCTGAAAACATATGGCCAGAAACTTAGAGAAGGTTTTGGAAATAAGATCATCTTGGAAGCTGTTGCCTGCAGAGTTTTCATCAGTATGCCGTGGGCTGTTCAGGCTGTGAGTGAAAGCTGAAGAGCATGTGTGCTCGTTAAGTCACCCAGGAGATGGGCATAATGCTCATCTTTTGCCCCAAGCATTGAAATACCCCAGCCATACAGTGCGAACAGCCGGTTGGGAAGAGAGTTGCATGCAACAAAAAGGGACATAATCTCTTTCCTGTTGGGAAAGCAGCAAGGCTGTTATGGAGCAACATGCAAGGAGGAGGCCTGATGAGGCCATGTGCAGGCACATCACTTTGGCAGCAGGGGGAGAATCGTGCCTCCTGTCAAGCTCTTCTCTGCCAGCCCCTCAGCATGCCTTCTCCAGCAGATCCACGTCAGCCCGGGTGCTGGCATGCAGCCAACTGGCTTGCCTCCATCTGCCTGTTGCTGCCAGTCACAGGGCAGTGGTGACACCTCGGTCAGAGGTGAAAGAGTGTGCCTCCCAACCATTCTCCTCCAGCAGTGAGGTGCAGGAGATGCAGCAAAGTGGCAGCTGGCACTGAGCTCCCAGGGAAGGGGGAATCAGTCACCATTCCTAGAAAATGAAGAGGAAGGAATATGTGGAAGTACTCACTGGGAAATGCAACAGGATTGTGTGAAAATCCTGCTTAGGGTCCGTAGGCAGGTCCCATTGGCAGCAATGGTGGAATATGTTCATCATCTAAAGTCAGCTCTGCCTCCTGCTCCAAAATTTTCACCAGGCTGGGCACATGCCTCCTGTCCTTCACCTCCCATATCATGATAAGTTTTTAACCACTCACCAGCAATGCCTGGGGCTCAGTAACTGCTGTGAGCATGGGAGGTTGTAATGTATGCTGCTTTGGGATCACACATCCAAGTGCCAGCGGTTCTCCTGGAACCCCATAGGCAGAGAAGGTGCTTCAGAAAAGAGTTTGAATGTCAAGCAGCAGCTTTTGCTGATGCCCCAGGAGAGAGAAGGAGGAGGGAGTCCCACGAGGGCTCACCTCCTTTGCTGCTGAGGAAATGGGACTTTTCCTCTCGCAGTGCAGATGAGGCTCCTAAAACTATTTAGCCTGCGATGTTATCCAAAGCCTAATCACTGTGATGCCCAAGGGGTTACAAAGAGAGAAACCCTTATTAAAAAATGCAGTAAATACCTTTTAATTTTGTGAAGCCCTAGTAGGACAGGCTGTGCCTTGGATTTCTGTACCAGTGAAGCCTGTCCGTTTTGCAAGCCCTGCCTGTGTATTCCCATCTTAAACTCCCTCCCTCTTGCTCGCTCCCTCTCTCTCAGATGATGTAGAGTGCCAGCAAGTCCCTCAATGGTGTCATATCTGTCCTTTTTATTCATTGCAGGGTTTATTTTTAGCCTGAAACAACTGCTTCCTAAAAATGGAGTTCCTAATGACACAGGAGCTGGACACAGCTATGTAAGGTATCCAGGGCTTGGCCTGACAGCTTCTCCTGTCTGTCTCTTTGTTGTGAGCCCAGGACAGCAAGTCTGCTGCTCCCCATCAGCCTTCCAGCATTTGGGCTGATCACTAGGAAGGCAGAAGAAACAGAAACTCAGTTTGAACTTCACCTGGAGTCTTTGTTCTCCCCCTATTCCCAAATTAAGAAGGAGAGGGACATTTACCTGCCCTTTGCTGCACTCCAAGGGCTGCCTTATGAAGGTGATTTGCTGGATCCTGGCAGGTTTTTACCTGCTTTTCTGCTGCAAAGCAGAAGAGGGACTGAATTTCCCCACTTATGATGGCAAAGACCGAGTGATCGACCTGAATGAAAAGAATTACAAGCAGGCCCTGAAGAAGTATGACATGCTTTGCCTGCTCTTCCATGAGCCTGTGAGCTCTGACAAGGTCTCCCAGAAGCAGTTCCAGATGACAGAGATGGTCCTGGAGGTAAGTGCCACTTCATGTCCCAGCTGGGGTCAATACCACAGGGATGTTTGGAGATATGAAGAGGCGACATTGGACATGATAGTCAAAAGGTTTTGTGCAGGGCAGTGTTGAGGGCCCAGAAGTTAATTTTTTTTCACTTGAATTTAAGTGAGCTGCTTAGTTTCTGCAAAGCCTAGGAAAAAGCCTCTTTTGTGCTCTTTTGAGTTGTTTGCTGAGAAATTGTCTTTCTGGATTGTGTGTCAGAAACACAGCCAATACCAAGTAACCTTGCAAACCTCTTCAGCCTGAACTCAGATTAGCTGAGCTTTCCTAAATCTCAGTACGGTTTTAGTCTATAACTTTTAGATATTTTCTTATTCCATGGAAGCCAGTATCCCCCTTGTATTCTGGATTCAGTGCTATTTTCTATCCCACTAGGAGTAATCAGCCAAGAAGCCTTAACAAATTGTGCTGCAAATGTGTCCTAGCTGCCCACCTCAAAAGCTTCCTGTTGGTGCAGCATTAAATCCCTTTTTGTTTTCCTGACACTTGGTTGCCTGCTTGGAATCAGTCTGTAGCCTCTTGTTAATGCAACTATTCACTTCTGTGCTGAAACAATTAAAAAGAAAAAAAGTGTTGTTAATTCTCCGGTGAAAAGATAACTAATTAATCATCAGTAAAATAAACCACAGTAAAAACTGTGAAGTGGATTTGTAGTTGTTATCTAGGGAATCATAAAGCTGGAAGCCTGAATTGTTAGGTGCTTCTTCCAGGAGCTTAGAAACACACTAACTAAAAGACACATTTGGGAAGAAAGTGAGAATTTCAAAAGAGATGCCTAAACTTCATTTATCAGATCCAGAGAGAAAATGCTTTGCACCTTTAGGAGTGCAGATGTCATATAGAAACTATAGCCGATGAGAGCTAGGGCTTGAAACAGTCTAATGTCAAGTTCAAAGTCCACTCACTCCCTCATTAAGCCTGGCAACAAGATGGATTAAAAAACTGACCAGATTTTACTCACCTGTCAGGAAGCAGTTGCTAGATCCAGGAGAGTAATAAAATAACAACTGATAAAGAAAAAAAAAATAATAACACTGGAAGTCCTGTTGGAATGTTTAAGGTTGGTAGCATAATTGCATTTCTATTTAACAGGAGAGTTGTTTTATGCTGAATAGACAACAAATGATTGCAAAATATGTATTTACAGAAATCTGCCAGAAGCAGGTATCTATTGTGTACTGTCAGTTTTAGTCCCCGTGCTAACAATTGGCTGCTATCAAGGGTGTGATGGCTACGACACTGTCTGGCTTAAAACTTATATTCTGCAGGGATTGATTCAGCAGTGAGTACATTAGCTTGGGATTCCAGTGATTTGGTGTCCAATTGCTTCTCTGCCATGGACTTCTTATGTGACCTTGGGCAAGAGACTGAGGATCAGATCTGCAGCAGGCTTCACATAATAGTAGTGCTCCAGTCCTCTCACGTTCAGCTACTGGCTAACTGTGCCATGCAACAACTGGCACTTGCTTTGGCCTCAACATTTTCCAAGCACTTTCAATGCTGATTCAGTGTACATTTCAACATTTCACAGCCACCACNCAGGGTAATCTGCAGAGTGAGCACTCCTTTGCCTCTGTCACCTGAGGGAAGCAGACAGGTATTAGAAGGCAACAAAGAAGATGGGATGTGTCTTTTCCTGCATAATACACAGCCCAGAAAAGTGTTAGTGCTCCCCAAATCCCTAGCTCAAGCATGGGAGCACTGGTGAAAGGAGTGGACAAGCCAGGTTGTAATCTGCTCCCTCTTGTGACAGCTTTCACCACTCTGACCTCAAATAGTAATGTGTTGTGTTGTGGGGATCACTCTTGATCTCCTCTGCCAGAGGTCACCCAAATGTGGGACTTTGTCACGTGTTCACCAGGACAGAGAGAGGGAAAGAAACATCTGCAGTGTCTCCATGACTGCGATGTGGAGCCATTAAAACCAGGGAGATGATCTGCCTGGGGTCAGTCTCCCTGGACATAGTCAGCATCTGAACCCAGCTTCCCCATAATGTGAGCCAGCACTTGGAATAGTGAGCTGCTGGGTAGGCACAGGAGCAGTGACAGGGCCACTCCTCCCAGCCAAAACTGGGAAACGTTTACTTAGGAAGGCTTTATGTATCTAATTTCAGTGGAGGGTTCAGGCCTCTGGGTGCTGAAGGCTCTTTATGCCTGAAATAAGGTACCTAAGAGACAAACATTCCTTGGTCTTCCAACTGGGGAGTTCCCATCTTAGGTTGCTGCCTATGGTAAGATGCCTTCTGGAGCATCTTGTGGTTTTCCGTCTTACTCCACTGAGAATTTACCTACCGACTTACAACAAGAGATGTTGATTCCACAGCCTGGGAAATATCATGTCCTTAGTTTCCCATCCATAAAATGGCACTGGTCTCCATCACTACTACTAATTTAGAACCTTCATCCAAAACACAGGCAAAGAACTGAGCTGTGCTGTTAAGGGTTATGTCCTGCTTCCCAATGAGACTGTGTGTGCATATGGGCTTAATGGATGCCAAGTCGGGGAGAAAAACAAATTCTCTGCCTTTTCTGTTTCTCCCACATATATCTTTATAATTCTAAAGACCAGAAGAAGTATATTAGACAAAAAAAAACCCAAAAACCCCAAAACCAAGCCCCAAGAGAGATACAGTGCCCAGGTTCCTGCAAATTTGCTAGGAGAACTTCCAGATGTGCCCAGCTAGCAAATGATCTGGTTGAACCAAACAGAAGTTCCGGCACTGTCAACAAGTTCCTTTGCTCCAGATGCAACCACCACTTTAGTCTTCATTGCAGAGAAAATATCTACATCTACAAAGCACCTGAAAAGGGCAAGATGGGTGTAGACAAACACTCCACGAACCAAGGAATACATTACCCATTGACCACAAGCATTGTTTCCTTAAAATATGTATCTCATGGTCAGTAATAAGCTCTGACTGAGTCTTCTCTAATGACTGAGGAGCCCATGATGCTCTGCCTACATGAGTCTACTGGTGTCTAACAAGGGTTGAGCTCATGAAGTGACACTTCCTTCCTTCAGAGTACTTCAATCTCTTCCATTGGAAGAGATTGGAAAATTGAAAATTTGGAAAATTTGGCTGCAAAGGGCCAATAGCTAGGAAAAAAAAAAGGCCAATAGCTTAGGTGAGTGCAGCTGACAGACAGGGTCAAGAGGGGAGAGAATAGAATTGTATCTGTCTCATATTCTTAGGAAATCAAACTGAGGACCTGACAGCACTGGCTAGGTGCCACCTGGTAAGGACAGGGTCTGGGGACAACCAAGCCTCTCTTAGAGCAGTTACTTTGGATCATCTTTTGTGCATGAAAACAGCTCCAAGAATGGCAAGTGCCAGCCCTTCATGTCAAGGTGGGAAATCTTGGGAGCATTGGGTTAGTCTGTCAGGAAAGCAAAGCAATTACTGGACTGCTTTCCTGACAGAGTAACCCCATGCAGAGTAAGTACAATGTAGCTGCCCACTGCTTTCTGGCTAGGGTGCAGAAGTGCTGGTGAAGAATTGTTATAAAAGAACCCAGGTTGTTCCAGAGCTCAGGTTAAAGAGCTCTTCTCTCCTATGACTCCACTCTGCACCACTGACTTCTAAAAACCACTTGCAGCTTAATCAAGGAAAAGCCTCCACAGAAGGCAACACAGAAGTCAAGCCAGGCAGTCCCAAATGTAAGAGTAGGTATTCCTACTCTGTAGCAATGTTTAGAAGAGCCATCCATGCCCTACAAGGTGAGCGTAGTGAAGAAGTAGATGAAGCAGCAGGCACAAGGCTTCGTAATACTTACGTAATGGAAAAGTAAGAAAAAAAGCTGCTTGTCTTAAGAGGTCTCAACTTTAATAATAAAGGGGCAAAAGAGGGGAAAACCAAAGCAGTGAAGCTGAGAAATACCTGATCTGCTTTTCTTCTCCTCCATAGCTTCCTTACCATATTTTATCTTGTCTTCTGCCACCACTTCTCAGAACTTCTTCCCTCTGCCTCCCATCTCTGAATCTCCTAAATACTGGGATAGTTTTTGCTTTCCAATGTGTCAGCCCTTGTTTCTAGGAATCATGTAACAAGGATAATGAGAAGTGGGATTAAAGGCTTTCCTTTTGCACTTGAGAAGCTCTCTCCATCAGCTGACGTCGTGTCATTACTTCCCTGCTGAAACTCACTCAGTGCAGGCTCCACTGTCATTCTTCCCTTGTCATCTATGCGCATGTGTAATATCCTTTATAAAAAAGAGGTTTATTAAGGTCATGCCCCTCAGTGCAACAGTGCCTGTGGCCTAAAAATTCATGGACAACTACCCTTGTCAGATTAGAGGTAAGAGTGACACAGCACTCTCCTTTCCAGATGATGTCTAGAATGGCAATAATGGTCTCGAGCAATAAATTGCTGACCGAAGTGAAATGTATTTGGCCAATTCTGTAACAGAAGGGAAATTTTATCCTACAAACGTGGGAATATAAAACTATGAGATTACTTGCATGAGAGCCTCTCAGTGTGCAACTACAGACAGTAGCTACCTGTATTGTGGGAGGGAAAGACAGATTTTGAATCCAGTAAAAGGCAAAGGTTTATCTGCAAGGTCTACCTCCCAGTTCACTTGAGAGCAAGGGTTTATATTCAGTTCTTGAAAATACTGCAGCTTCCATCTCAAGATGGAAAAACTAATGCAAAATAAGCTGGTTTGGGGGTAGTTACACCTGGATGGTCCCATGAGAGTTCAGAGCCATGTAATACATAACAAAAAGTCCTTCTCTCCTTCTGATGCAATACAGAAAAAAGATTTACAAGTTTAGGTCTGTGTGGTTTATCCCATAAATTCATCCTAGTTTATCTCCTCCTCAAGGCAGGATATAAATATAAACATAGTGAATATAAATGCAAACCCAAGCTCTTTCTTGAAGCACCCTTCAGTTTGATTCACAAACACAGTCTTCAGTCTGAGCACGTTCATGAGACAATCCCTCCACGCAATTTCATGAAGTGTGTAGACACGTTATACAAGACAAGCTGACTGAGTGTCAAAGAAACTGTTAGGTCTCTGGGTCCCTATAGGACAAGTACTCAAGGTGAGAGATGAGGTGCGCCTGGTTGGACATCTGTGTGAAGAAGCCTGCAGTCCAAGTGCCTTATTACATACCTGTACTAAAAGAGGTTTTTTTGGTTTCCATGGCTACTAAAGCAGTGCCTTGCACTACAGATAAGTTAATGCAAAAATAAGGAAGGGCATCACAGAATCATAGAATAATTTTGGTTGAAAAAAAAACATTTAAGATCATTGAGTCCAACTGTCAACCCAACACTACCACAGCCATTACACCAAGTCCTAAGGTGCCGTGTCTAGACATTTTTTTAACACCTCCAGAGACATTTACTCCACTACCTCCTTGGACAATCTATTCCAATGTTTGACTGTTCTTTCAATAAAGAAATTTTTCCTAACATCCAGCCTAAACCTTCCCTGGGGCAATTTGAAGATATTTCTTCTTGTTCTGTCACTTGATACTAGGGAGAAGAGGCCAACATCCACCTTACTACAATCTCTATTCAGGTAGCTGTAGAGAGCCTCAGCTTCTTCAGGCTCCTCTTCTCCAAACTAAACAACCACAGTTCCCTCTTCTGCTCCTTACAAGACCTCTTTTCCAGAGCCTTCATCAGCTTTGTTGCCCACACAGCACAGAGCTCCTTTCCAGTTTAGAAAGGGAGTGAAGGTGAAGACCATCATGAAATGGCCTTGATAGCTCCCTGCCATTTATGCTGCTGAGTGCCACCTGGTAAAGAAACGGTCTGGGGACAACCAAGCTTCTCTTAGAGCTGTTACCTTGGATTATCTTCTGTGCATGAAAACAGCTCCAAGAATGGCAAGTGCCAGCCCTTCCTGTCAAGGTGGGAAATCTTGGGAGCATTGGGTTAGTCTGTCAGGAAAGCAGCCAAAACAGTTACTGGACATGCAGCTGTCTACTGCTTCCTGGCTAGGGTGGGAAAGTGTTGGTGAAGAACTGTTATAGAAAAACCAATGGCAGAGACAGCCCCGGGTTTCAGAGCTCAGGGTAAAGGGCTCTTCTGCTCTGCTTGCCTTTCTCATTCTCTTGGCACTTCACCAGCTTTGTTGCCCTTCTCAGGTCACACTCCAGCACCTTAATGTCTTTCTTGTAGAGAGGGGCTACAAAAGTAAACCCAGTGCTCAAGATGTGGCCTCACCAGGACTGAGTACAGAGGAAAGAAAAGGAGGAAGCATGCACTGATTGCTTTGCCCATGGAGATGATTTAAGTAGGTCTCGATTCATCAGCAGCCAGCAGAGCACATTTTTTTCAGCAGTAGCACCTGGGAGGATTTCACTCATTGACATGTCAGTCACAAAAACAAGTTACAGATTGCTCCTCATTTTATAGATGGGCACGCTGACATCCAGGGACAAGTGTGTGAGTTCACCTGTCTCTGTAACTGTGGCAAAAAAACCAACCAACCAACCAAACAAACAAAACCCCCCACACACATTTATAAGGCTGTTTTATCTGTTATTACCCAATTTATTTTTCTCCCTCTGTCATCTTGAACTGGGTGCAAGATCATCATCTAGTATAAGACAACATTTTTAGCTGCTGGTCAGAGAGAGGTCAGAACAGTGGTTCTCAGTGCAGAGGCCAACTCTAGTCCCAGGATCTACAGAAAATTAAGATGCTTTCTTTCAGAGACCCATAGAATCATAAATATTTTTTTAGACCTTAAAGATCATTGAGTTCAACCTTCAAACACCATGGCCACTGAAGTGTCATGTCCACATATTTCTTGAACACATCCAGGGACAGTGACCCCCATCACCTTCCTATTCCAACACCTGGCCAAATTATTTTGTTCTGGAAGGAAATTATAAACTTCTGAGCCAGTGGGATCAGTTCAACCCCCTTGTGCACCTCATTCAACAACATTCTTAATGTCTTAAGTCCCACCTAGGCAGTGGACAAATGATGGCATCCTCCTCTTCTGCTTTGGGGTGTGTGACATCTCCCATGATATACTTGATACAGTTCAGGTCTGCATCTTCATAATCTAAATCCACACTCAGCCCATCCTCATCCTCCTCAAATTCTTCCTCAGAGTCACTCTCCTCTGAAGGAAGGCACGTCGATGTGTAATGATTTGCCTCCAACCACACTATCTTTTTTCTTGTATTCACCTGGAGACATGGCAGGCCCCTGTGAGTTTGGGCTCACTTGCTAACATAGCACAAGTCCACGTATGCTTAGCCTTTGCAGGATGTCTTGGCCCTGAAGTGAGGAGCTCTTTTCGCCATCCATCTGTTGAAGATAACCTCTGCAGGTGCCATGCAAAAACTTAAGCCACACAGACTCTTTCTGTGTCACTCCTGCTTTCAGAAATGCCATTGAGGAAATGTGGGAACTGCCATTCTCTCAAGTCTTGTCCATTCTGCAGCACTAGTCAGCTTCCCAAAAAAAGTGTCAGCAAGGGTTCCCATGCCTTCCTGCTGGGAGGGTTACCAGGAGGCAGGGTTTCACTCTTGTATAGTGAAGTGCCTTTGCCTCATCCTGATTGAGTGGCCTCATCCTGAGTCAGTCGCCTCATTCAGTGCATATGTGTGGTGCATGTAGTCATCATTCGATGTTCTCTGCCCACTGCCCTGCAGGCTATGGCAGCTGTCACTCTGCAAGGCAGACTGGGTATGGGTGGGCCATGATGTGCTTGCCCACCGTGAACTTACTCCAGAGCTTGATCTTCCCGTGCCCTTCATCTAAACTCAAACTAATCAAAGCCTGTAACTGCCCTTCCTTCATGCTTGAACTTCATTTGTGGGGAAAATGGAAAGGGGATATGATAATTCTCTTTAAACACCCAAGAGGCAGAAGAGCTATTTAAGCACAAAGCCTAAGGACAAACAGGCTATGAATAAACCAAGTCTAGAAACTAGGAAGTCCCTAATCACCAGAGGAGGAAGACCTCAAGGGGAAAACAGCCCAGTGAGTTTTAAATGGGCAGTGACCAGATTGTGACAAAGATTAAATGACATGGTCCTGAGTTGGATGACCAAAGATGTTGTTATGCAGGCTCTGTCCCTAAATATCAGGCACCCAGGCAAGGATTCTGTGGCCTAGGAAAGAAGTGACTTAGCAAGGTCGAAGTTCTCCTGGTTTATTTTTCCTTTGCACACTGGGATTTACCCACATACATGAGACAAAATCTTGCCCAAAGAAATAGACTGAGCAGCGATGCTGGAGAGCTCAATTGCTGGGGAGGGTTGTGAGGAGCAAACATTCGCTTCTCCCCTTCTCAGCACCCCAGGATGGCCAACATTCCCTCCTAAACAGTGCTGATGGTGCTCATTCCTGCATGCTCTTTGGCACAGCTTTGGTGAAGACCAGCTGCTGCACATGATACGTCCTTTTTCCGGGAACTCTGTCCGGCCCTGACGGGAGATGGACTGCTGTCAGCTAGCAGACCTCTGACACATCCAACCCTGTGCAAAGGAGTTCTTACTTCCCTGTGCTCACTCCTTGGGGAAAGAGGCTTTTTCTTGTCTCAAGGACTCCTCCATTCCTGCAGGGTCCCCACTCACTGATCCTTCCTGTGGATGCAGAGTGGGAACTTCTGTCTTCCACCTGCAGTATCCTGGACTTCCCAAGGTTTCAGAGGTTCTGGTTCACACCCGCTTGGTCAGAAACTCAAAAAATCTGTCATGTTGCTGGGAGATGGAGGTGTGGGAATGTCACGGGTGAGTGAACAGAATAAATATCAATCGTGCTTCCATTCTCCAGCAGCGAACAACAGGAGCCAGCTTGTGCCCTGCATGGGTTTCATGGCAGGGACCAGCTTTTTATTTCAAAGAAACTCCTCTGAGGCTAGAAAGACAAGAAGGCAGTGATGACTTCACTTTTGTCAAGAGCAGGCCCTAGACTGCACCTCTGGTCTCTATTTTGTCAAAGAGGAGTTTAGAAGGGTGGTCTCCAGACATCATCCCAGACTTCACAGCCTGGGTCAGAAGGTACACACACACACCCTGGGCTGTCCTTGGTGTGCAAGCTGCCCATCTGAGTTGGCAAAATATCTGTGATGCAATGCCAGCGAGCACTGGCTGAGAGCAGTGGCAGGTGGCCTCTGCACCCATGGGTGCTTGGTGGCATGGGCATCAGCCCCAGTTAGGTCATGGCTGGGGAGGCTGCACTTTGGTTTACAGCTCACTAAAATTAGGGCTGCTCAGTGCAGATAAAAATACTGCCCTAGCTATGTGAAACCTTTGGGGAGGCAGCCAGAGCACATCGTATGTCTGCCCGGGCTGATTGGCTGCGTGGCAATTAAAGTCCCAGGGTGGCTTTCTTGGAGTGCTACCTGTGAAAGCTACCTCCACAGGAGTGACCTTTGGGTGTTCCATATTCGGGGACTTGCCTTTTAGACCAAGGAGCAGTGATTTCTGGCAGGGCAGATTCAGCAATAAATAGCCTCTCCAGGCAGCTCAGGTGGTGGAAAAGGGCAGGAAGGTGAGACCGCTGTGCTCTTTCCTGTTCTCTGCTGCCAAACAGAGTGGCAGCTGCTCAGAGAATTTCTGCCCCTTCACTTTGATTACCACTACACTTCAGGACCAGCCTGCAGTATGCAAGAATCCAAAATGTTACTAGTGGGCTACGCAGGGGAATGCTAGAACTCGTAGTTTGGCATTAGGAAGGTGCTCAAACCAGCACAGAAGGAGATCTAAGCTCCTCTCTCTTCAACTGCCCAACAGCTTAAACAGCTGAGAAGCCAACAGTAACATGAAGTCCTGAATAAAGATCAAAAGGGTTATTTTTTGGGAAATACTCTAAATGTTTGCCATCTTCTCCTGCTTTTTGTAAAATAAAAGCCTAACACGTGGGGATATGAAATAATCATTATCACATCAGCCAGGTTCTGACCATCAACAAAAACTGCAGGGATTAAAGGATTTTGGAGAGTGACCTGGGTTAGGAACTTTCACACACACACACACAATTTGAAATTTACCAGACCAGCTCCAGTGGCTTGGAAATATGATGAAGCTATATTTAAAGCAAAGCAGAATATACAAGCATATATACACAATGTATTTACAAGTATTTACAACTATATACAAATTAGAAATAATACAGAAATACAAACTCCCTCCTGGACAAAGAAACTGCCCAGAAGGGGCTTGAAGCTACTCCCCTCTTTCTCCCTCTACTTTTCCCCAGTCACACAGACAAAACAAGCAGAAGCCAGCAAAGCTTACATTGTTTTCTGTTAGCTGAGATTGATGGAAAGATATTAGAGCAGAGTTAAGAGGAAGTGATTAGATCCAGCGACACAGACCCAAGTGAGAGTAATTGTTTTTATTTTGGCTTTTTATCCCTCTCGGCAAACCAATGAATGATATAGACTTCATAATTTTTTTTTCACAACCAATGATCTAATTTCTCTCATTAAAACATTCCAATTAGCCTCAAACCAGCACAGAGAGAAACAGTGAAGTGTAGGTTCCAAGAGAGACACACTCCCATCATCTTCTGTTGCTCTCCTCCTTCCATTGTTTGAGTTTTGTTCTTCCACCACTGCCAGCTAGACAAACAGAAAGCTCGCCATGCCAGCTCTCACAGAGGCCCAAACATCTCCAGTACTTTGTGTCCCAGCCTGAGCAGCTGTGGAAGATGAGCAGGTGCCAGGTAAGTGGAAAGAAAGTCCAGGCCAGAAATCCATAATGTCAGTGAAAACTGACCATGATACCCACTCCTCCCACTCCCATTTGTAACCTTCTCTGTTGGATTTGGTCTGCCATTTACCAGCAAAACCCACACCAAGTGCCAGGTTTGCACAGTGCTGTCCACAGCTGGAATAGGCACACATTTGGGCAGCTGCTGACACAGCTACTCTATAACCTAGGATTTTAGAATGATCCTGTGATGCTTTCCAGAATCACACCTAGGTTCGGGTAGGTCTGAAGCCGAGATGTTCTGGCAGGGAATTGTTTCTCTCCACCCCCATTATTCAGATCACCTGTAACTATTGCATCCATCTTCACTTTGACTGGCATCTCTCACACATCCCAGAGGGCCACACACTCCATCATCCTTACACAGATTCAAGTACAGCTAATACCTGAGAGAAGTGGGAGAAAAGAAGAGTGCTCCCAAACTAAACTCACAACTCCTTTTCCCAGTGTTGCACAGGACATGGCTTGTGATCCTGTGGCTAGAAAACGTAAAGGCTTTATGCGTGACAGGAAGGCTGCAACATGTTCATGGGAAATGAGATGACAAGTTATTGGGGTATCTGCTCACATTTTCGGTGAGCTCAGCTTGCCCAAAGCTCATGCTGTACTTTAGGGACTGCATGACCTGTCAGGTCCAGCTCTTGCAGGACAGTTTCTTCTCTCCATCTCCCCATGCAGCTGTTGAAGCTAAATTACTCACTATAGAGGCTGACACAAAGGCAAAGGCTCTGGCTGGCCAAGACTTCAAGCAATATGAATTTTAAAAGAGAAGGAGGAGGGGCTGTGTTCTTACATTACAACTGCTTCTGTCCCAAGGTCCTGAGCCAAGAGGATTGTCAAGATTAGAAACTCTATCTGCATTCAAATCCCACTAGCATTATGGAATCAGAAAATACTGTAAGGGGATATATAAATGCTTGATACTGTAATGAGCAGAGGGCATCTAGCCAAACTCCTGTGCCTCTGGCATGCTCTATATTTTACTACCTTACAGGCTTCAAATATAGGTGTGGGAATATGTCCTCACCTAAGCACTGGTCAGACTCACCTGCTGCAAGGGAAAGCAGAGAAAGCAAGGGCAGGAGCAATGTCCAACTTGCACTTGAAAAAGCCACCATAGATTCTGACATACTGCAGAGTTCTTCTCTCTCTAGACACTGCCAAGTGGAAAGAGCTCCCAAGAGCCTCATGTTGCATAAAGATTTGCCCAGTGTGAGACTCCAGTGCTCTACAAATGGGCACAGGCTGCACCCCTCACCAGATTATCTCTACCATCATGAACAACCTAGCAAAGGAGGTGGAGTGCCCATTTTTCTCTCAGGTCCATCCCTGTAGGTGCATGCACACACCGTGCATGAGCACTCCCTCATAGACACACACTGTTCACACAGAATCACACAATAGTAAGGGTTGGAAGGGACCCCTAACCCCAGCAGGTTGGAAGGGTTGGAAGGGACCCCTAACGCCAAGATCAGGTTGCATAGGAACATGTCCAGGCAAGTTTGAAAAGTCTCCAGAGAAGGAAACTCTGCAGCCTCTCAGGGCAGCCTGGTCCGGTGCTCCAGCCCCTTCAAAGGAAAGAAATTTCTCCTTAAGGTCAAGTAAAACCTCCTGTGTTCTAGTTTGTACACTGCCCCTTGCCCTCTAACTGGGCACCACTGAAAACAGCCTAGCCCCATCCTCTCAACCTCCACCCTTTAGATATGTACAAGCATTGGTAAGATCCCCTCCCAGTCTGTTTTCCAGACTAAAGAGCCTTAAGTCTCTCAGCCTCTCCTCATATGAGAGAGGATTTGACACCTTCTGTTAAACATCTTCTCTTGAGGTGAGCTTGTACAGAGGAGCATCTCCAAACACTCTGTGCACACAGTATGTACACCTTCTAGAGACAGTCTGGCTAGACATAGTCACATGAGCCCTACACTTTCAGTGCTACTGTGACCTTTTTCGCCTTGAGATCTGATGAAATGCACACTCCCACGGTACCACACACAAAGACTTCCATTTCATCACCCACTTTTTCTGGACACATTTACTCTTTTCCAGCACCCACTCCCCTCTGACAAGCCACTTTGAATATGCTGCAGGCTGACATACATTACTCCTGATCAATGCCTCCTTTCTTGCAAACATCTCCACTCCCACCCAACCACTTGTGAATAGCAGGTGTTGCAGTCCCTCTGCACATTTCTGAGCTTCTTCAGACAGCCCCGAGACACTCAAACCATCTCCTATGTGCAGGAGTCAAGAACTATTGAGCTTAAATTGCCTTAACTTCAGCATGTGACCAACACAGTTTCATGTGATTAGATAGTTGGAGTATGGACTGGACGTGACTGAACAGTCTTCTTTCCTTGAGCTTTCTGTGTTTTACCTCTGGTTACAATGCAGCCAGAGCCTCAAATACTGACCCTAAGGAACCTCTTGCCTGTCTACACAACTGTGTGCAAGAGGGAAAAGGCTGACAATGCCCTCAAAAGCTGATGATCCTACAGGCTCCATCCCTTCGTCCATTAAAGTCAGATCCCCATAATGGAGAACAGAAAACAGTTTCTCTCACCACTGTCCACTTGCAGATGTCTAGGAAACTCATAGATGGTATCCATCTCTCCTTGCACTATTGGGTATCAGCTGCTCTCAGGTGCTTTAACATAGACACCCATGGCCTGAGCCAGGAGACGGGATGCCAAATTGGTAGCAGACCAGTGCTCAGTTGCCTTTTCAACTGATGTCAAACAACAGAGCAGTGCTGTGCCCCATTTAGGTGGTATCCATTGTAAGCACAAGTGCTGAACATGCAGCCTCACCTTTATTTCAAAGCACTGGCAGAGAGAAAGGAAAGAGCAGCGAGTGCCTCTTGCTGGCATGACACATGCACCTCCTTGGCCTTACATGCTGGCATTTTCCAGTAAAGACAACAGACCAGGTAGACAAGAGGGGATCAAGGTCATGGTGATGTTGTGGGGGTTGGTGGAGCATAAGGCCTTTTGGAGGGCTTTGGTATAGGTCTGGGAAGCACCTACTCTGGGTGGAAAAGAGAAGACAGCCATGGTCTCTGTTGCTCCCTTTTGCCCAAGCAAGTTCTCCGAGCCTTGATCACAGACTGCCTGCCATCATCACTCAGGATTTCAAGGAAGGGCTGGATGCTACCAGCATGGGGAGTTGGACAAACCATGGCACACTGGTGTGCAGGCAAGGGACTGTCCCACAGCTTTTGCTCCCCAATGCCTTTAATCACTGCTCATTCTTACAGCAGCTAGGCACAGGCAGAGGCTATTTATAGCAATACAGCCAAGAGGCCACACATCCGTGGGGGCAGTGTCACTGGGTGACATTCAAACTGGCTTTGAGGCTGGGGGAAGGTGATAAAATGGGTCCAGAGGGAGGATGTTCCTCATAAATCAGCCCTCCATCTCTCTGGCCACACCTTTTATCCTGCCCCCCCTCTTGCCTCCCATATCTGAGTTCAGACAGCTGTGCCCTAATAGGGATATTCCTGTCTCGGAGGCCCCCAACGCCTTGTCTCCATTATTCCTCCCCTATCTAGTAGGGTTGGGAGAGGGGACAGCTAGGAAACCATCAGCATCAGAGGCATTTGTGGAGCATAGAAGGAAACTGAGGAGCTGGAGGGGACTCTTACAGCTGCTTGTTGACCTCAGAGCATCATTACCACCTTGTAGGGTCTTTGTCATGCTTGTGGTGGGACTAAGTCAGTCATCTGGTGGGTAAAAGAGCTCATTTCCCAGGATCACTGCATCTCTGTGAAGCCCATCTGGCATTCACAGGGTCTCACTCGGGGCCGCTCCCTCCATGGGGCACTTGCAGAGCGTCTCTCCTTTCCTCACATATCTATTTTCACAAAACAGGCAGAAACTTAATATCTCCAAGAGGCCCCTTCATCAAAACTGGTGGGAGCGGGTGGCAGTGGTTTCGTGAAGCTTGAGGAGGCAACATGAGCAGGAGGCAAGCATGAGCATAGTTGGGATTAGACTCGTTCCTTAAGGAAAAAGAGGGAACCAGGAACAGGGGAATGACTAAAGCCTGAACAGGAGACATGGATTAAACTGTTCTGTAGGAGAAGGGACTGTTTTTGCAAAGCCAGGAGGCTGCTTTATTTTTCTGGGTGCCTGCTCTGGCCCTCCCACCACACGCATGAAGGAAAGGTGCAGCTGCAGCACCTTGCATCTCCTCCAGTTTTCAGCCGCTGCTGCCTGCCACCAAGCAGTTCCAGAGGTAAATGTCCACGATGCCCACATGCCACACTCCCCTTCCACTAAGAAAGTCAGGTTTTGGTTTGTGTTGGTAGCACACTGCCTTGGTGTCCCCAGTTTGGTCAGGAGCCATCCCCCAGTGCCAAAGTGTCAAGCAGCAGTTAACAGCTTGTGGTATTGCCAGCAAACTCAGTGCTGGGACACAGTGGGAAGAAACTCAACCCTTGTGACCTCTGGGCAGTGTTATCTCGGTGGGAAGGCAGCATGTGATGCATCCCAGTCATTGGTGCTTTTCGGAAGCAGAATATGGGTCACTTGTGTCTGTCATGCCATGCTAGCAGTGCACGATGCCCTTTAGATACACTATGGTGTAAATTACACTAATGTTGGGTACTCTGTTCCCTTCCACAGCTGGCAGCTCAGGTCCTGGAGCCCAGGAGCATTGGTTTTGGGATGGTGGACTCCAAAAAGGATGCCAAACTTGCCAAAAAGTTAGGTGAGTCTCTGGAATAGCTTGGAGAGAGCACAGAAGGATGCTCAACAGCCAACTCCATAAAAGACAGCCAAATCCTTGTCACTAGGATGAGGAAGATGACAGTCACAATTGACCAGTGATGACTTGCCCACCCAAACACCAGGGTAAAGATGAAAGAGATTAGCTGAGACCCTTCTACTAAAAAGCTTCCTGGCTGAGAGTGCCAAAACAAAACTATCCAACTGAAAAAGAAAGCCAATTCATGTCATAGTGATGACAGAGTGGAAGCTCACAGCTTGCTAAGCAGAAACTGCAAACAGGTGTCATGGAGTAACTCCATGCTCTTCCTACACAGACACAGGTCTGACACAGCAGCACAGAACCAGAATCTACTGGCAGATCACATAGTGCCCCAAGTGTCACCAGCCTCATGGCAGAGTGACCCCGGTCGCTAATGGGGAAGCTACACCCTTGCAGTTGTTTGGCATCCAGGCGCCAATCCTTCTGTCTTGTTCCCCAAAGCAGAAGAGGAAACTTGCTATAAAGGTGAAAGGCTGATTGCATTGCTCACCTCTGGGAGCAGTTATCTTCCAGGGGCCAGAAATCCCCTCATATGGTAGCCCAAAAAGCCATATGGAAATACTATGGCACACAAAGACAACATTTTGAAGCCTCCACTGAGATGCTGTGGCACCCAGACCTCAATCTAGTGATCTACCATTAAAATCTCACATCTGTGGCATCTCTGGCATAGGTTTCAAACCATTTTGCCAAGACAAGCTGAACCTCAGAGACTCTGAATCTCGCTTTGGCTTTCAGGTCACTGTTCGTGTTCACATAGTTAAGCCTTCTGTGGGCAGAGAGCACAACCTGCATCAAAATCCATTTTTCCTCCAGTGACAGGTTGTTAAAATTTGGAACGTCAGTTAGAGGCCAGTATTATTTACTGCCATATAGCTATAGCCAAGTCAAAACAAGTTCCTGGTACAGAATTTTTCCAGCTGAGGCTAAACTGTGACCTGAAAGAAAAGTTCAACTGTTGGGAAGAGAATAGCACAAGTTCTGGACGAGATCTGTCCCTTGTGCTTTGAATCATAGAATCCTAGAGACATTTCAGTAGGAAAAGATCTTTAAGATTGTCAAGTTCAACCAGTACCTGACTCTCCTAAGTCTGGTGCTAAACCACATCCCTCAGCACAACATCGCTTAATCTTTGAAACACCTCCTGGAATGGGGAGACAATCACTTCCCTGGGGAGCCCCTTCCAGGGTCTGAGGACAATTTCAGTGAAGAATTTCCATGTAATGACCAGCTGATGTGCAACTGAGCACATTTCTTCTCACCCCATTGCTTGTTACTAGAGAGTAGAGACTGAGCCCACCTCACTCCAACCTCCTTTCAGGTAGCTGTAGAGAGGAAAGAAGGTTTCCCCTCAGCCTACTTTTCTCCTGACTGAACAACCCCAGTTCCCTCAGCCACTCCTCAGAAGACCTGTTCTACAGACCTGTCACCAGATACATTGTTCTTCTCTGGACGTGCTCCAGCATCTCAATGTCTTTCTTGTAGTGAGGGTCCCAAAACTGAACAGAATACTCAAGGTGGAGCCTCACCAGTGTACAGGGGAACAACCACTTCCCTTGTCCTGCTGGTCACACTATTCTTGTTACAGGCAAGGATGCTGTTGGCCTTCTTGGCCATCTGGGAACACACTGTCTTATATTCAGCCTCCTGTTGATCAACACCCTTTGGTCTTCTCTGCTGGGCAGCTTTCCAGCCACTCAGCCCCAAGCCTGGAGTGTTCATAGAGTTACTGTGACCCTGGTGCAGGACCTAGCACTTGGCCTTGTTGAATCTCATACAGCTGACCTCAGTCCATCAATCCAGCCTGTCCAGGTCCCTCTGTAGAGCCTTCCTACCCTCAGGCAGATCAACACTCCCACCCAGGTCAGTGTCATCTGCAAACCTACAGAGGGTTAACTCAATCCCCCTTGTCCAGATCACTGACAAAGAAAACTATCCCAAACACTGAGCCCTGGAGAACACCACTTGTGGCTGGCCACCAACTGAATTTTATTCTGTTCACCATCAAACTTTGACCTGGCCATCCAGACAGGTTTTTACCAAGTGCAGCACCCACCCAACCAAGCCAGGAGCAGCCAGTTTCTCCAGGAGGATGCAGTGGGACACAGTGTCAAAGGCTTTGCGAAAGTCCAGGTAAACAACATCCACAGCCTTTCCCTCATCCACTAAGTGGATCATCTTGCCATAGATGGAGATCAGGCTCATGAAGGAGGACCTGCCCCTCACCTGCACCTGCTGTATAATGGCACTCAAGATGATCTGCTCCATGACCTTCTCCAGCACCAGTCTCTGACTTACAAGCCTGAAGTTCATAGAACCATAGAACTGTCAGGGCTGGAAGAGTCTTCAAGGATCACCTAGTTCCAACCCCCCTGCCATGGGCAGGGACACCTCACACTAGATTAGGTTGCTCAGAGCCCCATCCAGCCTGGCCTTAAAGACTTCCAGGGGTGGGGCTTCCACCACCTGCCTGGGCAGCCTGTTCCAGTGTCTCACCACCCTCATGCTGAAGACTTCTTCCTAACATCCAATCTGGATCTACCCACTTCTAGTTTTGCTCCATTCCCCCTAGTCCTATCACTAGGGGATATCCTAAGAAGTTCCTCACCAGCTTTCCTGTAGGCCCCCTTTAGATACTAGAAGACCACAACAGGGACTTCTTGGAGCCTTCTTTTCTCCAGACTAAACAGCCCCAACTGTCCCAGTATGTCTTCACAGGAGAGGGGCTCCAACCTTCCTGGTCCCCAGATCCTCCTTCCAGCCTTTCTTGTAGAATGGCATCATCTCAGACATTGGAAATTGCTCAGGTTGTTTCCAACTAGACCAACACAGTGAACTGGAAACTGTTTTCCCGGGAGGTGTTGCTAGAAGGGCAAGCAAGGTACTCTGCAGTGAAAATGCTTTAAGTGACATGTAGGCATTATATTTCCTGTCTCCTTCTTTCAGGTTTGGTTGAAGAGGGGAGTCTCTACGTCTTTAAGGATGAGCGGTTGATTGAATTTGACGGGGAACTGGCCACAGATGTCTTGGTGGAATTCCTTCTGGATGTAAGCACAGATAAGCTCAAAGCTAAATAAAGCCTCTCAGAAAGGGCCGTGCAAATGCTCACTCTGCTAAATAACACAGGTTTATCTTTATTTGAAATTCCATCCCTGTTTGTTACAACACACTGGTAGCGATGACATTTTCCAGCTTCCCAAATACTTGACCTGACCACGAGTTCCCGGGAAAGCTGGTGTATTTACACGCCACCAGACACTTACATCTTCAAAGATGTTCTGCTTGCTATCCTGTTTATGGAGTATTTGTTTGGAGGCAAGAGACAATCCCTCATAACTTAACTGCTACTCACCTGCGTCAGTTAGCAAGCTGCTGTGCAAACACTTTGCAATTTGCAAAACCTTTCAGTCTTCGTTTCTTAAAGAAGTGGTTTCGATTTTTTAAGAAGAGTTAAAAAAAAAAAAAATCCAAGAAGCAGCATCTCCATAGACCAACTAAAAATAGCTCAGTTCACTGGAAAAAAGGCGTGTGCAGCAAGCTATTTGCTCATCTCTAGGCATAACCACAGAAACAGCATAGTCTTCTGCTGCCTCTTCAGTGAACCTACTGCATTGCACTGCCATGAGAGAGGGTCAAGGTACTAAGTAGAACTTAGTGCTCTTTGGTCACACAATCACAGAATGGTAGGGGTTGGAAGGGAATTCTGTCGACCATCTAGTCCCATCCCCCTGCCAGAGCAGGTTCACCTAGAGCAGGCTACATAGGAACAGACAAAAATCTCCCGTGAAGGAGAGCATTTTGAGCACGGGCACAACTATGGACTCACCCTTCTGTTGGACTGTAAAAGCTTCATCAACGTGTTGCACTTCTGCACATTTTAATTCCTAAGAGAGGCAACAGCCCAAACACATGATCTGTGCTTTGTAGTGAAAACATGTTGCAGCAGCTTGGCTTTCCTTTGAGCTTCCCTGAATGAGTGGTTGTGCAGTAATGCAGATCAGGGGGGTAAACTGAGCAGTGGAATTTCAAGAGTTTGTTTCCAAGGGTGGCAGGTTTGACTAAGTGCAGGATGCTGGCAGGGAGAGGCATGGCTGGACAAGAAAAGCACCTGCCTAGGACCTTAGATCTCCTACAGCAATGTCTGTGGCTTTGTGCATCAGATATTGTGGCCAAAACACAAGCAAGTGGCTTCAGGGACAGAATCATAGAATGTAAAGGACTGGAAGGGATGTCAAAAGATCATCTAGTCCAACCCCCCACTGCCAGAGCAGGATCACTTATGCCAGATCACACCGGAATGTGTCCAGGCAGGTTCTGAATATCTCCAGAGAGGAAGACTCCACAACTTCCCACCCAGTAGTGCAGCAGACAGGGTAGGGCTTTGCTGTGATCCTGGCAACAATGGGATGCCCGGGTCCTATGGCTCAGGTCACTATGGCAGCAGGGAGCTGCACATCTGCTGTGGGCACAGAGCAGAAACACAGCCTCATGCCAGAGCACCACTCACAGGGGGTGCGGTCTAAGGTGCTTTGTGAGATTTTGTTTGCTCTACTTTGTGGTGTGCCACTGAAAAATCATGTTCTATGAACAAAGGAAGAGAGCAAGGATTTCTGCTTGGGTGCACTCCACTCAAAAGAGAAAATACCAGGCAAAGGAGGGAAATACAACCAAACGCCTTGCAAATCTGATCTCAAAAGAAAACAAACCCAGAGGTTCTCTGCTCCTCTGTAGGCTGTACAGTGGGCTGAGTGCTTTTGGAGGGGTTGTTTTCTAGTGAAACCACACCTGATTGATACCAGTATTGCTGGGCAAAATAATCAGACCAAATATTTTCACCATCAGTGCCTAGTCAAGAAAACTGAAACAAGTTTGGACAAATGACAGGCTGAAGAGGCAGATAGGCTTTCCAACTTTCTCAGCAACACTGTGGCATCCCTGGGGCCAAAGCACAGGAGGATCAAGCAGGAAAACCCACGTGACTTTCCACTGCCCCAAAATTGTTTGGCCACCCTCTACTGTCTTGGTTTTAAGATTTTCCAAAAACAAGTTCCCTGCATTGACCTCATTCAGCAAATAGCAAGTGAAAAGAAACACATCCATCATTCACAGAAGCTCATGGTCCCCTTTCAGGTGCTTTATCCTCAGTCTTGCTAAAGCCATCTGCAACTGCTACCCTTTATGTCTCATCACAGCAAGTCCCTCAGCACTCATTTGGGTCACCCTAAACAAACCTCTCAGCTTCCCTCTTGATGCTTCAACCTAAGCAGTGAACCTAATAACAGCTTTTTCTGAAGGTGACCTGCATGTCTCAATCCCTCACATTAAAGGCTGAGAGCACTAAATAGAGTTTACAGCAGCAGAGAAATTGGGTGACCTCTTTCTCTCCATGTAGGCTGCTAGTGACACCCTCCGCTAGGCATAGGTTGGTGTTACAAATCGTTGTGTTACCAAATGTGTTTGTCCTGGCAGCTACTAGAAGACCCTGTGGAGGTCATAAACAGCAAGCTGGAGCTTCAGGCCTTTGACCAAATCGACGATGAAATCAAACTCATTGGCTACTTCAAAGGAGAAGACTCTGAACGTAAGATAAATGTGTTCCTTGAAGGGCTTAGAGCCCAAGCCTGGGGCTCTGGAGGCTGGGCATCATTTGTTCTGTGTTAGCATTAAGGGTGTAAGGGGTATGTGTTAGGGCTGTGACAGTGACACAGTTTCTGGAGGATGAGGTGTTTCTGTTGTTGTTGTGAATGATCCCATTCCTACACCAACAGCAGTGTTCCTTCTGCAAGGTGTTTGCTGTCAAGAAAAGAAAGGAGTAATCCAGGGGCTCATGAAGTAAAGTTAGTCTACCTCACTCCAAACGAGCTGAGGTTAGAGTTACACTGCTCATGAGAGTGAGCCCAAAAGGTCTAAGAAAGAGGGAGGGAGGCAAAGGGAAGAAGAGGGGCACACATTAAATACCAGCCTGGCAGGCACACAGCAGCAGTAAGCAGGACACCTCAGGGTGGCCCAACATAGACACTGACCTGTTCCCGTTCCTCCTCACAGAACCCCAAGCCTGAGTAGGGGCTGGTCCCATGCCTTGAGCAATGTGCAGCTCAAGGACCATTCCAGGCATAAATATCAGCTTCCACAACTCTTGAGAAACCCTCACTTCTCCCCAGCAAGCTCCATCAATCTCCTCTGCCAGCTCCAAACAATCCCCCTGCTCTAGGTGGTGCTGGTAGTATGCACCCCACATTAGTGAGGCTTGTCTTTAGCAAACCCCGCCTCCCCCCCAAGTTTTCCTACCTAAACAAGTGACATTTTACCAGATCTGCTGCACCACAACAGCTTGTCCACCTCTCCCTTCAGCTGTCTCACCTGCTCAAATTGAGCTGCCTGTGAAACCTTTGCTTCATCTCCCTTTTCTCCTTCCAGATTACAAGGCATTTGAAGAAGCTGCCGAACAATTCCAGCCATACATCAAGTTCTTTGCCACTTTTGACAAAGGGGTAAGCATCCACAGACCTCCATGAGAGCTGACAAATTCCACCTCCTGCTCTCCAGAAGCTCAGGATGTTCCCAGATTTAATGCCTGTCTCCATTTTCCCATTTTCATTCTACCTGTACATTGTGGTATTGGTGTCCACATTTGGATTTGTCTCTGTCACAAGATAGAAGGCCATTTCTGCAGCCTGGAGGCAGGTCCTGATCTGGGTTTGAAAACCATCCCAATTAAGTTTCAGTTGACTCTGGCCTTGCTCTGTCCCAGTGTTTGAGATCAGTAGTGTAGAGAGCATCAGTGTTGTTGTTTTGTTTGGTTTTTTTTTTTTTGACCAATGAAAGTTCCATTCCTATTTTGTTGGCCAAAAGTGTACACTGAGATAGAGCAAGCAGCTTGACCACATCTCTGCCACTCTGAGTGGCAGAGGCACGTCAAACTCACTCCTCTCTGACCATCTGCACTGTAACAGGTTGCCAAGAAGCTAGGCCTGAAGATGAACGAGGTGGACTTCTATGAACCATTTATGGATGAGCCTGTTCACATCCCTGATAAACCTTACTCAGAAGAGGAGCTGGTGGAATTTGTGAAGGAGCACAAAAGGTATGTAGTGTACAGGGCACTCCTGGCCTTGGCAAGTGGATAAATGTGTCTCTCAGGGCAGGCTCCTTGCTCTAGGGCATCCCTCAGAAAAAAAAAAAAAAATAGTATGATGACCACCTTTTAGTGATTTGCTGGCCCAAGATTGAGATTTTCACAGGTTTACAGAATGGTAGAGGTTGAAGAGACCTCTAGGGATTATCTGGTCACCCCTCCCCCCAAACTGCTATGTCAAATTCTCCCAGAGCAAATTGCTCAGGACCACATCTAGATAGGTTTTGAAATTCTCCAGAGAAGGAGACTACAAAACCTTCCTGAGCAGCCTATTGCAGTGTTCCATTCTCAAAGCAAAGAATTTTCTCCTTATGTTTAGGCTGAACTCTTGCCTCTCGTCACTGTGCATGACTTGAAAAGAGGCCAGGCTCATCCTATTGACACTCACCCTTTAGATATTTATAGGTATCAATTTTGTCTGGTCTTTTCCTACTCCCAGATGTGCAGGTATCTAAGCTGAAATCAGAGCCCACCAGCACAGGGCTGTGACAACACAGCATCCCTCCTTCTCCCTGGTTAGTTTGTTCTCAAAGAGTAGGGAGGCTTGCTGGCACTGCAAGTGAGCATCTTACCTACCTGCCAATGCCCTTAATTTAGATCTGTACAGAAGATGATCTTCTTCAAGGCTTCTCAAACCAGATCTAAATTCTCTCTAGTCATCTTCTTCCCCAAAATAGCTTCACTTACAAGTATACCTCTCTTCTGAGGTCAGACACATCTCTAGGCAGGGTCCAAACACAGACCAAGCTCCAAGGAACTGTGGTGTACTAAGGCTCCTGCTAACTGTGGGCACAGAGAGGAAGCCACTGCTGTTACTGACTGCACTGGGTCTTGTGTGGCAGTGGTACTGAGCATGTACAGTGTTTGATGAACTCAGCAGGAGCTGTGGATGTTCCATGACTCTTGTCATCAGGTTTATTGCACAGTTGTTCAGGGACTCAGCTACTAGCATTCTGGAAGTGACTGGAAAGGCTGATTCAGTGTAAAATCACAGCATTAGACAGAAGTGCACAGGTACCTAGGAGGTGCTTTATTTTTACACCCTTAAAAGTACAGTGCAGGATAGTTAGAGAGGTTATCTGCTGCTCCTGCAGCTCTAATTTCCAGCAGACATTCAGGGAATCAGAAAAGAGTTCAAGAAAAGCAGGGCTATCAATATAGTTAGGGGACCGCAAACTGACCTAGGTCTCCCAGCCTCTCTTCAAAACAGAGATGCTCCAGTGACTCCATTATATTTGTGGCCAGAGACAGTTCTCTGTTTTTCTAAGGTATGGAGTAGTCCTCTCTTTCCCATGTACTTGCAAGTCACTTTGCTGACCTCGTGGACCATGTGTTTTGCAAGTTCAAAGGCTCAGAAAGGAATTAAAAAGGAGTCTCATGAAATCAGATGCCTGAAATCCAAATCTGACAAGGTGCTGCCATGGCAGGGGGAAAAAACTCTGGTGTGACACTGATGTATTCCCAGCAGCTAATGCTGAGTTTCTCAGAGCAGAAGTGCTTCTTTCTGCCCTATCACCAGTAAAGGAACAAAATGAAAAGGTGGAAAGTGGAATTAGTCAGGCACAAAGACAATCAGGCCTGTAGAAAAAAATGAAGCAACCTCAGCAGTTGCCACGTGCTGGATCTTTGTAGACAGCTTGGAAGAATTTTGTCCTCTTCAGGCAGATGTAGAGAACCACATGGGTTCTCTTTATTATGCAGCAGACTTTCTCATTTCATCCCAGCTGGCAAGCTGAGGTGCAAAGCCCCACTGCCACCTCTCTATGACCCAGAAGGAGCCTTGTCATGTGATTGGAGAAAGCTCCTAGTGCTCAGTGGTACCCAGGCTTTTTGGCATGCTTTAAACAGCCCGTCTGAGAAGGGCTCCCTGCAGTTGTGCTCAGATAGTGTTCACCAACTCTTCCTCCAGCCCTGCACAGAAATTGGGATTTCACAGAATCACAGAATGGTAGGGGTTGGAAAGAACCTCTGAAGATCATCTAATCATCTGCTGAGCTTTCATTGTAGCCTCAACACAATAGCTGTAGCAGGTATCCAGAGAAAGACCAGGAACACAGTCTCCTGTTTGATGTTTCCCTGGGCAGTTGTGGGTGGTGGTGAAGTTAATTTTCTGCTGAGCAGGTCAGGAAGCCAGTGTTCAGCACAGTGGGGTGACTTGGCCAAGACTGATCAACAGATGGGTGTCCATCTGGGGATTGTGGCCAAGTGCCCTGACTTCAAGGTCTCAGCTCAGATTTTGTTCTCAGTTGCACTAATACAAAATACTTGGTCGTTCCTCTGCCTGCAGCAAAAGACCTTTGGTTTTACGACTGGTTAGAGTGCAAGCTGCTGAGGTTGGACACCCATTCCTCACCTCTCATCCCCTTTCTCTGTAATTGTAGTGTAATGATATGGGGGTTCAATTCTGCTTCCTCTTACTCACCTAAGCCTTGCTTACCCTGCTCCTTCCAGCACAGGAAGGTGAGCAGAGTAAATCCTGAATCACTCCACAGCAATCAGTGCGTGTGGGTGTGATCAAATCCTTCACACTGAGTTTTCATTCTCCAAGAGCTGTCCCCCAGAGAATGGCTGGGAAAGCATCTTGGAAACCAGGTACAAGTGTGCACAAGTTCCTGATGATCAGCAGTGAGGAGACTCGCTGGGTCAAATCTCATATCCCTGATCTTGTGTTTAGTACCTATTTCTTCAGTGTCTAGTTGTATCTCATTTCCATTTTAATGTTGAAAGTATCTGACAGGAATGAGTCTGGCAGCTGAATTATTCATGGCATCAAAAGAGCATTCCTGTTTGTTCATTTTATACCTGCTACCTAGTAATTTTGTGGTGCGCCTGCTAGCTCTGGCATTAAGAGGATCATAGAATCATAGAACTGTTTTGATTGCAAAAGACCTCTAAGATCATAGAGTTCAACCATCAACCAAAGACCACCATGCCCATTAAACTGTGTCCTGAAATGCTATGTCCACACATTTCTTGAATAGCTCCAGGGACATTGACTCCACCACCTCCTTGAGGAGCTTGTTCCAATGCTTCAGGAAATTTTTTTTTTTTTCCTGATGCTCAATCTAAGCTTCCCCTGGTGCAACTTAAGGTCATTTCCTTTCATTCTATCACCTGGTACTAGGAAGAAGAGACTGACACCCACCTCACTACAGCCTCCTTTCGAGTAGTAGTAGAGAATGGCAATGACTTCCCTCAGCCTCCTCTTTGCCAGACTAAACAATCCCAGTTCCCTCAGCTGCTCCTCACAAGGTCTGTTCTCTAGACCCTTCACCAGCTTTCTTGACCTTCTCTGGACATGGTCCAGCAACCATTCCCTGTTTCACTTTTTGTCTTTTCACCATTCCAAATTTTTCAGTCCCCCTGCCAAATCCCTTGCCAATCACCACTTTTACAAGACAATGAGTTCTTACCTATTTAATTTCCACCAAGCAGAGGGCACTCCCTACTTTCATTCACCATTGCAATGTTTTCCTGCCCCTTTTTCAGTCATTTCATATCACTTCTGTGATGAGATGACCAGAACCATGCATGCATTCACTGTGGAGCTGCATAGCATAGCTGTCCATTGCCAAAATGGCATAATGTGTTTTGCTTCTAATTAATTCCCAAATATTCTCTTTGCCTTTAGAGCTGATGCTTTCTAAATCTGTGACCTCTGATCCCCTTTCCTGCGAGACAATAATTAATTACAACTTGTTTAGAACCCATTGTTGCACCTGGATAACCAAGGTTGTTTTCCTGCAAGTGCATTACTTCTTATGTCTACCTATCACAGAATCATAGAATCACTTTGCTTGGTAAGACCTTTAAGATCATCAAGTCCAACCACTATCTAACTCTGCTAAATCTGGTGCTAAACCATGTCACTCAGCATCACATCTCTATGTTTTTGAGACATCTCCAGGAATAGGATTCAACTCCCTCCTTGGGGAGCCTGTTCCAATGTTTGAGAACCCTTTCAGCGAAGAATTTTCTTCTAATATTCAACGTAAACCTCTCCTGGTGCAACTTGAGGCCATTTCTTTTCATTCTATCACCTGTTATCAGACACTCAAGTCCCAGGAGGTCCCTCTATATCTCCTCATAGTCGGGCTTTTGTTGGTTGTTGAAGAATTGGATATGATAAGCAAACACTGCTGCATTCCCATTTCCCATATTTTTCAGATTATGTGAGAATATGTTATGCATATGATGATGTCAAAGCATATGCTGTGAATTTTAATTGGCTAGTGCACTCTGTCATGCAAAGTGATCATCCACCTTCCAATGTCATTGCTCTGCAGGAGGACGGCAGCAGCCCTGACCTAACTGCAGCTCTGTTTCTCTAAGAGGTGTTAGTAAGGGAGCTTGCCCAGTGATACTCCGACAGTAGCTTGCTGCGTTAACCAGCATAGCTTCATGCACTCATTGACTTTTCCTGGGAACTGCTGTAGGCCCATGGTCATGACTTTCCTCTTAAATGCCACATGCCTCTTATGCAATTGTGTAATATTCCTTCAGATGCCTATTAACTCTGCTGTTCACAGAATTATAGAATGGTAGGAGTTGGGAGTGACCTCTGAAGACCCTCTAGTCAAACTCTTTTCTAGAGCAGGATCACCTAGAGTAAATCACACAGGATCATGTCTAGCTGGTTGAGTCTCCAGAGACAGAGAGTCCACAACACCTCTTGGTAGCCTGTTCCAGTGCTCTGCCACACTCCAAGTGAAGAATATTTTCCTTCCTTTTACATGGAACCTCCTGTGTTTCAGTTTGCGTCCATTGCCCCTTCTCCTGTCGCTGGACACCACTGAGAAGAGTTCTGGCTCTATCGTCCTGACACTCACTCTTTAGAAATTAAGCATTAACGTGATCCCCTCCTCAGTCTCCTCTTTTCCAGGCTAAACAGATCCGGCTTTCTATGGTAGCATTATGTCCATAAAGAAGTGACCTTTCTGGATCTGTAGCTCTTCAGATCCTTTAGGATCCTCTAAAAAATCCTTTGTTTCCAGTGTTCTTGCAGTGAAGCAAACTTAAGTGAGAAGTTACACAGCATGTTGAGGCCACCTGGTTCTGCCAACATGTCATCCCTTTGCCACTCTGGTCTAAGACCTCATAAACTGGTTCTTCTCTTTGCAGCAGCCCCGAGTGCTGGTCAGTCAGGGAGATCTGCTCTGCTAGGGCAGCCTCCTTTAACACCTCATGCCACAGCAAGCAGAGGAGCAAAGGATTACTTGTGCTTGTCTGCTATAGCCTTGTGTTCCTTGGGTGCCCCTTCAACAGCCCAGTCACCTCTCAGCCTGCCAGGACCTCTGATGGGGTTCCTGCTACGAACATGTCTGAAAATATTTACTATTCTTTTTCTTTTAACTACTCCTAAAAATAAACCAAATGCTTTGGTCAGTCTTATGGTTTACATTTTCTTGCCAGTGGTTATTACAATCTAATTTTCTTCCCAAAGGTTTTTCTGTCTTCTTTCCTTTGACAGAGCTTGGAGGGATTTTTATGGTGGAATTCCACTAGGGTAAAACCAGGATAAAAGGGGAACAAAGTCGATTAGGAATACCCCAGGGATTGCAAGACAGATGTGAATGGATCACCTCATGGTCCGGGCACAGACAGAACAATCTCCTGTGTGTGGGGCTAATTTGCCAGCATGTTCCAGCACAGAGAGGCATCTCATCTTCCCAAGCACAAACCATGACAGCAGTGACTCCAGTGAGAGCAAGGGCAGGATCCTATCCTAAAAGCATACATTGACCTACCGTGCTTGCATTCAAAACATGGCTGACTGAGCTGACTTCAGCTGCCAACTAAATGTGCCACGGTGACCTTTTCCATGACGCTGGTGGTGTCATGTGTGACAGTGTTGGACATGTCCCCAAAGATTGTTTCTGTCTTCTTTTCAGGGCCACCTTGCGAAAGCTGCGCCCAGAAGACATGTTTGAGACATGGGTAAGCACATATGGGTGGGAAGCCTTGAGTCTCCTACCAGCTTCCAAGAAGAAACTTCTGCCTGGGAGCTAAAGCCTCTGGCTGAGCAAAGCGTTATTTTTCCTTCCTTGCAAATCTGCTTTCCCTCCTATGGGAAGGAGGGAAAACCTTGGCTGTGATGCCCACTATCTGGGTTCAAAAGTTATGCTCAAATGTTTTGCTCGGCAGCAATGGACAGTTGATCTGGGACCTATTTGCTCCAGAAAGGAGGTGTGGAAAGCTAACCAAGAGTGTCAGGTGGATGTTGGGCATCTGTAGCAGCCATGATGTAGCTATGGAGAGCATCGTCCCCAAGGATGCTCTATCTCATCTAATTGGTGTCAGTGCTGGAGGTGGGGTGATTTCCGTGGCCTGCTCACTAGCCAGAATTGTACCCAACAGATGACTCATGGAAATCGTACCACAGCAGTTGCACAATTCCAAATACAACCAAGGGCAGGCAGTTCAGTTAATTGTACAGATTACAGAGCAAATCATGCATTGATTGCACTTCTCACTGTATGAGCAAGCTGCAGGTCAGCAATTGTGAGGAACTAAACAGAGGTTTGGCACTGATCACATGGAGAGGACTCTTCCTGGTGCAGACCAGTGGGGGGAAAAGGGAGAAGGTGAAAACAAAAGAAAAATCATGTATAACCAATTATCCCTGTGCTGTGAATAAGTGCAATGTTAATAGCGCATCAGGGAACTTCAAGTGCCAGCTGAATGCTGAAAAGCAAAGCTGAACAGGTGTTTTACAGACCCAAAGGATGATGTAGTCATTCCTCAAAAAAAAAAAACTCAGCACATTTATAACAGCATTGAGTTGCCTCCTTGCTTGGCTGTGTAACATAAAACACTGCAGGACTCCAAAGCACCAAAAAAGATTGTGAGTCTTTAATACAAAAAAGCAAGGGGTAATAAAACTGAGCCAGAAGTTATGAGTCTCTTAGGCATGATAGCTACTCTTTTTGTTTTGAAATACAGATTGTGTAGAGAAGAGGGCTCCCTAGATCCACTGAAGTCATAGAATCATTAAGATTGGAAAAGAACTCTCAGATGATCAAGTCCAACTGTCAACCTAACACCACCATGGCCATTAAGCCACGTCCCAGACTGCCATGTCTACACATTTTTTTTAACACCTCCAGGGATGGTGACTCCACTGCCTCCCCGGGCAGCCCATTTCAGTCCTTCACCACTCTTTCAGTAAAGATTTTTTTCCTAGTATTGAAACCTTCCCTGGTGCAACTTGAGGACATTTCCTCTTTTCCTATTGCTAGTTACTTGGAAGACGACACTGATCCCCCCCACATCTCATTAAAACCTCCTTTCAGCGAGTTGTAGACAGCAAGAAAGTCTCCCTTCAGCCCCTTCTTCTCTAGACTAAACAATCCCAGTTCCCTCAGCTGCTCCTCTGAAGACTTTTTCTCTAGACCCTTCACCAGCTTCAAGTCCCCTGAAGGTATTTTTCCTGGGGCTTCCAGTGGGACCCACATTTCTCAAGCAGTGGTTTTGCTTTCATGCTGCACATATTCTGAAATGACCTTGGGGAAAGTGTGAACTGTCAGTGGTGGGATGCTCATCAACAGCCTGGGAATATGGAGCTTGCCTCCTACTATGAGTAGGTGACTTGCATCTACAGGAGACAAAGGGATGTATTCTGATCTTCCTGCAAGCTCAGAACACCCTCTGTGGCTTCACTCATTGGAGTTACTTTGGTTTTGTTTGCTGCTTTGGAGGTCAGAATAGAGCTATATGATATAACTATATGTAATTATATGTCACATATATATAAAATTATTATTTTCTACTTTGCTGTCAGACAATGCTGCTGGCAAACGTGGAGAAAAAGCAACAGTCCAGATTTTGCCAGCTATAAGTGGTCTGAATCCCAAGTAAATCTGCCTAGATGCCCTGGTGGAAACCTATTCCCTCAGGATATCAGCAAAAGGCCCAGCATCCGCTATTGTTTTTAAAGATAATGTTTTCCACTTAATCTTTCAGGTTTTTGGGTTTGGGTTTTGTTTTGTTGGGTTTTTTTGGTTATTTTCTTCTTCTCAGTTTCTGATGGTGGCTTTGTCACCTCTGGGCTCAGAAGGGAAAAGAAATTAGCATTTAGATGGGAATTTTTTTTCCGCATTAAAAGCAATTGAAATGGAAAGTGGGACTGGTAGCGAGCAAGGAAGGCAAAGCTGGTCTGCAGGATAATTCAGAGATGACATTCGTAGCAGGAGGATGATGAACTGGCCGACAGATCCATTGGCCTTTGCCAATATCATCACCCATTACTCACATGTCTCATGGAGAATAGCAGTCCACCAGGTTGTTGTTTCTGTCCCCTACTCTTTGGAGCCCCAAAATGAGCCTCTTACACAATTCCCCTCACTGCTCCCAGGGACCTTTACCTAAAGCATAGACCCTTCACCCCACAAAAGGAGACCAAGCTAGCCACCTTGACTCTCACACTCTGAGGAAATCTCCTTTGCTGACCCCCAAAAGAGTGTGTTTGGGGGCTGTTCACTGTGACAGATATGAGCGTAGGTGGCATTGTTTATGGAAGGTGAGCCCTTGACCTTATTTACAGGCAAGGTTTTTCTGTGCGTCATCAAAAGCTCCTTCATCTTTGTCAATGTGATGTCCACTACATTTTTAGCTGAAGGGTTTCAGCACTGCTACCCAAACTACCTGCTTCAGTACCTAATACACACGCGTGACTCAGCCTTGTGTCAGCTCCCACCTCTGGTGTCTCTGCCAGGCTCCAGCCAAGCCTCCCTTTGCAATCCTCTGGCCCATCAGTAATAGTTTTGTTGTTTCCAGGAGGATGACATGGAGGGAATCCACATTGTGGCCTTTGCTGAAGAAGATGACCCAGGTAGGAGGTTGTTTTCCTCCTGGTTTGATTCTCTGTCAGTGTTGTTTTATGTGCTTTGTTTGCATTGTGGAGCTCCAGCTTGACAGGATGGGGAGCTGGGATGTTTCTGGGTTAGCAATTGTGCTAACTAGAATTCATCTTCTGGATCTGATGGAGAAGGTCCAGAAGAGAACGGCAAAAATGATCAGAGCAATGGAGAATCTGTCCTGTGAAAACAGGCTGAAAGAGTTAGGATTGTTCATCCTGGAGAAGAAAAGGCTCCAGGCAGACCCCATAGTGGCCTTCCAGTACAAGAAACATGGGGAGGGACTATTTACAAGGGTATGCAGAACTAGGACGAGGGACAATGGTTTTAAACTAGAGCAGGGTAGATTTAGATTGGACATTAGGATGAAATTCTTTACTATGAGGGTGGTGGAACACTAGAACAGGTTGTCCAGGGAGGGGGTGGAGGCCCCATCCCTGGAAACATTCAAAGTTAGGCTTGAGGGGGCTGTGAGCAACCTGATCCAGCTAGGCATGTCCTTGCTTACTGCAGGGGGAGGGTAGGACTAGATGACCTTTAAAGGTTCCCTCCAACCCAGGGAATTCTATTATTCTATATAAATAGATGGACAACTGGGGGGGGGGAAGAAGTCATCCCCTCCACCTCAGCACCAGCATTTGCTCCCTAACTCCGCATCCATTTTGCTATGTGGCTCTGAGAAAGTGCAGAGAGTTGGGTGTGAGATGAGCTTGTGGGAAACGCCAGAGCAGCAGCTCCTGACAAGCTGCGGCATTGATTATTCTCAGTGCCATCAGCGTGCCCGAAAGCTTTGGCCTCTCAGGGGCTCAGTTCCTCCCTCGCCAGAAGAAAATAGTGACATTGTTCCACTCCACGGAAGGATTACGAGACTTAATTCATGTGTAACTAATTTCGGTACCCGGGAAGGATGCTGGAAATTAAAAGCCTTATTATCAGGAGAACGAGCTGGGAGACAGCATTTTAATGAGAACTATAAACAACTCCTGTGTGCATGGGGGAGAGGAGGGCGGCTGAAAATCACAAAGTGCCTGCGTGTTTGCAGGAGAGAGCTGCAGAGCGGTTCATGTATCATTTCAGATGGTTTTGAGTTCCTGGAAATTCTGAAGCAGGTTGCCAGGGACAACACCGATAATCCTGACCTGAGCATTGTCTGGATTGACCCTGACGACTTTCCTCTGGTGAGTGTAGGGGGGTGTGGGGGTGGGAGGTGTCTCTTTGCTCTCTTGGTATAATTCATGGATGGGGGTGTGCGTGCATGCGTGCATGAATTGTCCCAGGGAATCTGGGAGAGGGAAAGATGGGAAATTGAACCATGGGTGATCCCCGTGGGCTACTGGTTTGGGTCTGCCCATCCCCCACCCCCATCCCCCGTGAAGATGGTATCTTGGGAACATTCTCAGAGTTGGCACTTCCCTTTGCTGTGTGTGGCAGCCCAATTCAGCGCTTCTTCTCTCCAGGGCACTGATCAATGCAGGGTCCCCACACCACAGCCCAGCTGGCTGAATTCATGCAATGGAGTATTGCAAACACCCTTCTCTGAGCTTTGTTTCTCACTCCTACAGCTCATCACTTACTGGGAGAAGACCTTCAAGATAGACCTGTTCAGACCACAGATCGGAGTGGTGAACGTCACAGACGTGAGTAGCATCTGCCCATAAAATGCAGCCATCCCAGGGTCAGGGTGCTAGAAGGGATGGGATCTGAGGTCTGCTGTAACCAATGAGATTTCTTCTATTACATGTGGGTAGACTAGATTGCTTCCTCAGAAAAAAAATGTGTAAAGACTTCAACATTCCTATGTGTAGCCGGGAACCTTCAACATCAGGTTTCAGGGCTTCAGTCTGAGCATATTTCTGTTGCCAAGTCACATGCAAACCACGTCTGCCAAAGACAGAACCAAGCCCTGTGGTCTGAGTTTCAGGGCTTTGCCCAGTTTTGGTTTCAAAGTCTTACATTTCCACCTTGACCCACAGCATACACTTTTGGTTGTGCCCTGCTCTGACTTAACCAGGGTGGGTTTGTGGAGGAAAAATATCTAGTGGGGAAAGTAAGCCATGCTTAAGGGAGAAGAGTAGAAAAAAGGAGGATGTTTCCGCAGCAGAAACAGAGAGACACAGCTTGAGTGTGGGAGGGAAAGATGGTCCCCAGCAGATGACTGGGAGAAACCACACAGCTTGAAAAAAACCCAAATAAATACACGGTCTTAATGACAAACTGGGAACAGAGGGGTCCTGATGGGACAAAGAAGGTATACTGGCAATCACCCAGGCCCTCAGATAATCTGCCACCCGAGTTCATGAGCAAAATGAGCAGCCAAACCAGAAACAGAAACCAGGTCTTTGAGTCTTTTGCCCTTATTACTAGTGTGCAGAATCTCTCTTCATTATATTTACCACTGTAGGCCATGTTTAAATCATGTCAAACGACCATTAAACAGCTGTCAATGGAAATTCATGGAGGTAGGATTGTTAGTGGCAAGAGAATCACACAGAAAGCAGAATTAGGCAGGAACATATGCCTTATTATCAAGCAGTCACTCAGAGACCTGTTAAAAGTCATGCATTGTCTAGCTTTGATACAGTAAATGTTTTGTGTTATTGATGATAGTAATTGCAGCTTTTATTTCATCCCTCTCAAGTGTGATTTCTGTTCCTCAAGAGGGAGATGTAGGAAAGTTCTAGGTTGGCAGGTGACAACTAAAACAAATGCTGAGCTCATTTTGTTATTTCAGTGTTACATCACTGCATTCGGCCAAGTTACACAGGTACAAAGTGAGGCTTACACAACAGAGTAAAAATAAACACTGCTGTCGGCTTGGGTGGACATAACCCCTGTGACCCCATCGTTGCTCTAAAAACCTGCCAATACAAACACCAGGGCTCCCAGCAGCCCCCACTGGCCCAGTGCATTGTAGTGGCATGGGACTGGGGCCATAACACTCTGCAAAATATTGCTGCTGCATCTGCACAGCATCTTCTCTAGGTGCAATGGGCCAGCTCCTCTTCCCATTATTTAAAGGTGTCATTTTCTGCTGCACAAACAGTCCCGAGGCTGGGGACAAGCACCTCTCCTGTGAAGTAAGGCTGAAATAGTTTGGGTTGTTCACTCTGGAGAACAGAAGGCTCTGGGAAGATCTTATAGTGGCCTTCTAGTGCCTGAAGGTACCTACAATAAAGCTGAGGAGGGACTGTTTACAAGGTCTTGTAGCACTAGGACACAGGGCAACGGTTTTAAACTAGAGCAGGATAGATTTAGATTGGACATTAGAAAAAGTTCTTCACTGTGTGAGTGGGGAAACACTGGAACAGGTTGCCAATGGAGGTGTTGGAGGCCCCATCTCTGGAGACATGCAAGGTCAAACTTGATGGTGCTCTGAGCAACCTGATCTAGCTGGGCATGTCCTTGCTTACTGCAGGGGGAGGATAGGACTAGATGACCTTTAAAGGTCCCTTCCAACCCTATGATTCTATGATAAGATCATTTGCATGAAGCAAGAGCTGACTGCCTCTCTGTGGTTCTTTTTTGTTACAGCTTTGGCTCTTTGCAAGGAAAATAGAGCAAGGGAAAAGCAGCTTTCCTTGAGCAAACATTGGTCTGGCTTCTCAGCAAGCCATAAACCAAAGAAAATTATGCACCACAAAAAGAAAAAGAAGTAGCTAGACAGGGTAAGGATGATGGATCAGAGAGAGGGACAATGCACTTGCTCACAGTTGGAGGCAGTGCAGGACTGGAAGAGGCAGAGAGCACACATCTAACTCATGGCAAGCAGTCCCACACGCTAATCTAAACCCACTGGGCAGCCCCATGGGCCCTAATCAGGAGCAACAGCACTTCAGGGCAAAGTGGTAATCCCAGCACCTGGACAGAGAGACACAGTGGCCAAACCTGCCGACAAGCTGTGGCAGAGAGGGAGCTAATGCCAGCACCATCCTTACACCCCACCCGCCGTTCAACCTTCACCCCTACAGCAGCAGAGCACCCAGGTTCTTCCCTGTGCCTCTGGGGGTGGCTAACCCATGTTGTCTGTCCTCACAGGCTGACAGCATCTGGATGGAGATCACGGATGATGATGACCTGCCCACAGCCGAGGAGCTGGAGGACTGGATAGAGGATGTGCTTTCTGGGAAGATAAACACTGAAGATGATGATGACGATGATGACGACGATGATGACGATGACGACGACGATGACGATGATGATGATGATGATGACGACGACGATGATGATGACGATGATGATGACTAACTGTGACTCTGTGCAGTTTGACTTGTGGGGGCCAAGAGGCTTCCCCCTGCGGCAGGTCCCTCCTTTGGAAGACCTGTGTTTGAGCGTCAGCAAGCACCGCTGCTCTTCCTTACCCCTTACCCTGCTCCCCCTGCCCCTGCTGGGACCCCTCTCCCTGGCCTGATTCCCAGTGGTGCTGAGCCACTGGCACTGCCCCTGCATCGGGCAGCAGCTGCAGGCACCCAGCACCACTGCAAATCATGCCTCCTTAATAAAGATGACAGGAAACTGCAGGGAATCTGCCCCCAGTGTCCCAGGGCAGGAGAAAAGTGCCTGCCTGCTTGCTGCCAGAGGGACAGAGAGAGCCAAGTTGTGTTTTCCATGCTCATCAGCCCAGCTCTTAACATCCAAAGACCAAATCTCAATTCAAGACCTAGGGAAGGCCACTATAAAGTTTAGTCCTTATATTAAACAGCCTTTGCAGCTACTCAATCCTGCAAGTTCTACTACAGGAATCTGTAGCTACTCATTTAATGTGCTAGTAACAGCAAAAAAACTTGGGGTGCGGAGGAAGGTTTCAGGGATGCTGTTGAAGTTTTTAGAGGTTCCATATGATAAAAGGATATTCTTGTCTGGCAGTGCAACGCAAAACCACGGTCCCTATCTGAATCCTTTTCTTCTTGAAAGCTCAGGCCAAAGATAGGGTAAAGCACAGGGGGACTGATACAAGATGTCAAAACTTGTGAGTTTCTGAACTGCTGGAAAGGCTGATCCAGGTCTTCAGCCCAGGCTCTTGAGGCTGGAGATTATGGCCTTGAGCAAAACCATTGATTTTTAATCCCAAAGAAACACCAGAATAGACTCCAAGCCGCTTCCAAAGATCTGCAGCCATGTCTGGACTGGGCTTAACTCCTCTTTCTGATGTGGAAACATTCATAGGGGCCCACCTTGATGCCTTCCCATTCCACATTATCTCCCAGTTTTAGCTGACTTTTAACCCAAAACCTACATAGCACCTTTTCCCATGACCAAGACAGTGGGAGGGAACACATCCATCCAACCACATGGATAATGTGTGTTGGGCAATGAGCTGTGACAGGCTTTAAAGCATTTGGTTGCACAGTTCCTCCCTACTTAGAGACCCAGATGTCCCATGGTAGCCCACAAGAAGCCTCTTTTGACTGCAGACTGAGAAGAAACCCAGGGTACCAGTTGGCAGTCAAGGGAGTCACTCACAAAGAGTCAACACCTCAGTCCTGGCAGGTGCAGCACTCTCCATGTGCAGGTCACTCTGATGGTGTTAGGTGTCCCTGCTTTCCCATGCTGGCAGATTTCAGTTGTCTTAGCTTATTAGGCTTGACAATAGTGCAATGAATGGAGAGTTTGAAGGTAGTTTTATCTTTATAAATACATTTACAAATACATTCTTCAGTTGTCCAGACTCCTTAGCATAGGTAGGGTACCCAGGTCCTCTCTTGCTACAGACAAACCCCACTGTTCTGACCTTCCTTGCACCAGCTTACGTCAGAGGTGAGCAATGTTAGGGGAAATAAAAATGCCAGGGACAGGAGAACCAGAGCTCCTCCTGTGAATGTGAATCAGCCTGGTGAGAAGCAAGGTTTACACACTATATGTATTTCCTTTATCAGATGAACTGCAAAGCAGGGTTTTATAGATTTTTTTTTTCTTTTTCCTGCCTGTTGATCAGTTTCTTTGACTCTCTCTCTCTCTACATTAGCTGAAATAGAAACTTGAAACTACAGATCTAAACCAGATTAAGTACTCAGACATTTATCCATGTGGCATATCCCCTTGGTGGAAGATGCTAGCATGAGGGATGCGCAGCTGGATATCTATATGTCTCTGTGTACATCAGTGTATACTGTGCTTATATGCTGTGTGACCACCAGCCACGGTAGCTACTCATTGAATGTCAAACACACAATGTGTGGTGTTAAGGTACAGCCTGTTAGAAGAATAGACAGGACAGCAAAGTCCCCAGGTCAACCATCTGACCTTTCTTCCTTCTTTAACAATGCATAAGCACTGCCTGGAAGACTTTAACCAAGTGTGTTTGGGGAGGTGATCCACCTGGTCACACTGGGGTTGTGAACAACTCAGCTCCATCTTGAAGGACCTGGTGAAAACTTTCGAAAGCCTCAAAATGCAGAGTGAGAGCAGACTGGAGGTCCCCTCCTCTCTCAAACACACACTCCTCTCTCCTGGTTGGGGGGTAGTGCCCAAGCACCTTTCTTCTGCTCTTTCCTTTCAGCTGTTTCCATGAGACTTTGGCTGAGAGAGAGTGGGACTGTGTTCAGTTTTGGGCCCCTCACTACAGGAAGGACACTGAGGTGCCAGGCCAGGTCCAGAGAAGGGCTACGAGGCTGGTGAGGCTTTTGAACACAAGCCCTGTGAAGAGCAGCTGGGACACCTGGGTTTATTCAGCCTGGAGAAGAGGAGGCTCAGTGGAGACCTTATTGCTCTCTACAACTACCTGAAAGGAGGGTGAAAAGAGGTGGGAGTTGGCCCCTTCTCCCAGGTAACTAGTGATGAGTGGAAATAGCCTCAAATTGCACCAGTAGAGGTTTAGATTGGACATTAGGGAATATAACTTCACCTAAAGGGTCATTGGGCACTGGAACAGGCTGCCTGGGGAGGTGGAAGAGATGTTTAGAAAACAGTTGGATAGGGAGTGTAGGGACATGGTCTAACAGTTGTTTACAGTGAGATGTTGAGTTATGTTTGGACTCAACAATCTTGAGGTCTTTTCCAACCAGGTGACTCTATGATTGGTAAGGGGCAAAAGCAGGCAAAATAAGCCATAGTAGTCTCCTACTCTGAGATTAATGTACAAATACTCTCTTGAGAAAAGTACTTGTTTATCTTTACCTTGTGGTTACTCCTAGGAGTAAAACATGAACTGCTTCACCCTGGATAGGTAGCAGCCTGCACACATCTTGCAGCTCCAGGTCAGTCACTTGAGAGTGCCAGAAATTTCTATGAATCTGAAGAGTAATTGAAGATTTGCTCTACTCCCTTTCTCTATTGGAACTGTGTCTAGACATCCCAATTGCCTGGATAGTTTGCACGTACCTCCCCTCCTGCTGTGGACACCTGTACACTCTGACGTGGCCCTCTCTAGATGCTCCAAGAGGCAGAGCTCACACAGGCAGACCCTGCAAAGGGCACTTCAGACTTGTTCAAGTGCACAGGTGTTTCACAGGCATGTACACATTTCAGTGCATCCAGCAATATTGCTGGGGGGGGGGAGGTCAAAAAGAGAATGAAGGTAGTGGTGTTTAGGTGTTGATAGGACCACCCTTTCTCCTGCCCCTTTTTCCTCCATTACAGTTTCCATTGTTCTTTTTGCCTACAAACAGGAACGTTTTATTGTCAGTTTTTAGGACAAACACACAAAAGCTAAAAACATTGCAGTAGAGGAAGGATGGCAGCAGTGAATTTGAGTGTCACAGAGTGGGAGGGGTTGGAAGGGACCTCTGGGAAACATCTAATCAAACTCCTCCCTGCCAGAGCAGGTTAACCTAGGCAGATTGCACAGGAACCCAGGTGGGTTTTGAAAGTCTCCAGAGAAGGAGACTCCACAACCTCTCTGGGCAACCTGCTCCAGTGTTTTGGCACCCTCAAAGGAAGTTTCTCCTTAAGTTCAAATGAAACAGTAGGCAGCAAAGCCTATTCCCCTGCAACAACTCACATGCCCTGAGTTAATAATGATCGAACCTCCTTGGGAAGGAGATGCAACTTGGTGGTCTTCCTTACAGGGACAGCTAAGATAGTGTTATGGGAAAGAATCAACATGCAGGATCCCAAGCATGGGTGCTCCTGGGCTCCTCTGCCAGAAGTAGGCACAACTGGCATTTGAAAAGCACTGGTGGACTTAGCATTGTCAGATGAACCCTGCCCTGCACACACCGAAAAGCAAGAGGTCAGTATGTTTGGATGAGGAGCAGCAAAAAAANTATTTAAAAATACAAATAAAAAACTGAAAAATGTTCCAGTGGGCAGTACTGACTGTTTGGCAGGTAAGCCTGTTGAGGTTGTCTCTCTCCTGGCAAATAGCTTTCTCCAAATTATTAATTAGACGTTCACATGTCTTGGTATACATAAGGAATTGTATTTAACTCATCAAACTGAGAGTGCTTCAAGATGCCCAGTCACTTACAAGTACCCAACACTCTATAGCTTTATCAGCCAACAACAACAGTAAGGACTCCCCTTGCATGAGATCCCTGTCAACAACACAAAGTCATACCCCCACCTCCTCCCTGTCCCCAGACACAGAGGCCAGGAACCACAGAGGAGGGGTTTGTTTGGTGTGCTGGAACACAGGCAACCCTGTGCTGCTCATGGCCAACTATTAAGGGAGTGGGAAACACAGCAAGGGCCAGAGACTGCAGCTAACCTACAAAACACAAAGGAGAAAGCTTCTGCCTCTATAGGAGACCCAAGGACACCAGTGGAAAGGCTTTGTGAATCCAAACCTGCTATGACCTTATATCAACTATTTGGGATACAGCTTAAGAAAGGGACAAGGGAGGCACTCTGGAAATCACAGATGACTCCATATTTTCAGGGTCAGAAGCTTTTGTGGTGCTTCTGAGGAGTGGTGAGAGTCTCCTGTGCTGCCCTTGGGAAAGGAACGGCCCTGTAGTGAAACCAGAGATTTCATCTGCTTCCCATCCCAGAACAAAGTCTCTCAGCCAGACACCAACATGCTCACACAGCCATGGGACAGCGGCTGCTCCTCTGCATCTGTCTGCACATCGTACTTCAGGAATGATTGAGTCCTTACCAAGACCAAACAAAAAACATTGCCTGTTATTCCCAGGGAAATAGTTAACTAGACAGGAACCTATCACTTCCCAGATGCCTGCTGAGTTGGAGTCCTGTTGAAAACAGGCCAGGATTGCACCTGGATTCCTCTAAAGCAAAGCTTTAGTTTCAGGGAAGCCTCACATGCAGCCAGTTGCACACTGATGCCAGCACTTGGTGGGGTCAAGAGGGGGAATGAGGAACAAGTGCCAAGACCTCAAGCTGCCCCCAGGCTGCTTTTACCCTCCAGGTACATCTCCATCCAACACTCTCTGATAGAAGCTGGAAGTAGCAGGGAACAGCAGGCAGGATCATTAACTTTGGTACTGAGGCTGTGCCAACAGAGCTGCATCCTGCTAAAGATCCAAGACTGTGTCAACCAACTGCATTGCAGCATCCCTTGCCTTTTTCCAGCTCCATTGTACCACCAACACTGGGCAAAGCAGCCCTTCACTGCTCAGTACCCCTCAAGATCAGTTGTGAGATGGCTCTCACACCTGTTTTGAAGAAGATGACATCTAATAACTATGTGAATCATGGAGCAAGGTCCAGGGCAGAGACAGCCCTCTTGGCCTGGCTCCCAGAATGCTCTCTGCCAGGTTTAAGGGGTGCTAAACTATTTAAAGGGGGAAGACAAAAAGGCAGCTACATAACTTCCTTGCAGCTTGAAGATCCGTTTCTGGAGTTAGATTACAAGCAGCTTTTAGCATGGAAGCAAAGATCCTTCCAGTGTCTCGTTCCCCCTTTTCACTCTTACATTGTGTCTTCTCTTGCAGAGCTCCTGTGATGAACCACATCAGCAAAGCAAGCAAAAGGCTCTAGCATTGTCCCTAATGCCAGAAAAACCCTGCTTTTCCACCTTCTTTTCATCCTTCTTGACTGAGTGCTCTTCTGCCTTTGCTGGCTCCCCCAGTTGTTTTTTCTCCATTTCTATCTAGCTTGTCTTCATCTTCTCCTTATCCTATTGCCCCCTCAGCATATGGCATCAAGGGTCACTTAAGGACAAGGATCTCCGCTGCCCCTACTGCTTGAGCTCATCCCCAGCCCAGAGCAGCCTTCTTCAGGCCACTGCCAGAAACTGGCTATGGTGGACCCCCACACCCTGAGCCATGGTTGTAAACAAGAGACAGGACAGTATTTCCTGAGGAGAAAGCTGATCAGACAAGGCTGACGCTGCCTTTTTGGAGCTGACAGGTGGGATATGCTCAAGGTGAAGGTGTTTCATCAGCCTGGACACTGGAGAAATACCAGGATATTTTTGGGGTGGACAACTTTTCCCATTGTTCCAAAACCCAGATAAGGAACCATCACCATATGGCCAAACCCAGACTGGGAAAAGATCAGTAAGCAAGAGTGTCACCAGCAGTCACACCACTACATCATCTCAGCAGAGGATAAGTGGTGTGACTGCACACATGAAAAACAAAACTTGTGGGTTAAACAAACCAAATTTACTGGAGGGATTATCTCATATTTCAACAGCAGCCAGAAAGCCAACTACCTGCCCAAGGAGAGCAGTAGTTGTCCTGACTGAGTTCTCCTTTGGTCATGGATGGTATAGCTGGAATCAGAATCACAGAATTAATCAGGTTGGAAAAGACATTTGAGATCATCAAGTCCAATCCACCACCTAACTCTTCTAATTAACTAAACCATGGCACTGAGTGCCTCATCCAGTCTCATCTTAAAAACGTCCAGGGACTCCACCACCTCTGTGGGCAGCCCATTTCAATGCCAATCACTCCTTCTGCCAAGAACTTCTTCCTAACATCCAGCCTGAACCTGCCCTGGCAAAGCTTGAGGCTTTGTCCTCTTGTTCTATCACTGCTTGCCTGGGAGAAGAGACCAACCCCACCTGGCCACAACCTCCTTTCAGGTAGTTGTAACAAGCAATAAGGTGTCCCCTGAGCCTCCTCTTCTCCAGCTGCACACCTCCAGCTCCCTCAGCCTCTCTTCACGGGGCTGTGCTGCAGTCCCCTCACCAGCCTTGGTGCCCTTTTCTGGTGGTGCACCTAAACATCTTTCTTAAATTGAGGGGCCCAGAACTGGACACAGTACTCAAGGTGTGGTCTCATCAGTGCTGTGTACAGGGACAGAAGGACTTCCCTGGTCTGGTCCTGGTGGCCACACTATTGATGATACAGCCCAGGACAGCATTGGCCTTCTTGGCACCTAGGTACACTGCTGGCAAAAAAAAAATTATGGTGGCCCATACAATCCACCAAATCAGATCCCCTCCCTTGGTAGCACAATGAAAACAAAAGGATGTTTGAGCAGAGAGCAGCCCTGAAGCTTGCCTGATGTTAGATTTATGCTTTAAAATTCAATCCAGCATCTCAAAGCCCTGTTCCTGCTAGTGACAAAGAAGGAGGCTATTGAGAGACAAAAGGAACTCAATGTTTGGAGAACATTTTAGTCCCTGCAAAATGAACTCGCTGAAGGAATTTGCACAGCCTCCCACAGTCTAGTTACTGAATTACTAAACCAGTTTGTCCCAACCACTTGCAGAGCAAAATTACAATCAACTGTAGGATCTGGTATTAGAAGTACTCAGTGAATGAGCTTTTACAAAATAGAAGCTAAAAGGTTTGCAGATCTGTTTCACATCTGCGGCCCAGACATAATCAGCTCCTTCTTGTTCCCTCCTTTAAAGTGTGCCCACAGGATCTGACTTTTACTGAAAAGAGGTCCAAAATGCTAAAAAGTTCTAAATGTCTCTTAAAACTTCCAGAGAGGTTGAATCAGATACGTTTTATCAAGAAGTGCTCCCTATTCATGTGTCCCCTTTTAATTTATTCTACCTTTTCAAGTAGTAAGGAAAATAGGAGGGGGGAAAAAAAAAAAAAAAAGGACAACCAAGACTGTAGAGATCTAAGCATTTATGAGCCTGATTTTTGCCTTTGGATGAGACTGTAAATGTTTCAATTTACGGAGTAGCTTCATGCCTAAAGCAATTTGTGGTGTGTCTGCTTTTAAAATCTCTGCACCTTCATGTTTTTCAGGATGCTGGAGGGAAAAAAACCCACATCCTGTTCTCCAAGGTCTCTTCCACTGACTTCACATTGCCTCACTCTCTCTCTTGAGGTTTTCCCTCTTCCTCCATATTTTGATACATAAAGCAAGGTGAATGCATTGAGCTGTCCCAAAAACTACATTCTCAAGGTGAAAGTTATCTACCCTCTTTGAAACTGTATTTAATGCTGACCACACAGAGCCCAAAGACTGCATGGTCCCTTCATCTTGGCCATGGCCCCACCAGCAAACAACCATTCTCCTCCACTCACAGTCAGGACCCCGTGGGCTTTAAGAGGCTGGCAAGCAGCAACAGTGCTGCATGAGGGGCTCCTGGCGTCTTCGAGTTATTTACATTAACTGAGCTGGAACCAGATCAAGTCATGTACAGAAGTGGCCATCTTCACTCTAGTCAGCTCTCCAGATTTTGGAGAAAGGGAAGACCAGCTCAAGGCTTTAGGGGGGAACTAGTCTGATCACAGACCGCTGTATAAATGGCAGCTAGAGGAAAAAAAAACCAAAACAAAACTAAAAAACAACCAACCAACTCAGCCTTTTCCAAGTCCATTATAGAGAGGGGCAGAGAGAGCATAGAATGGTTTGGGTTGGAATGGACCTTAAAGATCATCTAGTCCAATCCCTCCTGCCATGGGCAGGGACATCTTCCACTAGACCAGGTTGATCAAAGCCCCACCCAACCTTCCCCTGGCTTTCATCCCTTCTGAAAGCAGCAGAACATCCTCCAGCTGTAAGAGACTTTGTTGGGTACCACTCCTGTTCCTGCAGGTGAGCTCCAGCCTAAATATGCAAAGCAGGGCATAAAAGATGGTGACAGACACATGCACAAAGCCACCTCACTGGCTCTGGCTAGACCCTGCTGGGACGTCATAGAATCACTAAATGGTTTGAGTTGGAAAGGACCTTCAGGGTCACCCAGTCCAACTGCCCTGCAGCAAGGGGGTTCAAGATGAGGAGAAAGGAAAACCGCTGCCTTCCCACTTGAGGTGCTCTCCATTCTACTAGCGCCATGCCAGCATGAACCAGCAGACAAGCTCACTGCAGGGTTGTGAGACTTACAGCATTTCAAACCAGCTCAGGTAACCTTGCTCATGGATAGCGACTTATGGAGGTGCACTCACTCCACTGCACCATCCTTACCCACAACCGCAGACACGTTCTGCTCAGTGCTCTCTTCCCTCAGCACCTCCTGACTTGGCAGTGCATGGATGGACATAGAAAGGGAACAGACACCTCTGCCCTGGTGGATTATCTGTCAGTAGCAAAAAAGACTGTAACCCAAGCCCATCATCTTCCCAGCCCAGCATAAGCTCAGGAGTGGTGACGGGAGACAAATCAAAGCACTTCACTTGGCCAGCTCCCAATGTACTTTCCCTTCCTGCATGTTGTTGTGAGACATCCTGCTGAGAGATCCCCTTCCCCTCACACTCACCCCACCGGCTCTGAGCTACAGGGACCCCTGGAAGACCTCATGTTCAGTCTCTCCCCGTGCTTTCCAGAAGTTCAGATCTGGAGCTGAAACAACAAAGCCAGTATACAGCACCAGGAGAAGCTCTTTTGGGGTTTGAAGCCTGCCCACCTCTACAGCCAGATGTTTCATTAAACTATTACCTTAGCTAACAGTACTGTGCAGTGAGGTGTTACTAGGGCTTCATACAAGGCTCTGGAGACACATGCCTAAGATGATAGATCTTTCTCTTAATCTTTTTGTTAGACCCTGACAGCATCTGGTCCCTTTGTCTCATACCTCCCCACTCAATTCCCTAGAGTTAATGTTTTCTGAAAATCCTTAACAGTGAGTGCCTGGTTCCATCACCTTCTGTGGTCAGCTGATGGGATTAAGTCACACTTCAGACACCAAAGCCTGTATACCAGTGGTTGTTCATGTGCTGCCTCAGAGTAGGTACAACATTAAGCCTTCATGGGCAGGAAAGGTGCTTTGAGAGAGGCATCTCCTTCTCAAGGGCCCCTAGTCTGGCACGTCCCTCAGGCAGAAGGTGCTTACCTTTCATTCAGCATGCCAGCACCTTACGAGCGTTGTTTGCCAGTGAAAGCCTCCATTCCCTTTCTAGAAGATGTTTGGGTTGGTAATACTTAAGTCAATACTGCTCCTGAGGCTCCACCACATCTCTGAGACCCTTGGCAGCTTCAGTGAAAAACTTGGCCGAACCAGAATAGCAGCCACAGCTCTAATTTCTGCTGAGCTACGCATCACAGCTTCTTATGATTCAAATAGCTGAACTCTGGGAGAAGGCCAAGAAAACTAGTCCCTCTAGCAAAGCCTGTTCCTTCTACCAGCTTCCACAACCCATGGCAGGAGAGAAGAAAGTTGCCACAAAAGGCAGCAATCAGGTGCAGTTGGGGCATCAGCACTAAGCCACAACTGAAACAGAGCACATTGAACATGTATGCAGACACAACTCTCCAGGCTAAGAGCCTGCGGTGGTGCTGACAAACCTATCCCTCTTGTTTGTGCCAAATTTCTGCTTCTTATACCTTCCTGTGAGACACCTGCAGCCAGCTCTCACAGAGCCTTTCCCTACGCAGCTCCAGTCCAGTAAGTCAGGTTTTCTTCTAAGGGGCAGGACCATACCAGCAATGGTTGCACGCCCATTGAAGGCACTGCGAAGCAGTAAAGGCATCGTTCCTTCTTCCTGCCCACCTCCAGGAGCTGTGCTGCAAACAGCCCAGCACTGCCAAAGGACCACTAGAATGAGCAGAACAGATCAAAGGCCGAGAGATCAAGGGAGGGCAGAAGGCAGGACCAAGCACACCCCTATCCCACCCTTCCTGCTTCCTCACAGACCTTAGTTCAGTGCTCTGTAGCCTAAATACATCCATTTCCCACCCTGCCCCTTCCAGGGCAGAGAATTACCTATTTGGCTGTTTCTCTTCACCAGCATGTTTACACGTGCTGCTTATCTCCACTACTGTCACACTCTATTTTTCACCACATGGCAGTATCCTGTGGATTTTTCCAGCAGTTGAAGCCACTAAGATCTGTTGCACAGGACACAGCAGTGAGGCCAGGTACTCTCCATGAAAAGAGTGAGTCCCAAAAACTGTCTAGGTAAGAAGGCTGCTCCCAGATTCCTTTGGGCATAGGTCTTTTCAACCTCTCAGTGTGCTGGTGATGGAAACGAGGTGGGGGAAAAAAAGCTGCATCCACAGGTGCTGCTGAGATGAGATCCACACAGGTTGTTCTAGAAGAGCACAGGCTCCCATCCACACAAACAGGGAGCACTGGCTTTTCTACCTGTTGCCACTCCTCCTCCCCACCAGGTCCAAATAAGGAACTCAGCAATGAATTCCTGCAGTTCATAATTTGTGTGCAAACCATGAGAAGACAGGAGGTAGAAAAACCTGTTTGCACTCCAGTCATGTCATCCACGTTCATGTCCCACACCACTTCCCTCCACCCCACCCCCCCTCCCTGTCTGTATTTGCTCCCTATCATTTGAGATTTCAGGTGTTCAAAGCAGTCATCTACCAGTCTTTCTTCAGAAGTGATGAATGAGTTTGCATTTCACTGTGGCAGGGCAGATCAGAAAGGTCCAGCGTGAGGGTGACAAAAAGATGGCCCAAAAGAAGGTTAAACCACATGTTTGCAGGGCCCCTCCCAGCCAGAGCTAAGGAATGTTTGAAGGCCAGAAAAGTTTTGAGGGTTTTTTTTTTTTCTGGTCTGAAAGGATAAGAGGAAAGAGTGGGACAATCAAATCTGGTTTCTGTTTATTTCCAGAATTTTACTGTACAAAATATGCAAAGTGTAAAACCGTTTTATGTTTCAGTTTAAAAACAACAAAACCCCCATCCAGCTATAACTTAAGAGAACCCAGCTTGGAACAGAACAATTTACTAGGCTAGACCCACAGTGCATTAATGTCACAGACACCAGGAATTTGCTTACTTAAGTTCACAATTAGAAAAGGACAGAAAGACAAGGTACCATTGCAGTTAAAGTCACATGTGCAAAGAATAGGGGAGGAAGTGGCAAAGAAAAAAAAAAAAGACAGAATTTCTGCTGGTTAACATCTATCAATTAGAAAACCTTGCAAACTCCATTTTACTGTACACAGTTTGTGTAGAAAAAGAGTATTACACAGTGATCAAAAGAGGGTGAGGGAAGGGCCTTCGCTCCCACCCTCTTCCCCAAGACACGATAATGCTGAATCAAAGAAACAGGCACAGAAAAGTGTAAGGTTCCTTCACAGTTCCACCTGTGCAAGCAGTGAGCCACAGCATCCCCCACCCTATGCACACAGGAGATACCCCCAAGCACCATTAGCACTGGTGAGAGGTGCTTGGGAAGCAGCCAGAGGGAAGGGTTCCCTCTCTGAGAAGAGCACAAGTAGGGCAGGGCTGGCTGGCTGCCTCCTGCCCACAAGGCTTCAGTATGTTACTGGGATAAAAAACACAGTCTTTTGCGGGGGGATGCAGAGGGGTGGATAACACCAGTTTGTCCTGCTGGTGCCACAGGGACCTGACTTGGGAGCATCCCAAAGTGATCCACACCAGTCATAGAGCAGCTGTCAGAAACCGCCCCTTTGGTCATCACCTATGGGAGGCAGCAGCCTGAACACAGGAGGATGCATAATCCTGTAGGAGACTGCATGGGCCAAAGCCCATCTCTTTTAGAAGAACAGAAATTTGGGGATTTTTGGGGGGTGTTTGACACAAGAGCACTTCCTTCTTAATACAGTTCAAGCACTGAACCACCGAGCCCTGTTTGAGGCTTTAGGCAGGTATGATGCACACACCTACAAGGGCACAAGCACACAGACACACACAAAGTTGGATGAGAACAGACACCTGCACGCACACCTCCTGAACAGCTCTCACATGGCAGGGCAAAACTGAACGCATCTGAAGAGCTGAGAGCAGACAAGCATTTCTGCAGAAGCCTGCAATGCTTTTGTTTTACCTCTGAAAAGGCAGATTTGTGAGTTTTGGTAAGCAAGACCAAGTTGGCTTGAACAGGTTTCCATGTTTAGCTGAGTAGGTTTACAAGGGCATGGAGTGTAGTAATAGGATGAGAGGCGCAAGTTTTAAACTAGAGCAGGGTAGCTTTAGGCTGGACATTAGGAAGAAGTTTTTTACTATGAGGGTGGTGGAACACTGGCACAGGTTGTCCAGAGAGGCGGTGGAGGCCTCATCCCTGAAGACATTCAAGATCAAACTTGATAGGGCCCTGAGCCACCTGATCTAGTTAAAGATGTCTCTGCTCACTGGAGGGGTGTTGGACAAGGTGACCTTCAAGAGTCCCTTTTTGGTTCATGCATTCTATGACTCTGCATTTCCAGTTTCTTCAGCAGCAAATGATGGAAATGAGGACATCTCAAAGAAGACTTTTAAAAGCTACTTACACAGGACTAGCTTCAGAAATTGATTCCATGCAGCTTTTGGCATACATGACAACTGGATTCCTGAGGCTTTGTGTGGAGATCCCCATCCCAAGAGAAAAGGATACAATGGTCTGTGAGGGCTGAGATTTGTTCAGTTCTCTCCCAAATTTGCACTTCATCATGAGCTGCCTGTGAGCTCCAAACTGCAGCCCTAGCACGTCCCATCCCAGCAGATGCTTGTTCTGCTTCACTAAGGAACTTCAGGGGGAAAAACAGAGAGGGGAAGATGGAAGCTGTAGTGACTGAAGTTGCTGTCAGGAAAATTTTTAGAGGCAGAATTGCTATTCAGAGGAATAGCTGGCAGGGGCTGAAAGTTGATCTGCCTTTCTCTCCAATAAGGCCCTTCAGGATGGAGTGCTCTTGAAGGGACCCAGGATGACTCCAGAAGCAGCTGCATCACATCACCTTTCTATGCATGTTGCATCCCTCCCCAGTAACTCTGCTGCCCACAGAGATGTGTGGGTGGCTATACCTCCCTTCCACAGGGTGAAATCTGGCAGTTGCCAGCAGCCCCTCTACTTCCCAAAGTTGACCGCAGGGACTGGTACGTTGTGGAGGGGAGTGCCAGAATGCTCGTGGACCTGGGAGCTCTGCCTACTCTGCTCCTATCAGCAAGAAGAGGGTTTGAGGCCTAGGACAGCCCCACAGAGCTTACACATCAACAACTACAGCTCCATGGCAATGAGAGGCTAACAGACCTGCTAACAACCTTTGCCAGACCTAGTTACAGGACTGGCAAGGCATAAATGGTCTCATATCTGCCCCTGCATTCCTAGAAGCTGCAAGAAGTCTGAGTCTTTCACTCTTTAGCTGTCAAAGAGTTACACAGCCTTTGTGAAAACCCACAGAAATCTCCATCTGCTCCAGAACCACTGAAAGTCTTAACCTCATCTGGTTTTGGAGGGTCTCAGCAGAGCTTTGGATTTAGGCTGTAACAAACTTTGAGACTAAAACAACAAAGCCTTTAAAGTATTCGAGCAGCACACTTGGAGAGTCACAGAAAAATGCCAACATAGGGGAGAAGAATGGAGCAACATCAGTCCTGTCTAGGCAACACAGCACCCTATCGAATGGCTCAGCCTTTAGTGAAGGACGGCCAGCACAAGGGCCTCCTCTGAGGGAAACACTGGTCACATCAACACCAGCAGGGTGTTCTTACAAATCACTTGAATTCTAAACAAAACAAAACAATCAAATATTCCTAGCCAGGTGCAAGCATCCAGGCTGGGAAAGAGGAGGGAGGTGCAAGGAGGAAGTACAGGATAGGAGAGGCATTTGGAGGAAAACAGCCTACACTTGGCTGGCAAAGCCTAGAAGCCTTATTTATGCTCAGCTCTTGGCAGGCTCTGAAGAAGTCAGGACTGCAGGATTTGAAACAGAGCTTTGTTCCCTGTGACTCGATTCTTACTCATTAGCTGGCTATAAACAGAGTTAAACAAACCAGGCTGCTCCCACCACTCAGTGTTCTGATAAACGGTCTGAATTCCTATAGATCTCGAAGCACTTGTCAACAAGTTGAGTTCAGCCTCACAACACCCCACTGAGGTAGGTATGACAGTGGTCCCCTGATTTCGCAGAGAGCTAGGAAACAGGAAAATGTCACTTAAAAAATCCCCCCAAAAAACCCAGGGAATACACGGGAATCCCAATTCACCTTTCAGTCTGTCCTTATCCCTAAGCAGGTTGTACTTCTAAAGGGACTGTTTAAGAGGCCAAGTCCTTTCCTAAAGGAGAAGCATTCACACTGCTGACACAGGGAAAAGTGTTCAACATAAGAGTCGTCCCTCGCTGAGAGTGTCCTTTGCAGCAGCAGGCAGAAAAGGCAGCATTGAACCACAGCACACAGATGAGGAAGCAGATCCCAAGCAAGCACACACTGCTTCCTTACGGTTCTCCATGCGTTCAAGGATTTAATGCAATTAAGACATGGGTTTCCTGAGCAGATAGTGTCAGATAACCCCCCCTCGTGGGGGAGGGAAAAGGAAAGGGTAAGGAAATCCTGGGAAAGTAAGAAAGCTTTGCAGAGGTGTCTGTGACAAGGAGCCCTCACACACACGGCACACCCAAGCCCCTGGCAAGGTGGTTCTTGTTCTGGCTTCACAGAAATGAGCCAATTCAGCCACAGGCAGTTGCCTCCACACAGGCATAAGTGCTCCACAGTCTCCCAAGCTACTCCCAGTCTCTCCCAACTTGCAGGTTATGCACATCATAAAAGACAGATATGCCCATTTTCAGGAGAGCCAGGTGTGAGATATGATAGGCTCCTCTTAATCTTTTTTTCTCATTTTTAAAAAGGAATAAACCAGTCTCTTTCTTTCCAAAATAAAAACACTGAAGGCCACAGTCAATTAAAATGTCCACCTACAAACCACCAGAAAGTCCGACCTAGAAAAACAACCCAAAGTGTAGAGAAAATTCTATCTACTTCCCATTCTTTAGAGGACGTGAGCCTGATCCCATCACACTCCACCTAGTTTCTGCACAACCCCACCTTGCTTGTTACATGGAGAAGACAGGATCCAGATGACTACCACATATTTGCAAGAAAGGTGTAGGACACTAGGTATCACCACAACAAGGAACCACCATTTTGGACTTGCCCTCCTCAGAGTGCTTCCTTGATTCCAAGAGGACTATCTGCAGCTGCTGTTTGACATGTGGCTCCACTGCTGCTGAAGCTGGAAGAGTGGCACACACCAGTGAAGTCATGCAGGACTAGCAGCCCTTCACTCTTAAGATGGGCCACTTTGTGCTGGTGGAAGCATGAAGGCAGCCCCACGAGCTGTTGGAAGAGCCCAGGGAAGGCCTGGGGAAGACCAAAGGAGAGAGGAGGGGCAGTCACAGTCCCCCTCAGAAGATGATGAACCCTGGCAACAAAAGGCACTGGCTTATGTACCTCACTGAACTGGGGTGCCCTGCATTAAGACATCTATGTGGAGGGCAGCTCAGATCCTGCCTGATAGAGATATCTGCATGGCAATAGGCCAGGCAGAATGAACCCTCTGCTTCACATACAAATCCACTGCCATAGAGTTAGGGGATGTTTCAAAGGAATCTGACTGAAGGCAAATGACTGCCAGCCTCAGAACTGGCTTCAGAGTCATCAGGTTTCGGACACCACCTTAGGCTCAGTGAACATTCCAAACCTCACAGAACTTAACTTGGGTGACACCAAAGTTGCAAAAAGAAGCTGCATCTCTCAGGAGCAGATCCCAGCATGGAGCAGAGACTTTCCACAGCACAGAAAGGCCAAGAAAGGCAGGCAGGTTTCCAACATTCAGACATAGTTTGGTATTTCTTAGCTTTAGCTGAAGGCGTATGGTGGGGAAGGACACATTGCAGTGTTTCCAGAGCATGGGAGCTCTCCACAGCAAGTGCATGTGGCAGAGGTCAGCCCTTACCTGGCTCCTCTCCTCAAGGAGGGATGTACTGGAGTCTTTCCTCCAGATGCACTTGAAGCTGGCTAGAGAGGGAGGGGTACATTCCTGCCTGCAGCCCCCTTCCCCTCGAAGAGGCTGTCAGACATAGGGAGGGTCTGTGATTTATCTGAGGGGGAGACAGCTACTTACATACCCTGTCCCAGTGCAAATATGCAGCCCTTGCAGGTGCAAAAGGAAGTGGCAGTAAGGTAGACCCCGAGGGGACTGTGGCTGGAGAAACACGTTTACAAAGCCAAAGAGAAAAAGGATAGAGAGAGTGCACCTTGGGAATGACTGACAAAGATGCAGGCAAGCAGTAGTGAGGGAAGCAGGTGAAAAGTAACAGGGAGCTATGTCACAGAGAAGTTTCACTAACAAGCACTGGTAAAAGAAGGCCCAGCGAGCCAACCAACACAAAAAAAACATAAATCTGAAAAGCTGCAAGATTCAGTTCAAAAAAAGCAACTCAAGAGGCACAGAGAGCAAACCCATCCCACTATGCTCTACACAGGGTCCAGCACTGACAGAACAGAGCACACAGAGAGGAGGAAAAGAATAAGTCTTCAGTTTGCAGATGAGATGGGTCAGAGGCAGCCCTTTCACACCTGCTTTTGATAGCTTCTCCTAGACTGAACAGGGACTGCCACACCCTCGTGCAAGCAGAGTTCTGTAGCAGGAGGCGAGCAAAGTGCTCCCTGCAACAGCTACAGGTAGGGAGAGCAGAGAGAGAAGCACACCGTGTAAGGCAGCGCTCCAACAGGAGCACCGACGCCGCGATCCTGCGGAGAAAGAAAGACCGCGAGATTTACAGGATGCCTGGAGAGAGGGAGGGAAAGGGGGAACAAAAAAAAAAAATCTGTTCTGTCTCCAAGGCTGAGCGAACTGAGCCAAGTCACCCTGTTGCCTCTTAAGATATTTCTTTCTAGATAAGATATCCCAACTTCCCCCTCCCCTTTCCAAATAAAGTGCAGATGGTCAAATATTACTGGTCCATCATCTGCCAGTTTCAGTCAGCATTGGGGAAATTCAACCCAAAAGCACGATAATGAAAAAAAAAAAAAATTCCCCCACAACCCACCCTCGAAATCCCTTTAGACTGAAGTCTCAGACTGTAAGCGGAGGACAAATTTATGAGATTTAGGGTCTATGAACTCTTCTGAGAGTTTGATGAAGGGGATTTTCTTCACATTAACAACAAGGCTGAAGTCCAAGCACTTGAGGACAAACACAATTCCGTCTTGTAACCCGCTTGTGACTGCTTCCTCACTGATGAGCGTCCACTGCTTGGAGAACCAGCGATCCCTGTCGTACTGGAGGGTTGGGCCCGGGCTGAGGTAACGCTCCAGGAATGCCTGCCAAGAGAGGGACATGCATTAGCACCGGCCCCACGACTCGCTCTGCGTCAATGCTCTCTTCCCATCCCCAGACGCAGGTCTAGCAAGCACAGGCTGCAAATGGTTTCAGCTTCTGCGCTTCAGGAGAGATCCACTCCCCAGTCCTTCACAGCTTTTCAGACCCTGGCAGCAGACACAACTATCAGGAGATCCTCTTTCAGTCCATCCCACCAAGCTTGCAAAGTTATAACCCTGACTTCTGCTGTCAGCACTGTCATACAGCAGCAGTTCAGTAGGGCAGTGCTTTCCCAAAACCACAGTCCCAGAGAGGCAGATGGAATAGCTTGGCCTGAAGGAGGGAGTGCCAGCTAAGGCAGAAAGCAGAGGTTTTCATGTCTGCAGCCTGACTGAGGCTGCAAAACTCAAAGCAGAACAGGCAACACCATTTGACATGGCTTGTGTTTTACAGAATCACAGAATGCTGGGGGTTGGAAGGGACCTCTGAAGATTACCTATAGTCCAACTCCCCTGCTAGAGTAAATCACACAGGAACACCTACAGGCAGTTGTGAAATCCCTCCAGTGACAGAGAGTCCACAACCTCACTGGGCAGCCTGTTCCAGTGCTCTGCCACCCTCCAAGTGAAGAACGTTTTCCTTCTGTTTATGTGCAACCTCCTGAAGAGCCTGGCTCCACCTCCTGACACTTGCCCTTTAGATATAGATAAGCATTAATGAGTGCAACCTATGATGCACTGATCACATTGCAGGCAGCAACTATGAAAACCTCCACTCGCCTCCCTTGACAGTAGATGCATGCACATGTAGATGTGCCACCCCTTTCTCCCTCCTTCCTGCCTCAGCGTTAGAGAAAGCGTCACCTTTGGTGTCATGTTATTGGTGATGCAGAAGGACAAGTGTTGCAAGATGCTCTCCATGCTGTGGTACTGCTGCTGGCGGGTGGTGCGAAGGTACTTCTGCAAAGCTCTTGCCATGGAGGGAAAGATTGCCTGGGCTGCTTCTCGGGGGTCCATCATCTCTCCTGGAGCTTTCTGTTGTTCCTCTGCCTGGAGGCGTTTGATGTGAGTGAAAGCCTCCTCTACTGCAACCACAAGCCTACAGAAGGAAAATCAGGACACCAAGAGTTGTAATGAGAGCTTGGGTGAGTCTTTGGATAAGGTAGTGACTAGGAGTCGGGATTCATAGGCTCCTATTCTCATCTCTGCCACCAAGTCACTGCTTGCCATCAGACAACTTGCATAAGATCTTCTCTACTGCAAGTCCAAGGAGTAGGCGACAGCTTTTCTTTCCTTGCCCAAGCCATCCAGCAACTGGGAGTCACAAACCAGGATTAAGACTTTAAAAGCTTAAGTGTCGTGCCTGGTTCTGCCAACACAGCACAAACATCAGCTACGTGACTCAAACAGGACACAGCTGCCCTTGTGTTCAAAGCCTGTCTCTGAAGACAAGAGCTCCAGCATGCACTGCAGTGCGAAGCCTAAGGACATGCAAGCAGTCTGGAAGAGGCTGGCTATAAACCAGCAAGACCCAGGACACACTGCTCTGAGACCCTCTGTGCTCACAAGCTGCAGTCTGCTTTGATTTACAACAACTGGGTGCAGAATTTGTGCTGCCAAATGATTGCTCTGCTCCCCTTCACTGAACAGCGATGCTGGTCCTCTCCTTGCTTCTAACACTGCCACTGGAGACAGCTGCTGCAAACCACTCCTGTGTTGGCACAGGTGAGCAAACAGCAAGACCACACCATAAAAAGGCAAACAGATGCCATATGACACTTGCAAGTCAGCCCAGCACTAAGTAACATGAGGGGCTAGACTGTAGTTAGCAAGGAAAAAGCCATGGTAACAGAGGAGTCACCCAACAAAACCTTTCTGCCCCTCCAGGCAGGACTTGTCTCACACTGGGTTTCCACTCAGATCACCAACTACTGTCCAGATAGCTCTCAATGCCCAGAGGAAGCTGCCTCAAGCAGAGGTAAGCATGCTGCATTCAGACTATATATGATGAACAAGATGAGAAGCCCTGACTCCTGCCCATTTTGTTTAATTTGACTTGGAGAGGTGTGGGGTGGAAATCAGCTTCTAATCTCCTCACATCTTTTTTTGTTGCAGTTCTGACCTTCCTCCTTGGAAACATGTAGCCTGATCTTCTAGTGACTAATGGTTTTCCTCTGACTAAGCAGCTGCTCTAACCAAACTCTGCAAGGAACAAAGAAGTGCCTGAGTTAGGAAAAGAAAGCTCAAGTTCCTATTGCTCCAAGGCTGGAAGAGAGCTCAAAACACAGCAGCTACAGAGCAGAAGTCTGACCAAAGCAGGCTTGGGGACACACACATTGTGCCAGGACTTTCCCAGTTAAATACAGACTGCCAGAAGAAAACACAAAAGCCAGCTCCTTCCAGTTATGGCACATTCTTTCCAAACCCAGGTCAGCTCAGGGGTGCCCATCTGTAAGCAACTCATCTCAAACTGCTAGATGTACTAACTACAAATGGTATTTAGGGTCTGGAGCAAACAGAGGCACTATCTTGGGTCACCTCAACAAAGGATCAGCTCTGCAGCCTAAGACTGACAGGCAGAAAATGCACTTAGAGAATCAAAGAACTGTTTTGGTTGGAAAAGACCTCTAAGATTGAATCCAGCCTTTGACCCAGTATCACCATGGTAATTAAGCCATATCCCAAAGGGCCATCTTTACACATTTTCTGAACACTTCCAGTCATGGTGACTGCACCACCTTCCTGGGAAACCTGTTCCCCACCACTCTGAAAAACTTTCCCTAATATTCAATTGTGCCCCTGGAACAATTTCAGGCCACTTCCTCTAGTTCTATCACTCCACACTACAGAAAACAGATAGACCCCCACTCACTACAACTTCCTTTCAGGGAGTTGTAGAGAGTGAGAAAGTCTCCCTTCAGTATCCTTTTCCTCAGGCTAAATATCCCCAGTTCCTTCAGCTGTTTCTCCTAAGACCTGTTCTTCAGACCCTTCACCAACTTTGCTGCCTTTCTTTGGACCTACAACTCCTCATATTTCTTGCAATGAGAAGCTCAAATCTGAAGCCAGTACTTGAGGTGCAGCCTTAAATACGTTCCAAAATAAACCATAACTGCTTCTGGTTGAGTCTTTCTTCCCCCGGCTCACTGGAACGGGCAGTCAACAAATTGCCCCTTTGAGTAGTCTGCAAAGACAAATATTCTTCTTGCCCTTGAACAGGCAACATCAAAACACGTTCCAAAATAAACCATAACTGCTTCTGGTTGTGTCTTTCTTCCCCTGGCTCACTAGAATGGGTAGTCAACAAATTGCCCCTTTGAGTAATTTGCAAAGACAAATATTCTTCTTGCCCTTGAACACGCAACACCAAAACACTCCACCAATCCTGTCCCTGGATTACTTGAGCTGAGCCAACAAGACTGGGCACGGATGAAAATAATGGGATTTCCCCCAGCAAGTAACTGCAGATCTGTCGAGCACTAGACTGTTCCTTAATCCATGACATGGCATTAGCTTATCTGCATAATATACACAAGCTCCACTTTATGCATGTTACTCAGATAATTCCGTTTGCAAGCTGTCACCATCCCTTAGGCATCTGGGTTTCATTTGCTTCTTTGCTGTGACAGATTTACAGCCAACCCACAGCCCTTAATTAGCCTTGTCAGGCTCGGCAAGCCAAAGGGCAGCGGGGAAGGGGCAGCCTTACCTCGCACGGCGTTTCTTCACCCGGCGCTCGTGGTCAGCCTCCTCGTAGTAGAGCTCGTTGTGACTGGAGTCCCTGCGCCGCGCCGCGGCTGCGATCATGGCACGGGACTGTCCGGATGCGTTGTTACCAGGGCCTTTGGGAGGCAAGGATGAGAAAGGTGGCGTTACTGTCACACGACTGCAGCTGGGACACCACCAGCACCCTGTAGCATGTCGCAAGTGCTCTGTGGTTTCAGCCTTCCCAGTCAAAGCCTTAAACCCTTCCCCGGTCCTCAGGAGCTTTACATAGAGAGACTGCCGGGCAGCAGGGGCTTAGAGAGGGATCTTTGGCACATGGACTAGGGAAGTTAGTTGGGATGAAGGATTTCACATAGCATACACAAAGGCAGAGGTGAGGGGCACATGCCAAGGATGCAACTTACCACCCATTATATATGTTTTCAGTTTGAGGGCAAGGGCAGCTGGAACACACCGTATCTCAGCAACAAGACAGTGTGAGAGCATAAGAAGTGAGGAGTTGAAAAGAGGAGAAAGACAAACACAAGAACGTCATGAGACACGGAGATGAATGAACAAAAGCCAAACTCCAGACAGTTACACGCAGGGAGGAAAAGCAGGATGCAAAGGCAGCAGGGTCACCTTTAGACAAAGCACAGGCCTTTCCAGAAGGGCAGATACTGTCAGAGCAGCAGTCCTGCAACAGGGTAGGCTGGGGTCTAAAAGTGTAGAAACTACTCATGGCACTCTGAGCAGCACCTGCCATTACAGCTTCTGTTGCTTATCCTACTCAGCTACAGGAACAGAGGAACTGCAATCTGCTTCATAACACCAAGTCAAGTGATCAAGCTATCTAACACCATAACTAGTGACCTTAAAATACAGCAGTAGGTGCTGCAGCTCCCACACAAAGCTCACAGCTCTGGCTGTTTGTGCAGAGAGAGGAAACAAAAATGCTGGCCCAGCAGAGTATACCAACCCTTCTGTCTAGGTAGGGGATAGAGGTGGGTCTACCTAGAGGGACAAAGGGGAAACCTAGGACTGCCTCCAAACCACCAAGAGCTGCTTTTCTGACTAACTCCCCTGAAAGCCCACAGTCTCTACTGGCAGTGGTTAAGGCAAATCAATTGCACAAGCATGATTAAAACTGTTCTGCTCATGCAGGGGCAGCTCCTAATTTTTTTTCCTAAAAAGCACAAACCAAATTCCAAGAGGCTCAGTGGTGGGAAGGACAAGCATTCATACAGATGGCTTTGTAAGCGTCTAAACACTTCAGCCTTTGTTTGACAGCATTGAAATGGAGGATATGACTCAAGGGAGACAAAAGCTCCTAAATTTGGCTTAGAACTGAGCTCCTTGACTATGCCTGGTGATGAAAATCCTGGTTTTGAAGGTGAGCCTCCCCACCCCGTGTAAGAGAGATTGCAGCAAGATGGTTTTCCTTCCTGGCTGCTCCCATATCAAATGCAAAAGCTGCCAACAAATTAGGCTGCCTTAATAGCATTATTCTCTTTTCACTTGGAGGCTGGGAGACTGTTTGGATGCCAAGGTAACTACAGCAGCCAAAACTCTGCTTTGCAAAACGGATGGGAATCTTCTTAAGGACATGCCTATAAGCTTGTGATTGCCACGTCCACAAAGGCAGTGGCACTGCACTAGGAACAGCCCAGGCATCTCAGTACTGCCCTGAAAGAGAAAGCATGAGTTTTCAGGCCCTGGCAGGCTCATGAGTTTGACACTTGTAAAGACCCCCTAGCCACAGCTGTCGCTTGCTTCTGGTTCCTTCTCTGGCAAGAGTTTTGTGAGCTAGCAGCTCCTAAGCAATTAAGGCTAGCAGTTTTTTTCTAAATAAGCTTAGGAGACTCAACATCCCAGCAAATGCTGCAGGAATAGGGGCCCTGCCGCCTCCTGAAGGGATGCTGCAGTGCAAGAGAAGCCAGGTCAGCTATTAACCAGAATGGCATGTACTGCAGCCACTCTGGCAGACCCTGGGGTTTGAATGGTGTGCAGACACTTGTGGGATCAGAAAGCCTTCACTTTCCATTACACACCAGTTCTCACTTGACAGCAAGAAGCTTGAATGAAAGATTTCAGCTCCAGGAAAGCACAAAGCAAGCCTCTTCTCTTCCCCTTTCCAACTCAACTCATTCTTTCCCACTCAAAACCTTCTTCACTTCAGGCAGCACGGAAGACACAGTAGACAAGCTCCTTTCCTTTCCCCCTGCCTTCTGCTGTCAGGATGGAGACATCTCACTGTAAAGATCAAAGCCTCCAATCAATTTTACAGACTGAGGAGTGCTGCATCCATCTTGAGGAAGCATTTAGAATAAGGTCTTTGAAATTTCTGAAGTCACCAAGAATGAAAAAATAAAATAAAATAACGTCACACCCCCATCAGGCACTAAAACTTGGATGGCAAAACAATCATATCATGTTTTTCTGTGTGACAGATACTCTTCATATTTTGGTCTCCACACCCTGCATGCATCACCACCTTGCCCAGCTAAGTCCCTTCAGTCTCTTTTCCATTCCAGCTCTCAAAGCCTTTCAATACTACCAAATTCCCAGGCAGGATGTGCCTTACTTCACCTTGTCACAGGACTTCAGCCATCCTTCACCACTAAAGCTTCCCTACACAACTTCAGCTTTTCCATCAAAGGAATGCATGCTTCTATAAAGTCTGTAATGGCTGAGCACACCCTGCTTATCAAGCCTAGCTTTTACTGATAAGGTCTGAGAGTGTCAAAGATTAAGTCCAGTTTTCACTGCTCTGAGTGTCCACAGGGATGCACCCAACCATTCCCCCACAGACCTCTCTTTAAAGCCCAAAAGATTGGAATAGGTTTGTAGAATGGCAAAGTCCGAGCAGGACTGTTATCTGTGTCTGAATTTCCACGAACTGCTTAGCATCAGGATGACCTGGGAGCAGGACTGCACATAAGCCAGGCACAGTTAATTTAGTACTCTAAGGCTGCAGGCTGACAAAAACAGCTTTCACTGGCAACTGCTGCTTAGGCAGCTGCTTCTTCCCACATTGGTATCAGCCTTCTTCACTCTTCCGAAGGCTGCCTGTGGAAACAGCACAATAAAGAACCAAGGAACTCATTTAGGTTAAAAGTTGTGTTTATTGTGCTATCACAACCAAGGAGATGACCTAAGGGTGATGCTGATTTTAGGCAGAGGCTGCCTAAAACAATCAGTGGCATCAAAAAGTACTTGTCCAGTCTCCTAATAATTAAGCCTGATCCAAAACTTGGCCATTTCACCTGGCAGAGAAAAAAGTCTTATTGTGGGCTAAACATTATCGGTAAAGTCATGTGGAACTGCAAACTCGGCACTGTCAGGATGACTTCTAGCAAGAGACAAGGATCTGGCAAAGCAAGGAGGTGAGAATGTGTGCACAACAAAGCATAAAGCCAACTCGGCCCTTCCCCATCCCACCCAGTCTTAGAGACTACATTTCACCTCACCTACCATCAACATTGTAGACTTTCAGGCCAGCCATGTGCTTGGCTGCACGGGATTTGGAGGCTGTCAACAAGGCTGGGTTGTAGACTGTGAAATCTCTGTAGTAATTTTCCAGAACCACCAGTGCAGCTCGCTGGATGCTAGAGGGGGGAAAAAAACAAACAAAACGCAAAAACTCAAGACAAACTTCTTCAAAATGCAACAAATGATTTTATTTCCTGGAAATAAGAAAGAAAAAACCCTCATTATTTGGAATTGAGTTGTCATGGCCACAGGATTGTGCAATATGCAGAATACTAATCACTCTCTCTAGGACCTGAGATCTCATTTGAGATGCAAGACACATGCCCCCACCCTCACCTCGAATGGAGGATGGCAGGAAATCCCCAGCCAAAGGCAGCACACAAACTGAAGCACTTGGCTGCCTGCAATATGGGAAAATACAGGACAAGAGGTCAGCCTGCTCTGGCAGTATGATAGCTGTGACAGAGAGACCTTGCTGAGGCTGAAGATTAGAGCACCACGGTGGTTTTGCTGTAGCTGGCTGGCCTAGATGGAAGGACCAGCTCAGGATAGATGTTTTTCCTTTTGAGTCATTTCCAGCTGTACCTCTCAGCTCCTCAGATCTCCCAATCTCTTCAGCTTTCACAGGGAGATAATATCGCCGCCTGAGGAGCACGGCTGCTGGAGAAGGGATTACCTCAATATTGCTTGTTAAATCCCAGGGACAGAACAAGGAGCAGTGACACTCCCTCCCTACCTTTGAAGGGATGCCTCTGCAAAGCAGCATGCACACCAGCAGCAGGAAGGGCTCAACCCAGAGGTATCTTCCTTCGCAATCGCCTTGACAACACCAAGGTATGTCTGTAGGCACTGCTACCAACAAACAGGACAGCATCCCAAAACAAGCCAGAGCTATGCTGCTGGAAAATCACAGAACGGCTTAGGTTGGAAGAGACTATTCACTTCCAACCTCCCTGCCACAGGTAGGGACACCAACGCATGTGCAGGATCTACAACACAGCCCTCTCCAGGTGGCTCTGCCTCCATGCCCCAGCGTGGCGTCTGGCTGGCAGAAGCACCTTCAACACATCACCCAGATTTTTGTGATTCAGCCGGCTGGAGTTTGCCAAGAACTCATACTTAATTTCATTTTGTACCCACAAAAATTATAGGAGAACTGCCAACACATTTGTTGACAGTTAATTGCAAAGCTCACACTTAACCAACAGAGCCTAAGGAAAGTAACCAAGTATTCTCACACCTTACAACATAGGAAGACAACGTTACATGGATGGTAACATGGGAAAGTAAGACAGCAACAAATTAAGACCCAAATTCAATTCTCAGCACCATCATTGATTCAGTGCATGCTGATAGAAGAAAAGTTTAAGTTTTCCTGTAATTTGTGCTAATATTAAACTTCTGCATTGCACCTCAGCAACTGAAACACACACACACACATTCCCACCCTCATTTTCTACTGCTCCCCTCCCACTAACCAGAGAGTTAAGTGTAGACACCAACCCATTCACAAGATTCTGAGAAAGAACCATAGAATGTTAGGGGTTGGAAGGGACCTCCAGAGATCTAGTCCAAGTGTGCTGCCAAAGCAGGATCACCTCACCTAGGCCACACAGGAATGCATCCAGGTGGGTTCTGAAAGTCTCTAGAGAAAGAAGCTCCACAACCTCTCTGGGCAGCCTGTTCCAGTGCTTCATCACCCTCACTGCAAAGAAGTTTCTCCTCATGTTGAGGTGGAACTTCTTATGTTCCAGATCACACCCACTGTTCCTTGTCCTGCTACTGGGCACCACTGAAAAGAGACTGTCACCTCCACCGTGACACCCACCCTCTCAGCCTTCTCAAGACTAAACAGCCTCAGTTCTCTCAGTCTTTCTTCACAGGAGAGATGTGTGACCATTCTCATAGTTTTCTGTTGGATTCTTTCCATTAGGTTTCTGTCTCTTGAACTGGAGAGCCCAAATCGGGATACAGTATTCCAGGTACGGTTTCACCAAGGCAGAGCAGAGGGGGAGGAGAACCTCCCTAGACCTGCTGGACGCACTTTTCTTGATGCGTGCCTGGATACCACTGGCCACAAGGGCACATTGATGTCCCATGGATAACTTACTGACAAATCAAGATAAACACAGATTTGTTCACCAGGTACCTTCATCAGTCTCTATGAGGGTGCAGCACCACATATTTCATTAGCTGCATATCTTTAAGATGAAGAATTTTGCTTCTGAAGCAAATTCCATCTCTGTGCCTGGTGGAGTCTTTTGCATCCAGCTAGAACATCTTTAAAAAGCTTTATCTTTCAGGTGCTGGCCCTTCATACTTCCTCATATCAAGATTGTTAAAAGCAACTCAAGCACTTGGCCAGTGATATGTAATAAAATACCACTATTTAAGCTAGGAGATAATTTACCTCTAAAGTAGTAGTACGGACTGATCCCCTGCCACACTCTTGTAGGCACTGACACAGGACAAGTGAAAAACAGTTTACTTATCCCTGTCAACCTTCTGCTTTCTACTGTGAATTTGCCACAGCTTAAAAACCAAATTTTCTAAAAGAAGTCACATGGCAGCAGGACATAGTTACCCTTCTGACTGCATTCAAACATGACTGAGTTTTTCCACGTTTGCTTCCCAGGAAGGTAAAACTCCAAAGAGTTTCATCTCAAAAAGGCAGTGTTTGGAAAACTAGGACCAACTGAAAAGATAAAAATGAGTGGTTTCACTAAACTAACAGACTGCACTCATTCCAGACAGCATTGGAACTTCCATCCCAGCAGTGGGAAATGTTTGGGAGGTGTCCCGCTGGCCAACTATCTTTATTAGAACAAAACACAATGCATACACATTTCCCCTGGACCCTATAGAGAAGGTTATTGGCAGGATGTCAGCTTTCCCCACCCACTACCCCTTACATCCCTTCACTAAATAACCTACCCCACCAATTCATTAGCTCATGCACCCAAAATTCAAACACAGTAACACTTCTGTGTTGCAGTAAGCAACTACCATTGCCCCAAAAACTGAAGTCCAGCTATTCATTGGTGGTGCACACTCAGCACAGGCTCAGTCCCACACACCCCAATCACACAGAGGGTCTGCATTCTAGGCAGAGAACTAATTATGTATTAGTTTCCTAAATTTCTACCAGTTTCTGTTTCCCATGTAGTCACAGAACCATTAACATTGGAAAAGATCTCTAAGATCAAGTCCAACCATCAACCCAACACCATCATGTCCACTACGCCATGTCCCAGAGTGCCATATCTAAACATGTTTTTAACACCTCCTGGACTCCACCACCTCCCTGGGCAGCCTATTCCAATGCCTGATCACTCTTTCAGTAAAGAACTTTTGCTACTATCCCATCTAAACCTCCCCTGGCACAACCTGAGGCCATTTCCTCTCATTTTATCAAAAGGGGCTGACCTCCACCACCTTTCAGGTTGTTGTAGAGGTTGTCTCCCCTGAGCCTCCTTTTCTCCAGGCTAAACAACCCCAATTCCCTCAGCTGCTCCTCACAAGACCTGTTCTCCAGACCCTTCACCAGCTTCACTGGCCTTTGCTGGACACGCTCCAGCACCTCAATGTCTTTCTTGTAGTGAGATGTATTCAAGGTGCAGCCTGGCCTGTGCTGAGCACAGTAGCACCATCACTCTCCTGGTTCTGTTGGTCACATTTTCTTTTGACACAGGCCATGATGCTCTCAGCCTTCTTGGCCACCTGGGCACACACTGGCTCACACTCAGCCATCTGTCAAACAGCACCCCCAGGTCTTTGTCTCCCAGGCAGCTTTCCAGCCACTCTTCCCCAAGCTGGCAACATTGCAAGAGGTTGTTGCAACCTGGCACTTGGCCTTTTTGAATCTCACACAGTCGGCTTTGACCAGCCTGTCCAGGTCCCTCTGCTTCCTACCTTTAAGCAGGTACATATTCCCCCCATCCTAAGCATGATAGAAGACATCCTAACTATGATTAGGAATTGAGCTGTACTGCAACTCTTGAAATTTTCTTAAGAGAGGGGAAAGAGGCTACAGACAAGAAAATTAGAAGGGTCACAGTAATTAGCAACAGCGAGGAGAAGGCTGAATCAGAGCCTTCTGGGCTGCGTTGCTCAACTCCTTTACCCACATCAAGGGAAAGCCTCACCCTGTGGGGCGCAGGACAGCCAGCCCTGCCCCATGTGGGAGCTGCAGAGCAACAAGAACCACCCCCCTCCGAAAAAAGCACATCAGGAAGGGATCCAACACGCTTGTGCAACAGAATGCGCAAGGAGGAGGGTAACCACAAGCAAACAAGCATCCAGAGCAGCCCTCAGGAGCGAGGAGGAGCAAAGCAAAACGCTAAGGAAGCGTTCCGACAGAAATTCAGGTTTTTGGGGACTTTCCACTGCAGGGCAGACCCCTCTGCTGCCTTGTGAACGAGGTAAGTGGCTGCAGCAAGTCCTCCTCTCCACCCACACGCCAGGAATGGAAACTGGCAGCCTTCCCGGAGCCTGTGTTCCGAGGCTCTTTCCTTGCAGCAGTGTCTCGGGAGGAGTTCAGCACCATGTCGGTCACTGCTTTCATTCACCCCACACTTCAGCAAACTCAGGCTTTCCTCGCTTCCACGATTGAAAAAGAATAGGGAGGGGCAGGAAGAAAACGAACAGAAAGTCTCGGTAGTTAAATGCCTGTTCGGGTAAGGTCAGAGTGAGGATCCTTCTCATGTCAGAGTGTCTTACCAAGAGGATCTGGCATCCCAGTGTATTTCATGTGTTGTAACAGACTACCAGAACAGAGAAAAGGGTATCAGGGCACAAAAAGCAACACTGAGAGAAGACAGAATGGTAGGGGTTGGAAGGGACCTCTGGAGATCATCTAGTCTAACCCCTCCTTCCCCCGCTAATGCAGCTTCACCTACTGCGAGCTGCAAATGAATGTGTCCAGGAAGGTTTTGAAAGTCTCCAGGAAAAGAAGACTCCACAATCTCTCTGGGTGGCCTGGTTTGGCACCCTCAAAGATGTGTTTCCTCCTGCTCAAGTGAAACCTCCCGTGTTCTAGTTAGCACCCACTGCCCCTTGTCCTATCACTGGGCACCACTGAAAAGAGCCCAGCCCCATCCTTGTAACATCCATCCTTGAGATTTGATAAGCACTTGTAAGATCCCCTCTCAGTCTTCTCTTCTTCAGGCTAAAGAGCCCCAAGTATCTCAGCTTCTCCTTGTAAGAGATCCTCCAGTCCCCTCATGATCTTCATGGCCCTCTATTCAGACTCAAAACCCAAGACCCGAGAGAAAACAAACAGCTTGGCACACATCAGCGTCCTACAGGAAACACAGTTTTCTTCTTTAGTTACTACCAGCAAGACTCAGTATTTTGTTGCTTTGCATTTTGTGTAGTTCCTAGTTTTTCTTAAAAAAAAAAAAAAAAATTTAAAAATTATTATTATTATTAGTATGTGCCTGAAGAAGGCCATGTCACAGCATGCTGCCAAGAGAGAAAGCAAACAAGCAGAGCCAACAGAAGCGCAGGGGTACCTCGGCGGTATTTGGCAGCAGCGGAGCGCAGAGTCTTTTACAAACAGTAATGAATCAACTTTCAGAGAGCACCCGAAGAAGTGGAGGAGGAGATTACACGACACAAAGGCAGCAACTACAGCCAAACTTTTTTCCTCTCAAAAAGGTAAGGCAGCAGCAGTTTTGCCTGACTGTTTGCTGCCACACGGGATTTTGATATTGAAGGTCTTGCCCTGCTCCCTACCTTCAGAGGCCATTTTGGCTTTGTATTTGCCTTCTGTAGTGACACAGCTACACCAATACTGGATGTGGCTTTTTTAGAGGATTTCTCCTCCACTCTGCTCTTTTGAGCCCCTACCTGGAGTACTACATCCAGTTTTGGTGCCCCCAGCACAAGAAGGACACCAAACTGCTGGAGCGAGTCCAGAGGAGGGCCACAAAGATGATCAGAGGGCTGGAGCAGCTCCCCTATGGGGAAAGGCTGCTCAGCCTGGAGAAGAGAAAGCTCCAGGGAGGCCTTGGAGCAGCCTTCCAGCACCTGACGAGGGCCTACAAGAAAGCTGGGGAGGTACTTTTTACAGAGGCTTGTAGGGATAGGATGAAATAGAATGGATTGAAGCTTGAAAGAAACTCTTTATGGTGATGGTGGTGAGACACTGGAATGGGTTGCCCAGAGAAGTTGTGGATACCCCCTCCCTGGAAGTGTTTAGGAGCAGGTTGGACAGGGCCCTGGGGAACATGGTCTAGTGGAAGGTGCCCATGTTCATAGGGGAGGGTTTGGATAAGGTCCCTTCCAACCCAAATCATTCTATGTTTTCCAGGAAAACAAGGTAGTAACACACTGAAGCAATGTACTGGTCCCAGTTTTGCTCAATATCTTGATATCAACGACCTGGATGAGTGCATTGAGCATACCCTCAGCAAGTCCATTGATGTGATGATGCAAAATGGG
>VWZI01014400.1:407566-555442 GCA_013396835.1 Psilopogon haemacephalus
AAGAGAGAGATGGCCTGTGCACAAGGGGCACTGGGGATGATCAAAGATCAGTGGTGTCCTGTGACAGGACAGGGAGGCAATGGATACAAACTGGAACACAGGAATTTCCACCTCAACATGAGGAAAAACTTCTTTATTGTTAGGGTGACAGAGCACCGCGACAGGCTGCCCAGAGAGGGTGTGGAACCTTCTTCTCTGGAGACTTTCAAGACCTGTCTGAATGTATCCTTGGGTGACCTGCCCTAGGTGATCCTGTTTCGGCTGGGGGNGGTTGGACTTCATCTCTGGAGGTCCCTTCCAAGTTCTAACATTCTATGATTCTAAGATCAAACAAAGGAGGAGAGACAGGCAGAAAGATGATTGTAGGCACTTCAGTTCCCTGAGCTCTTATTTTTACGAAAATTAAGAATAGTGTAAAGCCATACAAAAAGTCTTCTTAAAAGTGTACACAGAAAAGCAAGAGACTAAAGAGAACACACTCATTTCAGAAAAGCAGAACCCTCCCAGGGTTTGGAGACAGACTTTACCATGTCAGAACCTCCCAGATGAGTTGAGCATGCATTCAGACACTGACAGTCCATCCTAGACTTTCCCTTCCCCTTTAATGAGCAGCACGCAGCACCTCCTGGAGTGCTGCTCATTGCTGTCACAATTATTTCCCTTAATGAGATGTTGTTCTGACCCAGGGAAGAAGTCCTAGCTGAACTTTGCTGACAGCACACCACCAGACAGACCCTTGTAAAACAGAACACGGCATCATTCCCATAACTCATCTGGAGCATCAAAGGAGCCTGCTCCCTACTCAACAGAGAATAGCAGATGTATTTTTTTTTTGTCTAGGGGCTGCTGGTAAATTCCCTTCTGCAATTCTACAGGTACCCTCGCTGCAAGAACAATCAGGGAAACTAAACTGCTCTCTGCAACACCATTCTCCTGCAAGCAAGGCAGCAGACAGGCAAGAGAAGAAAAGCTACAGCCTGTGACTAGGAATGACTAAGAATGTGGTTGGGTAGTTGGAAGTCTTTTCCCCTCTAAGTCACTGCTAGTTCAGCCTCAAGTCAGACCTTCCTTCCCTACTCCATGGCATGGGGTGTTTGAAGGGTGCCAACAGCACATCGTTAGGTATTCCAAACGGATGTTTTTTGTGATTCTGTCTTTTCCAACCAGACTTTGTGCCACTGATCTGGGCCCAGCCTTTCAGCCAGTTTTTATTCCACCTCACAGTCTGCTCATCTGGCCCATGCTTCAACAGTTTTGCTATGAGGATCATATTGGAGACAGTGCTAAAGGCATTAATGAAGCTCAGAGAGACAGTAGCCACCATACTCCCCTTGTCTATGAAGCCAGCCATTTCTTCATAGAAGTTTATCAAGTTGGTAAAAAATGGCTTCCCCTTGGTAAATTCATGCTGACTAGTCATGATGATATTCTTGTCATCCATATGTGTGAAAATGATTTGCAGAATTAGCTGTTCCATAATTTTTTTTTTGCATAATCAATTACACACCTAAGTGAACAACATGCACACATAAGCCAATTGCATACTTTGTAAAGTACGCAATTTTTTATTTAAGTGAAATCCTTCATAATATCAGGGTTGTTATCATTTAATTCTAAAATGTAGGGTTTGAAGGGTGCTGATGCAAGCCCAGGAAGGGGAGCACGGAGAAGCAGTCCAGCTGCAGGGATGAGGAGTTGCAAAAAGGTTGCAAAAATGAGTTGCAAATATCCAGTTATGTGAAGTGCTGATGGAAAGACTTTGGCTTGGGGGCTGCAAGTCTGACACCTCTCAGGGCTTAAAAGAAGCTGCTCCAGAGCAGACGACTCGGTTTCTTCAGGAGCTTCACACTTGGAGATGCAATTAGCACCCATTTAGCTGGCTATCCCAGAACTTCTAGTGAGGAGGGACCATTCAAAGTTGGTGCTCATTAGGCTTGCTGATGGCAGGGGATGGGAGACACACAGGCTCATCAGATTGCCTTGTACAGTTTTTCAAGACAGAGAAAATGCATTCAGAGAGGAGGCTAAATACAGAGGTTCTAGCTACAGAGCTCTGTGAAGTTGCTACTCTGTAGAACACACTGTTCTAAGGAAGCTCCTGTGACCGAAGCAGCAGGACAGTTAGTAAGATGTTTCGCTTACAGAACAAGGTAGAAACTCATCGGCTAAATCTCCTTCATCACACTGTTCACCATAATGGAAGATAGCAAGGAGTGAAGAAATCCCAAGGAGAAAGGAGGGTCACTGTCATTTCTTCAGTCTCTGGGAACGCAAACCGAGCACACTGCACACAGAGTAGAAGGAAAAGTGCACAAGCCCAGGGCGCCTCCAGCCCACATCAGTATGGGATGACTAAGCTAGATACACACTATGAAGGTCCTTAAACACAAACTCAGCAAGACCTCAGCAGCTCTAGCCTCAGGCAAGAGATCCACCTTCCTAGCCCATGGTTAAACAGATACATTTCACCATGCTAGAAACAGACACAAAAGTGTCTACAGGCCACGGGAGCTTTCCTTTTGAGGGTTGGGAGAGCATAACCTAGAGAGAAATGTTGACACGACAGCAGGCAGGAGTGCTCTCTACTATTCAAAGGAGGACCAGGTGTTCCTTTCAAAGAGAGTTCACCGTCGATAAGGGGAGGCATATTTGAGCAACATCTCCTTGCTGCAAGATCGGATGTGCCAGGTGTATAAATGCAGGATGCAGTATGAAGAACCTTATTCCTGCTCCTTCGGCCTCTATGCACTCCCTCACTAGGGAAGGTGGCCCCAGTGGCACCAAGTGACACAGGCAGAAGAGCACTCAGGATTGATCAGTAAATGCTGACAGCCTAGAGATCGCTTTTACGAGCAACAGGTTCAACAGATACAAGACTGCCAACTCAAAGCAAAGGTGGCAATCAGCTTCCACCAGGCAATTCCCTTTCAGCTGTGGTTTGTACTGAAGGTAAGGGCTCAGGCACTCTGGAAAGGGGACAGCCACTCTGCTGCCTCCAGTGTAGCTGAGAGACAGACAGGGTGCTTTCCCCTTCCACAAAATATGTACAGATCTACTTTATGTGAGCATATGCAAGCCACAAGATTCTAAGACAGTCGTATTTCACCCAGGGAAGGTATAGTCTCTTCAGAGACAAGTACCTGTTTTGGGGAAGCAGCTGCTCCCTTCCAGGGTTTTGAAACTACACTTCAGCAAACACCCATCAAGCTGCAGACAGGTAACACAGGTACAGACAGTGCTCTAACAGAGTTTTTTCATACAGAGTGTCTATTTCTGGGTACTAAGCTTCTCTTGATTGGATAGATGAAGAACATTAACCAGCTCACAACCATCTGCAAAAGCTTGGGATTACAAAGGCATATGGAGGCCTCCCCACTAGCTTCCCAGCCAGCTGATGCCAGGTCAGCTCATGCCAGGAAGGACAGAAGGCAGACTGAAGCTCTCTCTCAGTACTTCATTCAGCCCAACACAAGTACCATGGCCCTGCTCCTCATAGCCCTACTGCAAGAATAAGCAAAAGGGAGGAGAAAAAACCCATTTTCAGATATTTCTAATCTCAGGAAACCAAGCCCATGCTGGAGCCAACAGTCAGTCCACGCAGGATCATTAACTACCACATGTTTCAAGCCACACATTTTCTTGAGCTGTCTGTCTAGACCAGCAAAGCTTTAGGGTGGGGAAAGATTATTCACTGGAGAAGAAAAAAAATACATATGTATTTAGCACCCTAACTACAGAGAAGAAGGGTTTTTTCCAGCAAGACCCTTTCTACATAGCTTCACCCATCCAGAAAGTACTGACCTTTGGATGACAGGTGCTATCAGTGTCCTCATCTGTAAGGACAAACCAAAGCCTCAGCTAAATGACTATTAGCCTTTCTACTGAAAAGTTATCTACTCTAACTCCCCCCACACCTCTGTTTCCCTTTGTTGTTGCTTTCCAAATTGTTGCCAGCATCCCCACCCAACCTCTCACACTTTCTTGGGAGTTGACCTTTCTTGCATCATTCCCTGCTCTTTACCCATACCCTCCATGAAGCATTCCTGCCGCATGGCAACCTTTCCTAGCAGAAGCAGTGGAGCAGTCAGGGAGCTGGGACTTGGCACCGCATTCACTGGGACTCCAATTTAATTTTTACCTCCCCTCCAAGTTGCTGAACAGATGCCAAAGGGAACGCTCGTTTTGGCAGTCAGGTCTCCCAGAAGAAAAGTTGCAGCCAAAGTGCTGGGGGTGGGACCAAGCCAGCCTATTAATAGGTCGATTATAATATGAATTTGGGGAACTACTCCCAAATATGCTTACCCTTCTGGACCTAGGGCCCTCAGGGGTGGAGTGGAATACTTAATTCAGCACTTTTAGCTTCTTTGCTGCCTTTGGAGCCAGGGAAGGTGGAAAATCCTGTCTGCACCTTGCCTGGCAAAAACATGGTTTGGCAGAAGGGTGGTTGAGCTATTGTTTCTTCCCTTCCCCCCCAGAAAGCCTGTTTTCCTCATACTTACTTAGCTGCTCACTCTGCTTCATCAGGAAGAAAAAAAAAAAAACAAAAAAAAAAAAAAACCCACAAAAACAAAAATGTGGAAGCTNACTAACATGTGGAAGCTTCCACCTTGGATTAAAAACGTTGAAGTCAACCATTTTCCTGCCTGAGGCAACACTGAACAAGATACGACATCTCAAGAGTCTTCTCAGCACCATTTCCCCCAGAACACAGTGGGCTGTTGAGGAAGGCAGACTCAACAGATAGACAGGGAGCAAAATTTCTAAGGTATTTGAGAGCCTGAAAAGGCTGGACTAGGGCAAAAAGCTTTTGATTTCCCAAGGCAGACTGCTATATCTGTTAAAGCATGCTTCCTCCTTCAAAGTGGCAGCCCATAACCTAATACCCTTTAAAAAGTGCTGGGGTGAGGCAAGGATGTGTAGTGACAGCCAGCCAGCCTGGGGGCAGCAATAAGGTGTATATGCATACCCACAATGTTGCATCTCCAGTCCTCCCAAATAATCCAAACCATGCTTGCATATCTCCATACTACCATCAACAGACCTTCCATTCCAGCCCCATGCCTTGGCAAGAGCCAAACAGAGGCAGAAGGCAGCCCACGGGGACCTTAATTGACATTTCACCAACAAGCATGTCTGTGAAAACACAGCAAAACCATGCTGTAAAGATGTTCAAAAGTTCCCCAATTTCTCAGCTTTTACATATAAACACCTGGCAACCCTAAGCCTTTAAAAGCTGGAGGAGCTTATTGCCTACATTCACTTCTTACAGTGTTTGTCACACTGGGGCCACACTCTGTATCAAGACCAGCAGCTCCTGCCACTTACATGTAAGTAACTCTCCCTGTTGCTTGCAGCAAGAATCACCGAATCATTGAGGAAAAGACCTCCCAGATCATCAAGTCCAGCCTATAACCTAACACCACAACATCAGCTAAACCATGCCACCAAGTGCCACATCCAATCTTTTCTTAAAGACCTCCAGGGATGGTGACTCTACCACCTCCCTGGGCAGTCCATTCCCATGCCTAATCACCCTTTACGTGAGGAACTGCTTCCTAATATTCAACCTAAACTGCCCCTGGTGCGGCTTCAGACCATGCCCTCTTGGCCTGTCACTGGTTGCCTGGGAATCAACTCATCCAGAAGACACTCGGCCACTGATCAAACCTACAGTTTTACCTTTAAAGTTTAGCAAAGATGGAAAGGCACACAGGCTTCAAAAGAGGTTGCCCATACACATCATACTCATCTATGAGAAAATAAGGAAAAAGCCACTCTAGCTTACCATTATTATACTTGCTTAATGTGACTCACATGTTGTAGCACAAGACACTAAGGCATCTACATGCTGCATGGTTTGGATTCAATATGCTAAACAAAATTGCAATCAGCTTGCCAGAAACAAGGAGTTATTAATTTTTCATACATCTCAGATTTCACCCTAGGTTTTACAACTCTTTACTGCCCCTGCATCACACCCAAGGCATTTCAAAACCACGCTGCAAAGAGAGAGCTGGAGAGAACACTGTTTCTAACACATGTGCTATTAAATATTCATTCTTGAGCAAATTCTTTGCCTCTAACGGTAAGGCTAAGTTTTACACAGTTAAATCCAGGCATGCAGACTTGGGCAGGCATAGGATCTTCATTCTTCCAAACCCACAATCCACCACCAGGCAACCAGAAAACTCTCTCAAACCAAGCACACAGATGTGTGTATACGTAGGTACATACATACATACATGCACGTACTGCACTTTCTGTGCAGATTCATTTATGAGAACACTGTTCCAGCACACCTCAGGGCACAAAGGTGCAGCACAGGGGAACTCCTTGGTGGTGTTATCTCTCCATCTTCCTAGTCTTAAAGGTGTCACCATAAAGGAATTGTCAAGTGCTGTTTTTTTTTTTTTTTAAATAGATATCACATGAAAATGAAGAGAGATTAGCTCATTTTGTTTAACCCTGAAGATGAAGTCAACAGAAACACATCCATTACAGAAGAGGGTCTCTCCTTGACAATTCAAAGAAAATAAAGCACAGTCCCAAACTAGTTCGCTCAAAGGGCCTTGAGTTCTTCCAGTAAGCCTCAAAACAACATCCAGGAGTCAACTCCCAGACCTGAGCTTCAACCACTAAATCTGCTTCAAAGCAATTCCATTGCTAAGCTGACAGCTACAGGAGACAGTTCCTACTGCCAGTTACACTCTCAAACACTAATCTCCATCTGCAATAGATACACATGCCAGAGGGGTCTGGATGGGATAAGAAGAACAGATGTTTAAGTGCATATACAGTCTGGGGAATCATCTTCAGAGCTCAGTTGCTAGCTTCACAGGCCACAGGAACTAAGAGATTTCTAGAGAGCACCACAGGACACAGGAACTAAGGAGATTGAGACATCTGTCATTTCTTGTACCTTTACTAAGACAAGCATTAACCATAGCAGGTAGGTGGAATCAGGCATCCATGTGTCCTACCTACAGATATTGCACGGCTCCCAAACAATTCCAGGCATCTGACCTAAAAAACTTATCCATACCTAGGACAAAAAGAGCATGGTGCTACAAAACAAAACCAGGAGCAGCACAGCACTGGTGAAAACAAAACACCAAGCCAACAAACACAGAAAACCCCAGAACAAGCAAACCACCAAAAAAAAGCACCTACGCCCCACTACTCAATAATAATATTCTTAAATAACCTGGACTGCTGGATTTCACTGAATTAAGGCAACTGCTTCAGCAGGATTAAACACAATGTATTCTCTCCAGCTAATACAAAATGTTTGAAAACTGCTGATCTTGGAAACAAGGAAAGAGTTGCCAGTCACTGGAAGCAGTCATCAGATACCACGGTGTGGCTCTTTGCCTAAGCTCTCTGAAGTAGCCCCAGCCTGTCATGGCTAACAGGCTTCAGACCATAAACACCTGAACACAGACATTGCAACTGGTCACAAAAGGCCCACACAGGATCCCAGTGACAGCTCTTGACCTGACTCAAGGGATGCTTATGCAGGTTCCTTGCACAACTCTTGGCTGCACAAGACAACAAGGACAAATGGACACTTAAAACACAGCACATTTAGGATGCTGAATGCTTTCTCAGGCAGAGCCGCTTACCTCTTCCTTCAGGCACTGCCACACGGACTGGCCTGCTGTGAGGAAGCTGAGTGCTGTTCTGCATGGCTTAAAGGACTGCTCTCAAAAATGCCACCTGGTCTGTACAGCCAGAGAGCAGAAGCTGGCCATGGCTACATAACGAAGCCTCTATCCCTCCCTACCCTAAGGAGACAGGGCAAGAAACCCAGAGAAGGATCTTAAAGAGCTTACCAGGTTTAGTCCAATGACCAGCCTAAAGCTGTGCCACCAGCCCTTTTCATGCATGGAAATGCACAGGATTCCTCTGAAACAGACAATCTCTACCACAGTAGCAGAGGGGCTAAGCGGTTCAGTTCAGTAACTTTAGAGCGACTCTAGGACTCTTCTGGGGGAAGATTTATAACCCAGTGATACCATGTGTACAACACCAGCTGATGCTTTGAGATACAACACAGGCACACCTATCTACACCTCAAGGGCTTGTACCTTACCTCAAGTGCCCCAAGCTGTAGTATCGGGACTCTCCGTCTGTCGAGCGCACTACCTTGACAGTGAACATGGGCTGCAGCTGCCGTAGCTCCAGCAGCACAATGGCCAGGTAGTGAATGAAGAGCAGAGCATCCACCAGAGACACTGCGTACTGCACTATTCCTTGGTAGTTGGTGTCCTTCGAGTCCAAGATGCGAACGCCGTAAAAGAGCCAGTAGGAAAACACAAACAGGAATATGAGGACCAGCAGAAGGGCCCGAAACACAAACACCCTTGGAATATCTGCCTTGGGCTGGCGGAAAAATAGAGCCCAAGTCCCAATCAGGAGAATGAGGAGTTTAAATGCCACAGAGATGAACAGTCCCTCACAGACAGTACCACACGGCTCTAGATCATCCCGCCACAGGATCTGGGGTAACAGAATGAAGGCAATAGGGGTAAGGAAGACAAGGAGTCCAAGAACAGCTGCCACTGTTAAGCTCAGGTAACGTTTACAGTCCAGCCCAACGCTGTCTTCCAGATCTTTACTGATCCGAGCAATGTCCTCCTGGGAAATACTGTGCTCAGAGGTGCCTGTGATTGCTGTTGTGGTCTCACCCCAGTTGTCATCCTGAGCAAGGAAGACAGAAACAACATTAAAACAGTGAAGTTATTCCTGCCAGCTCTTCTGTTTCTTCTGTCCTGGAAAAAACAATAGACTCAAGTTCCAAAAAAAAAACCCTAACAATATAGCAAAAGCAACATCTTCAGTATTTTTAATAGTCAATCTTGAAAATCAGCAAAAGTTTGGAAACAACAGCAACCCATCCAAACCACTGACTACAAATGTTAGGTGTTCAAAGCCTGTAACTCTAAAGTAGGTAGCTCAGCTTGCTGTGCCACTCACTGTACCCCAGAGGTTACTCCTTCAGCACACTTAATGAGTAATATCACATTAACTCTTGGAAACTGCAGTAAGCTTCAGTTCCCATGTGCAGGGCAACAACTAACACTTGTTCAGCCCACAAATTCTGTGGTGGAAGAGCACCACAGAAGCACCTGGAAGGGAAGTTTTCATTTCAGTGTTTCAAGCTAGTTGTAGCTGCTGTTACACAATCACAAACATGTTCACACATTATTTTACCATCTGTAACAGAAGCAACTGCACTTTCAGCAAGCTTCTTCACTTTGTTATCTTGCATAGATTCATAGAATGGTTTGGGATGGAAGTGACCCCAAAGATGACCCAGTTCCAACCACTCTGCCATGACACCTTCCACTAGAACAGGTTGCTCCAGGCCCTGTCCAGCCTGGTCTTGAACACCTCCAGGAAGAGGTGTCCCACCACCCTCACTGTAAATAATTTCTTTCTAATATCCAGTCTAAATTTACCCTCCTCCAGCTTAGAGCCATTCTCCCTTGTCCAATCAATACAAGTTGTTGTAAAAAGGGTCTCTTCAATACTCTATAACAGTAGCTGACATTCCAATAAAAGTTTAGTTAGCACAACTTATCATAGCTGGTCACAGAAGCAATAGCCCCCGGTATGGGGCTTTAAGTTCACAGAATCCTAGACTACCAAGTAGCTCTGGTATTGAGTCCAAGACATGATCAGAAGACACTCAGCCACAAAAAAAACCCAAAAACCCTTACCTAAAATACAGTCACCATACAGGCCAGATTCAGATTACATTAAGTTTTCTAAGAGTCTCATTTTTTCCCAAGCTAGTATCAAGGAACTTCTGCAAACTCTCTCCCACTCCATAAAGCCTCTCTTCTCCTTGTTGGCACAGCCAAAGAGTTACACTGACATGTATGGATGTGACTCACAGCTGCTGCTGGAGTGACTCATGCACACAAAGACTCTTGATGCTTCTCACAAACACACACCAAACAGTGGCAATGCATGAGCTTTGCTGCTTGGCATCTGACACTTTTGTAGCTGCAACACGCGTTGAGAAGTGCACGTTTTGCTCTTTCTTCTACCCTCCTCAGCACATCTTCCTGCAGTGTGTGTCATTAAAAGGATTCATGCTTTCTCCCAAACCTCTGCAGCTACACATACTGATTTTGTTTTAAAGAAGCAAGCACCATTTAAAAACTTTAAGAGTTAGAGGAAAGCATCTTCAAGAATCCTTGGGAAAGTAGTAGACAGAGGCAGCACAACTACTTCAAACAACTGCAAGGATCCAACTTCTAATGCACTGCAACACATTAATACCTCCCATGCCTAGAGCAGTAAGGTTTTGAGACAGACCAACCACAAACAATCAGCATCTTCAATTAATACGAAGGTTTTCTGAGTTGCCTCTCACCAAAACAGAGGCTTCAGAAGAGATATCTGCATTGGAGTGTCCCCTGAAAGGCAGCACAATCCTATTACATTTCCCAAGAGAAGAAATCTAAGCATTTCAACTACTTCATGTCAGTATAGTTTCTTCCATCTGATTAACTGCTAAACTGTGCAGAAGAAAGACAGAAACACCACATCAACTTAAGGTTATAGCCCAAAAGACAAAAGGCAACCCCAGCCTCAGTCTACCTCTTACATTAGCTCTTTCCACTTTTAGGAGGCACAAGCAAACAAATGTGCAATTATATGAAAATACAAGTCTAAGTCTCTAGTGGTACAAAGTTGTTGGACTCAACTAAGGGCACCAGGCTCCCTAGGAGAAAAGTCTTGATCATGCATCAATGCATTTTGCTTTGGCTTTAATTCACATTGAGGAGGTCTGCATGAAAACAAGGGCTTAATAATTCACCAGTGCCTTTAGATTTTTTTTTTTTTTTTAATAATAGCTGGGACTCATAAAAACAAGCATCTGATTACAAAATATCAAACTGCAGTACATAAAGTGAGCCCACCTGTAGCTATATGAATAATGTTTCAAGCATTACCATACACAAGTTGGATGGAAACTGGGCATCAATTGTTTTTTTTAAGGGCAGAGGTGGGTGGAACCCCCACAGCCAAGGATTAAACACACCCCAAACCCAGCCTAAGAGGCACTGGAACACCCTACCTTCTATGTCTTGCAGCATTAGCCATTCTTTGAAAATGAGTATGTACCTTCACATGGACTGCTAGAGCAGAGATTACTCGATCCATCTCTAGGTGCCATCTAAATATACCATTATTCCACTCATTATTTAACCCAGTGCTAACATACAATCTTTCTCTGAGGTCATCCTCTTTCCCAACTACTTCACAGTAGTTTTGCATTTCTTGCCTCCTTTCCCTACTGGGATCCTGATTCTAATGTGCTTTACACGATTACCTAAAATAAATCCTTCTTAAAAAAATGAAGTGCACATTCAGGTGAAAGGATTGACTCAAATAATGCAGTGATATGATGGGAACAGATGTTTCTATAGAGCTTGGCACACAAGACTATAAAAACGAGACAAATTAGCACCCTAGGTGTAGTCACACGAGCACTGGTGCGGTCAAAATCGATGCTCTCAAAAGACAACAAAACTGACTGGATGAGGTCTTGAGTGTCCCTGGATGAGGTCTTGAGCGTCCTGATCTAGTAGGAGGTATCCCTGCCTGTGGCAGGGGGTTGGAACTGGATGATCTTTGAGGTATCTTCCAACCTAGACCATTCTATGATTCTGTGATTGCAACTTTGACTTGATGCACAAATAAAGCAGACTCATAAGTCATGGTTCCTTCCTAACATCATGTAAGCAGCAATTTTTTCCTCCTCACGGGTAGGTAAGTCAACACTTCACATTTGCTTTCATCTCCTCCTTACCTGGCCCTCCTCTGCCCGAGAGGCATCGTTCCCAAGCAGTGGCTCTGCAGGAGGTGTCTGGATAGTGACAGACTTCTCAGACCGACTGCCATCTTTGCTCCGCGGTGATTTGTGCCTGTCCCGACTCCTTTTCCAAACAGAGCAAGAGGAGAACAAAGTTACCAAACAGCAGACTCCATGACCTGCTCCAGAAACTCTACCTGCCACAGGTGCCCTAAGCTTTAGGTCGTAGCCATGCTTGCCCATCTCTTGATCGATACTGATGCAATCTGCAACAAAACAAGTTTTGGAAGAGGCAAAACAGGGCCTTGCCCAGAGCAGCTCACAGCCTGGCTGCTGGGACAGTCTAATCTCTCAGTGGTTGGAGAGAGGAGCATGTGGGACAGGGATACACCCCCACCACCTCATTTTCTCTAGAACAGCTATTGCCAGTTCTGTGCTAGAAAGGAAAGGTTGCAATCTCCAAACAATGGGCAACTTCATCTGTGATTAATTGGTCTACACAGATTTCTCTTCACCTCCAATAAAAGTATTTTACAGGGACACATACAATTAACATCAAGAATAAATCAAGACACCCTTAGCTCCTACAACATTTGGTCCTGTCAGCTAATGCTGTAGGACAACTGGTGAAGTTTATTTCCACTGGTTAACAATCCCCAGTTAAACTCCTACAATGACAGCAAGAATATCAGGAGTACCAGGCTAGCACTTACTTTTGGAGTACCTACACAGACCTCGTGTTTGTTGTCTGAGAATGTCTCAGAATGATGCAAACCTCACCAATATCTTCCTACCCCTTCCCACCTGGATAGAAAAGTAGCTTTTGCACCAGAGACCCTCACTGTGCTCAGGAACTGGCTTAAAGATCAGGAACATCCAGAGTTCCAGCTTTGCTCTCTCCATTGCATCTCTCTTGGAATTACCAAAGCTCAAATGTTTCATGGAATGAGACTTTTACCTGTTCACAGCAAGAGATTCTGGCATTTTTATGTTTGTTTTGGGAACTTTGAAGGCATCTTTCTACATGGCATTATAAGCTTCAAAGGGCAATCCATATTGGAGGTTGAGTGTGTTAAAGAAGGTAGAAAAGGCAAATGAGATGTTTTGCTCAGGAACTACACTGCAAACAAAGCAACTTCATTTCACAGATTTTTTTTCCAGCCATGCAGGGCAATTGCTCCTGAACTGCAATGTTATTTTAGACAAGCTCAGTTCTAAGTTGCAAAGACTGCAAGTGGCACGTGTTTTGCATGTGAAACTAATAGGGATGCAGGAAAGAAGGCTAATGTTTCCAAGTTACCAGAAGTTTTAGGGCAAGATGTTTTCTTGAGACTGCTGAACTACCACAACAGAGAGAACCGCAGAAATACCCAGGTTGGAAAAGACTTTTGAGATCATCAAGTCCAACCTATTACCTAATACCATATAATCTGCTAAACCATAAGCACTAAGAGCCACATCCAGTCTTTTTTTCAAGACTTCAAGGGACAGTGACTCCACCTCCCTGGGCAGCCCATTCCAATGGCCAATCATTCTTTCTGTGAAGCTCTTTTTCCTAGTATTGAGCCTAAACCTGCCCTGGTGAAGCTTAAGACTGTGTCTTCTTGTTCTGTCACTGGGTGCACTTGACTGCAACCCTCACTTGACTGCAACCTCCTTTCAGGTAGTTATAGAGAGCAATGAGGTCACCCCCGAGCCTCCTCTTCTCCAGGCTAAAAAACCTCAGCTCCCTCAGCTACCATAGGGCTGTGCTCCAGCCCTGTCACCGGCCTTGGTGTCCTTCTCTGGACACGTTCAAGCACCTCAACATCTTTAATTGAGGGGTTCAGAACTGGACACAGTACTCAAGGTGTGGCCTAATCAGCGGCAGAATAACTTCCCTGGTCCTGCTGGTCACGCGATTCCTGATATAGGCCAGGATGCCACTGGCCTTCTTGGCCACCTGGGCACACTGCTGGCTCATGTTCAGCTTGCTATTGATCAGTACTCCCAGGTCCCTCTCTGCCTGGCTGCTCTCCAGCCACTCTGTCCCCAGCCTGTAGTGCTGCCTGGGGTTGATGTGCCCGAAGTGTAGAACCCGGCACTTGGATTTGCTATTCAAATTCAGAAAGACCTGACTTCTAATCCAGTCAATGCAGAATTGTTGTGGACTCAAGTACCACTTAAATCCTATTTTAAACAAAAGAGCACATGAGCAACAGCGTAGCCAGCAGGATAGTGGGACAGGAAATCTTACCATCACACAATGAAATGCCATCAGAAAACAAGTGGCAATTATCAGTTTAGGAAGTCTCACAGGTCTTCTCAAGGATACTGATCCCTCACACTTTAAGAACAGTTAAGTGGGACCTTTTCCTTCTGCTGATGCTATCCCCATCTTTCTAGCGGTGCGTGACCCCAGCATGCATCCAACAGATTGAAAATCATTAACTTAATGGCATTATTGCTTCCAGTCTCCTCACTGGGTTCCTCACGTAGACTCTCCACCTGCATTTTCTCCAGAACTATGGCCCCAGCTGGATTTCCTTATGGCTTAAGAGTTTTTCCTCATGGGACATGTTCTAACCTAGAATAGTAAGTAATTAAAAACAAACATTTCCTTACCCTTGTCTGTGGGCTTTTTTGGAGTGACCTGAGTAGTGGGAGTATCCCGAATATGTCGATTCTGTATCCATTGCAGCAGACATCAGGTCTGCACAGAGCAGCGCAGATTTCACTTAGAAAACAAGTCCCTGCTGCTCCTGAGGTGGAGTCCGTGGTGAAAGTGCTTCCCTGGGTACTTTCTGCTTCCCAGTCATCAGTGAAGCCAGGTCCTCAGAGAGCAAGTGAGCTTCGATTACAAGGAATCTCATCAAAGCGAAAGGGAGGGAGGGTGATTGGCTTCTCACGGGCGACCTAAGGGAAGAGAAACAGGCATAGGAACTGCACTCGAAGCAAAGCAAGATACCATTCCTACTGCAGCAATTCCCTCACCCTAGCTACATGTCACCACTTACCACGGTGTCCAGCTCACAAACTTGTCCTGGCCAAATCTTTCTTTATGGTCCAGAAAAATACAGGCATTTTTAGAGCTTTAAATAAGCTGACAATGATTCTCCATTTTGTGAAGTCTACCCCATTCACCCAAAAATCTGGAAGAAACAGTGCAAGTCATCTGGAACAGACTTGGAGATGGCAGCCTAGATACTGAAACTCACCCCCATACAAAGTGTCAGGCTTGCCTTTCACACCCCCATTTCTTCACCTGTATAACACACAGCCAAAATATCCCCTAGATGCAGAAAGGCAGCATGACAGCCCATATAGAGAGGGAAGGGGTGGTGGGTCGATGGTGACTTTCCTGGAAGAAACGCAGGAGAGGATCAGACCACCGTGTCTGAACCTGCTTTGTTTTCACAACTGCAAGGTGTGCCCATTTTACAAGCATTAGCTACTAAACGATCGATGGCACTATGAGCACCTCCCTCGCTTTGCCACCAGAAGTTATTTTTGGCCTTGAAGAACTGAGTTTTATTAAAAACTGTCTCTATATATACACATACTAATAACACTGGGGAGAGTTGATGAGAGAACACATCCAGCTTATATGGGCCAACACTTCTTACAATATACTTCCATTTGGAACAGAAGCTTAAATCCCATCTGTAAAGGGCAGAAGAGGGTCACAGTTTTTGGAACGGGACAGGGCAATGCCAGAACAATTCCCAACAGCGACATGTTAAAAAGCCTGAACCCTGTGCAGAAGGGTAGACACCATTCCGCTTTCCAAACCCACATCCCGTGTGTGTTGGTTTGAGCTAATTGGAGAATTTGAGTGAGAAATTAAACATACTGTGTCACTTCACCCAGTTTGACTGAGAGAGAAGAAAGAAGATTGTTTTGAGAATGTTCCCAAAACATCCAGATAAGCCAGTGTGCTTGCGCAGTCAGTCGGCTCTGGGTCCGGGCAGGCTTCAGCAGCTTCTTTCCTTTGTCTCTCTGCCTTTGAACTAATTCAGAGTTTAAATCACTAAAACGACTAATTTTTCCTCCTATCATTAATCTCCCTGATCTTCAGCTTATCTGCAGCATCATCAAGTGGTGAGATAAAGCTGGGGGAAAGGGGGAAGGTGGTAGGGGGGTTTGGTTTCCCTCTCTTGGGGATTTTGGTCTCCAGGAGGGGTGTGGTGTCTGTATTCCTTTTTTACTGTATATTTCTGTAAATATCTGTTATATCTTGTAAATATTTGCTTGTATATTTGCATTGNGAAAAGAAAAGGAAAGATGTTGTAAGCTTGGGAAAGCCAAGCAAACAGTGAAGAGAGGTTGCAGCTATAGACAGAGACGCTTTGGCACATCCCTGTGTTTGGCATGCAAGGGCACTCTCACATGCCTCCTGCCCAGGTGGCCACTGTCTCCAGCCAACACAGGACTACAGCCATGCCATGTTTTCAGAGTGGGCAAAAAGAACACTTTAAAATTAAATTGGATCCCTCTATTATTTTCTGCTCACAGCAGTTTGCAAAGCTGTTAGCCATAAAATAGTCAACCATTGCTTTCAGCCCTCTCCCTCCCCAAATAATGAGGGACAACAACAGAAGCTGGGCTTCATACTTGGCCCGCCATTCTTTCCAGACGTAAGATTCCCCCACTAACACCTCCAGAAAAGCTTGCAATCAAGCAGAGAGCTCTACCACACACAAGCTGTGCCAAAGAACAAAGCCTGTTCCCCACTGTGTTCCTTGGCTTCTGGTGCAAATTGAAACGGAGCGATCCCTCTGCACCAGGAGCTGTGGGTGTCTGCACAATTCTTGGGCTTGCCAGGGATCTTGGAAAGGAGAAGGTGGGGGACCTTCTACATATAGGAATTCCCAAGCCACAGGTGTATATCATGCCTCAAGGAGGCTTGTTAAAGACAGTATAGAATCTAGGAAGGACAGAACAGGATGGGAACATCAGGCCTGGGTTTGGGAGAGGAGGAATGAGTATGGATTTAAACACAGTGGAAAAAAGCCGAGGCACATCACAGTTTGGAAAATGGCATCATTACTGTAACAGGAACAAAAATCTGTCATCCTGGGAAACGATGTTAACGTTCGTTAGCTCCCAAGACTTCCACACAGCCTGTAGCTTATGCCTCCAGCAATCGGCTGGGGTTCATTAAAGCTGATTTTTACTTCTGTCCTGCTAGGCAACCATGGAAAAATTCCTTCCTCTGTGTCAGTCCTCTGATAAATGGGAGTGAGGCCATCACCCCCTACCTCCAGAAATCACTATGCTAGCAACTGAGAGGATGGATACACAGGACCTTGAAATCATTAGGCATTACAAACCAGAGGGTGAGACCACTATCCCTTACCTTCAAAAAGCACTGTGATACCAATAAAGAGGATGGCTACACAGGATCTTGCAGTCACTAGGTGTTACAGACCAGAAATACCTTCAGTTGTACAAAAGGTGATAATAGGTATGACAGGATTAAAGCACTGACTGTGATGTCGCTGGAGTCCCTTTGAGAACAAACACTACCTTTGCAAATGCATACTGCCACATTACAGGAATAGGAAAAGCAAGAGCTGCCAACATACATTAGTAAGGGCTTATGCGTTTTTTTCTAGGCTTCTAGGAAAGTGTCAACTCCCAGCTGTTTCCTCTAACCACATAAAAGAACATTCCCCCAGCTCCTAGACAGAAGAATCAGAGCTGAGACAGGGACAGGCAACAGAGCTGCTCTTCTGACCAATCTCACTTCCATCAGCACAGGGTCACACTTCTCTGGAGACATGAGAGAACAGAGAATATTTCAGCAGGTAGAGACTGCTGTGGAAATGTGCAGGCTGCTGAAAAGCAGACTCATGGGAAGACCAACACAGGAACATCAGGGCAGGCTGGATCACGCCAACTTTGATTTTCTGTGTAAACAAGAGCAATGGTTTTCACACTGCTCTGTGAAAAGTCTGCAAGGTAGCCTCCTAAAAAGCACTGATGTCTCCTGCATTGCTGTCAAAAGCAGTATGCTGAACCTGGGGACTCTACATCATCCGCTCGCTCCCAAGTGCCAGGACACACCAGTGGATAAATAGATCTTCCTGTCAAGGCATTTGCACATCTCCCAAGAATAAAATATATCTGTTCAACTCTAGCTGGAAAAAGCTGGGGAAAGGTTCTGTCTGGTGCCCAGCCAAGGCTGATTGTTAAGAAGTCTTCCTAGAACTGGCCAACAAAGGATAGCCTGTTCAGCCTGCTAACTAGACATCACTCCTAACCTGAGAAGGAGGCAGGAACACAGACCAAACACTCCCCCCACGGCCAAGTCAAGCAGATTACCTATCTCCCAGTGCATTTTTACAGCAGGAAGGGGACTGGTCTTACTCCAGAAAAAGCCTCTGGAACTACTAGGGAAGAGACAGAGAGTGGACTAAAAGACAACTAATGTGCTAAACTACCTCTCCAGGTCAGAGCTCATTCATGGCACATGCAGAAGTCAATCCTGGATTAGCTACCACCCCAACAGCATCCACTGCTACAGCCTGAGAAAAGCTGGAGGACACTTCCTTCATCTGTATCCAAACCAAGCACAGCCTTTAAACATCTCCACTAGTAAATCACTATTAAAGATGGTTCCTTATCCTACTGCTCTGGGCAAGGACAACCAGGCTCTATAAAGAAGCAGCTCCATCTTTTGGGGTCTCATCCCTCCACAAACAAGTGTGAATTGAGAGGCCAATTTAGCCAATTGAAACGGCTTCACAAAAGATCGTTACATCTCATAGGACTCCACTGAAGGCACAGCCTGTTTGCAGAGCTTCTGACCCTGCCTGAAAAAAAGCTCCTGTGGCCCGAGGGTAAAGTTGTGCTGTATTTCAGCACTGACAAGAAACTTGGTGTAAGGAGCTTCCACCTCCACACCACGGTTCACCACTCCTGGTTGTATCAACACAATTCTCAGCAAGCAAACAGCACTGCTGGAAAACAAAACAAAACAAAATCCCTTTTCTCCCCCTTGCCAGGCTTTTGTCTTGGATCCTTTCCGTGACCTAGTTCACAGCACAGCCCCAAACAGCAAAAGCAAAACCAGGGTGAACAGCAGTGCAAGCGAACAGCTAGAGGGGAGATGGGAATGCCTCCTTCGTTCCAGCCACAACGGTGTAAATGCACACCCAGCACTTTGCTCCCTGTGGGGCCAACACTCTTTGCCTTTCCCTTACTCGTTGCTAACTTAAAAGATACCAAATAGTAGATGAAAAACAATGCTAAGGCCACACCAAAGGACACTGTAGGATCCTCTTCTGGCCAGGATGGATGCATCCTACATGATAACTACATCCAAGTAGTTACCCCTGAGTACAGCAGAGATCATGGTAATTACAATTTCGATGCAGCTACACCGCTCATTGTAACTCCTCCTTTTCATATGCTCATAAATCTTCAAAAAGAGTTCTTTTGAATTGCTATTTTCCATGCTGGGAGCCCAATCCCGTTTCCAATGAAGTTCGCTTTGTGATTGTCTTCAAGGGAGCGCAGTTTGGCTCCCAGCCCAAAGGAAATTTAAAAGAGCAAGCTACATCTTTAAATCAAAGAGGGCAAACACAAACAAGAGCACTCTTTTACATCCCATGCTTTCCCAATGGATTTCCCCCTGTGAAGTTAAGGCAAATAACTCCAAAGCAGCTCAGCTTTGAAATCCTTGTCTGTGCAGCTTCAATCTTACTCTGTTTAAAACTTGCAATCAACTACAGTTGATTTACCAGTCGGTTCACGAAGTCACATAGATTTGGAAGTGCCATCTGGAGCACAAGCAGCCACAAGTGTCCGTGAGGATGGGCGCACATTCAGCTCCGTACGCTGTCAGCCTCACTTATTAAACAGCACCAGCTGTCTGCAGGGTAACGGATGCCCATGAGCTATCATGCTGAGAAATCCTTTTCCTTCCCTCAGTGAAAAGAAGAGCTTCGCAAGTTAAACACACACAACTCCAAATGCTAAGCCATGGGATAGCATTAGAGTTCAAGAGTAAAAATAATTAAAAGATGGCAAAGCAGGAAGTCTTCCAACTCTGGCATTAACTTGGCTGCGCAGTACTGGTGCAGAGTATCCCTATCACTCACTTCACAAAAACGAGAAGTTACATAACTTGCTCTGTTCAGCTGCTATATAGACTTAAGACCTATAAGCAATGGCACAGGAACCTTTTGCTTCTGAATTTCCTGAGCCAGCCCAAATCCAGCAATTCAATCTGTAAGCACGGAAGTTCACCCATGCAGAGCCAAGGCTTCCAGTTTTAACAGTTGATAGGCTTCGGAAAACAGTATTTTTTCCAAAAGTCTTCTATTGATATTTTTATTTGTTAGTGTTCATATTATGACACTAAGTAAGGTTAATTTTGGCCTTCAATATATAGAAAAAATCCAAGGCCTTTACTCTACAGCAGTTGCTCTTGATTTGCAAGCCCCTTCATCAAAAAAAAAAAACCAAAACCAAAACTTTAGTAGTCAGCAAATTCAAGCCCTCTGGCAATAGCTTCTCTTTTCTTTTGCTTTTCAGGTGCTTCTTAGAAAGATTTCGTAGACCCCCAGGAATTTCCAGCCCCTAGGCTGAAAACTATTTGTCCACAACATGGATACTTCCAAAATGAAAAGTCATTTGGTTTATTGAAGAAATCCACCTGCACGCTTAAGCAGAACGAGCAATGACACAGGTCTGGAAACACAGCAAGACTGTTTCAACTGACAATAATAATGCTCAGCCAAAACCAGACAAGCAAGCCCTGTTACCAAACATTAAGCCCTAGACTCTTGCCTCCTTGTTTCACAGCTAGAATTTGGGAATATCTCTGCGTGAGACCCATCAGTGAAACACCTCCCTGGTGGATGTCCTTTGCCCACTCCAAGCACCACAGCTGCACTGTTCAAGTTCCTGAAGTACAACCAGGAATTTCAGTTTATCATGCAAATTATACCTCGGCCTCTATCTGGTGAAAGCTTGTGTTTCCTCACTAATAAATCTCTTCTGGGTTGTTGGACCTTCAAGCACACCCCTTAAACCCAGAGCCGTGTGACATGGTACAAAGTATTATGGCTCTGCTCTCATGGTACTAGAGCACCCAAATCTGAGAACAGGAACACAGTTTTCTGAGCGGTCAGGCATTGAAACAGGATGTCCAGGGAGGTGGTGGAGTCACTATCTCTGGAGGTGTTCAAGAAGCATTTGGACATGGCACTTTGGGACATGATTTAATGGCCATGGTGGTTTTAGGTTGACAGTTGGACTTGATGACCTTAGAGATTTTTTTTCCAGCTGAAATAATTCTGTGACTCTGATTCCAAACTGACATTTAACCCTATATAGCCTTACTGAAACAAAGAGGGGAAAGACTCCTGTGAGGCTCTTCAGGCACTGTCTATCCAAGCAGGCACTGTACTTTCAAAGTTTATTTTAGCCCCTGCTCTTGGATGTGGAGAGAACATTAAAGGCTATAAACTGCAAAAGGTTTCTCTACTGAAAGTGCACTCCCTCCTCTTGAATACTGCAGGTCTTCCGGCATATTCTATTTCAATTCAAAATTCAAAAGAAGTCTACAGAATCCGATCAAGCCCCCAGCACACAACACAGAGGAGCTGCACAGTATGGAGTCTCTATCTCCTTCCTCTTGTACAAAGCCAATGCCATTCTGATCTTGCAAAGAGAAAGGGCGAGGGCACTGACCCCTGAGAAAATAGCCATTGTTTTTTAATTTGACTCAATACAGATAATTCTGAAGGAAAGGCTAACAAGAAACTAAAAGAAATCATAAGGACGTTTTCACAAGAGTTCATTTTCTCCTCCTGCCAAATTCCCCAGCGACAGTATCAGACACAGATGACACTGTTTTCCAACAGCAGAAGTGGACATTACAGTTCTCCTTTCGAGTCCTTACAGAACACAACTCACCCCATAGCAGCAAAGCCACATTTCTGACGCCATTCTTCACTTTGCTTGTCAGAGGTGGGAGAAGGCAGGCTACCACAACAATATGACATGCAGTTTTGCTAGGATGACTGCACTCATCTTGGTACCATTTTTGTAGTTCAGGAGCCTGGTAAGACATACCTAGCTGCACACGTCCATAAGATATGGACCAGCAAGAACACTACCACCACTAACCAAAACCATTGCCCAGTAGCTGCTGGGCAATGACCATGGGCCGGTATGGTTCCAACACATGCTTGGATGCTTCAAAAGTTTCATCTCATAGGGAGCATTCTTAAATCAGACTACTTATAATACTATTCACCACTTCTTTTTCAAACTTAACAAATGAAATGATCAGAGAGCCAACACATTTTGGGACCACTGCCAAATCTCAGAGGAGGAAAAGAGCCAAGCATGGTCAAAATTGAGCTCTTCAAAGATAGCAAAACATTGCTGAAGCTCTCTTCACAGCTCTTCTCAAAGCTAGGAAACCCCAGAGACAGGCTCACAGGTAACGACATTACAGAATATACTCCACAATACCCTAATTTGCTCTTTCAGCCTGTGCAATTTAATTTAACTCTCGCAGGCAAGTCATTATCTACAAACCCAGAGCCAAAAGAACCCCACTACTTCGAACAGTCACAGACTTGCTAGGTCTTCCTCTGCAGACCAAAATCCCTACTCTCATCGTTTATGCTTTCATAGACCCCTGCAAGCCAAAGATCTCAACCTTCCGCACAAGAGAGTCAGTTTAGAGCCCCGACAGTCTTCTAAAGCAAACACGCGTGCAACTACTGCGAGCAAACTGTGACTGCAACAGCCTTGCCCTCAGCTGAGGGTGCCTGGAAGCCTTGAGGTGTTGCAGCCCAAGGCCAGTGCGGCTGAGGTACAGGAGACTCTCCTCCTGCTAACTGGGGCCACGCGAGCCTGGAGCTGCCCCAGGCTGTTACCTGCTCAAAGGAAAACAACCTACAGCCTCACGACTCCGTGATTCTGGGCATCACTTCAAGTGTCCAAATGAGCTTCTAAGCAGAGAAGCGGCAACTGTAGATTCCCTTGTCCGCGCCTTACTGCCCCGTGGGGTGAGCCCAGACACAAAAGCAGCTTTTTTTCAATAGAGCCTGGGTACAGGAGATCTCAGCGGAACCTTCACACCAGCAGGAACTGGCAGCCCACAGACTCTTTCAAAGGCGAAGCTAGACAGAGAAAGTGCTGACTACCGCCGACGGCTACGCCTATAACTCCCGTCGGCTTTTAAAGGCTTTACGCCGGGAAGTTGAACTCTCTCCCAGCCGCAACACGGGAGCCGCGGGCTGCAGCCGGAGTCCCGGCCGGCAGGAGGGAGGCCCGGCAGCCTTCCCCCGCCACCTAGCCCCAGCAACCAGCGCCTGGCCGACCAGGAAAGCACCAGGCAGCCCAGCCGAGGCCGAACCCCTGCCACCAGGCGCGGAAGCAGAAGAAACTGCCCCATCGCTACTAGCGGGCACCCCGCGACAGAGCGGTGGCAGGGGTCCTAGCGGCGGGAGGGTGTGGTGGAGAACAGCAGCAGCGCCGCCGCCCCCCGCACCGAGACCCGACCCCGCACACACAAGACAGACAAGCATTCTGGCAAGAAAACAGACCCACGTACGGGACGGACTCACCTCCCTCCCGTGGCCGTCCCATGCCGTTCTCCGGCACCGAACCGCCGCCTTCCCCCGGCGGCGGCCGCGGTCGCTCCTGCCGCTGCAGCCGCTTTCCGCTTCCTGTGCCCGGCACCGCCCCGCCGTCCCTCCGCGGCCGAGAGCTGCACCGCCCCCGCACCGCCCAAGCCACCGCCCCCCTGGCCGGGCTTCCCTTCGCGGGTAGCGGCCGCTCTGCCTGGGAGGTAGGCTGCCTGCTCCCCAAGCTGCCACTGCCGGCCCCCTAGACCCGGACATTGGCAACGCCCGGCCGGACCTTGCTGCGACCATGTCCGGCGGGCATCTGCAGCCCGACCTACCCATAGCCCCTCTCCGTGCTCCCGGGTGTCCCCTTCCTGAGCCCCGCAGCCTCTCCATGGCTGAACCCTTTCGGCTTTCCTCTATCCAGCCTCGCCCCTTACCTGTCCTTAACGCAAAAATACCGATCCCATTGAGCTCTTATATCCAGGACAACTACGTTCTTGGGATTTCTCCAAGGCTAAAGGTACTGCTAGGGACTGTAATTGCCTTGCCTTTGGGACTGCTTGCTCTGCTCCTCCACCCATAGCCTACAGCTGAGTGCACTTTACCCCTGGTCAGAAGTCTGCGGTGAGGAAGACCTCCTGCCCCCCCGGGGCAAAGGGCCCGTTGCTTGAAGCTTGCCTTGGGCACCAAATTCCTTACACCGATTGGTCATAAAATCATTAAACTTGGAAAAGACCACTAAGATTATCAAGATCAACCATCTACCTCCATCACCATGCCCGCTAAAACATGCCCCAGAGTGCTACAGAATCAGAATAGTTTGAAGGGATGCTAAAAATCTAGGTCCAACCCCCTTGCCGTGAACGTGGGCACTTTTTACTAGATCAATTTGCTTATGGCCCCATTCAACCCAGATCTGAACGCTTCAAGGCCTGGAGCTTCCACAACTCCTCTGGACAACCCATGCCAGTTCCTCACTACCCTCCTAGGGAAAAAAATTCTTCTACTGTCTAATTTAAAACTAGCTTCTTCCAGTTTGAAGCCATCAACCTTCGTTCTATCAGTATGTGCCTTTGTGAAAAGTTCCTCTCCATCTCTCTTAAGCATCCTGTTTCAAATAGCAGAAGGCTGCTCCAGGACTACTTAAAGACTTTCCTCCATGTTTATATGCTTTCTGAACACCTCCATGGTCTCCATGGTGTGGGAAGCTAGGAAGGAAACAGGCAGAAGTCTATATACCATACAAGTCACCTTTTCTCTATTCAGATGTTGCCCTTTTGTCATTTCACCTCTGCTTTGCTTTAAAAGACTTTTAAAAGAGTTAATTTTTTTTAGGCTGTATAATGAACCAGCAGCTCAGAATGCATGAAGAAAATCTACACCTCTTAGATTCCAGTCTTGTGCTTTGAATAACTCAAGGGAAAAAACAGTCGACAAAGGAAACCAATGCAGAAGAAACTGAAGTTACTCCTATCAGATAGCTTCTGTGCTGCTGCTTGTGGCTGCTGTAGGTTGCATCTTACATTTTTCTGCTCGAATTTGCCCTCACTGTCCTTTTCCAGAACAACACCAGGGTTTTATTTGTGGTGTTTGCCCCCTACTCAACATCATAAAATGATCTTAGAGGTCCTTTCCAACCAAAATTAAGTTCAACCACTACCTAACTCTACCAAGTCTAGTGCTAAACCATCTCCCTCAGTACCAAACCTCCTTCAGGGAAGTGGATCCAACCACCTCCCCCTGAGGAGCCTGCCCCAGCCTTTCAGAACCTTTTCAGTGAAGATTTTTCTAATATCTAACCTAAGCCTTCCCTGGTGGAACTTGAGAATATTTCCTCTCATCCTGTCACTTGTACCTAGGGAGAAGAGACCAAGGAGGTTACCTCGCTGTAACCTCCATTCAGGGAGTTATAGAGAGCAATGAAGTCTTCACTGTCTCCTTTGCTCTAACAATCACAGTTAAACAATCACAGTTCCTTCAGCTGCTCCTCACAAGACCTGTTCTCCAGATCCTTCAATCAACTTCAGTGCCCTTCTTTGGATTTGTTCCAGCACCTCAGTGTCTTTCCTGTGCTGAGGGCTCCAAAACCAAACTCTGCAACACGAAGTGACTTCACACTGGAACAGTCAATCAGGAATTAGAAGAAACATTCCCCTATCTCTGACTTGGTAATTACATCACGTCCTGTTTTGCATAGCATACATGTTTACCCAGCCCCAGGAAGAGGCCACTATCTAGTGGTAGGTTCCATCTTGTATTATGCATCAACATGTGTCTAAACTTGCCCAAGTACTCTGATGCATTCCAGGCAATGGCCTTACCCTGGAAAGCAGAAAGCCTCACTGACTGCTAATGGCTCACCACCACTTGGCTGTCCCAATGATTCTTCTTTTGTCCTTGCTCAGAGGTGGTGCAAATGTGAGAAAAGGCAACAGGCTATAACTAATGCAGGACTTGTGTGCGGGGAGAGACTTGATGCAAAGAGCAAGTTTTTGCCTCTGCTGCATGGGGAAGAGGACAAGGGGAGATGCTGCCTTGCCTGAAAGGCTATGGAAACTCAGGTAAACTTCAACAGGGGGCCTTTTTCAAAGGTGTAACTGTACTTCTTTGAAAGCAACCAAGGAACTCTGCTAAACCTGTGTTTCTTCTCCTACTAGGCTGCCCTATCAGCTGTTCAAGAAGATTTAAAGCATATCCAAATACTACTGCCATGGTCTAGGGGAGCAAGACTTGGTATAGTACCCACAAAAAGGAGACTGATAAGGAATCCAAGCTGGGGTTGTATGCATATCTCAGGGAGGACAAGCACCTATGCCCTGTCCAGACCTCACCGGTGTAGGTACTTTTTAGACCCAGCAATGAGGCCCACCTGCACCCAACTAGGTCAGGCTAGTTGAATATTGGCAATGGAGAAATGCACTGAAGATGGGGGCAGTGGCAGATGCTCAGATGCTCTTACATACTGATCTGTCATATTCTGTTTAAACCACTGAGACATGAGAAAATGTTTCCCATGAGTCAAGGAACTTGTGTGGTAAGGTGCTCTCCTGTATACTGCTGAATAGACAGTATTAGATCTTTTCTTAGATTACCTAGAACAGATCTCACAAATTTAGACTCTTTTAAATTGGAGTGGACTTCTGTGATCATTTAGTCCAGTCTCCCCACTCCAAACAAGGTCAACTAGAGCAGGTTCCTCAGGGCTGTGCCAAACTGAGTTTGTAGACTCTTCAAAGATGGAGTCTACACCCTTCCTAAGCAACATGTTCCAGTGTTTGACAGCTGTACAGGACAAATGTTTTTTCCTCACATTTCAATGGAATTTAATGTATTTCACTTCATGCCTGTTCCTTCTCTTCCTTTCACTGGATACCACTGAGACAAGTTTGCATCCATTGTTCAGCCCCTTGGATTTACATGTTGACTACCTTCTCAAACTTATCCTTGCAAAGTTAAAAAATTCCAACTCTCCCAGCCTCTCCAGTCCCTGAATTGTTTTAAGGGACCTGTGCTGGACTTAGTCCAGTGTGTCCATGTCAAACAAAGATGGTTTCTGGTCCAGAGTGTGTTCTATCCAAAACACCTTCTCTTTTGATTTTATCACTCCTGCTATCAGTGGGCAGAAAATGTTTTAGGAACACTCTCTAAGTGACCAAGTACTTGGTCACAGTTGTGTGGAGCACAAGTCATCTTGGAACTATTAGAAGAGTCCTTCTTATAACAAATGGATTGGAATTTTGAATCACTCTGTCTTACAATTTGATTTGTTGATTCAGCCAAATTATGTAAACAAAGGTCAACATTCTCTCTTCTAGCATCATCTACTGTAAAGTGGTTGGAGTTTTCACCCAACGTGACATGTAAATTACACTTCTAAGTCACCTCTTTCCTTAAAATTTTGCTTTCTTTTTTTTTCTTCCAAAACCATTAGGGTCACTTGTTTTTAAACAAATCTACTTAACCTTTTATTTATTTTTCTACTGGTCTTTTTGTGGACCAGATTCCACCTTGTATTGAGACACAGACATACAATATTTTTGTTAAAATACTGAAATTGAATTTGCTGTAGATCTTCCCCATCACCTTGGAAACAAGTCTTGCTCTTTCTTTCCCCAAGAATCCAGACTCCATCTTCCCCAGCACACAGTGATACATCCAGATAATTTTTGTCTGTGGCAAAATCACATAAAATTTTTCTTTTTAAACTGCTTCCTGATTAGAACAAAATACCATTAAGTTACAAGCCACACAGATTCCTCACCAAAACCAGATTTTGTCTGCACAGTGCTTCGAGAATCAGAGGCAGTGCCTTGTCAAGTAAGAAATGTAACCATAAGCCAAGCAAGCACAAGCATAAAAGTCATTCCGAATTACTGCCCACTCTTATATGGCATCGGCGGGAGCTTAAAGCATGGGATGGAGAGTTTTTTTTCACTGAGCCTGGGTACCACTTGATAGGTCTTGACACTATGCATGATTTTGCTCTGTGCCACTGAACCTCAATCTAGTAGCATACAGATATGCAGAAGGAGCCACATTTCAGCTCTTAACGCTGCAGAAAATTCTTGTTTAGAGGAAGAGAGGCCAGAGGAACATGACTACAAAAGAACACCTTCCTTCCCTTTTGGGGTGGTTGCTATTTAGAAAGGGAAAATGCGTAGTACTGCACAGCTGAAGAAACATCATGACACATTTATTTTGCATAGCAACTTGCAGGAAAGCTACTGAGCCCTTTATGGAATGAATTATTGAAAACAGATAATTTCTTCCCAAATAAAGGGAAATGGTGGTGGGTAGCAAACACTAGAAAAAAATCACTTGGCTGAGATACTGCAAAACCCATTTCAGAATTCTGCTGAAAATTAACTTCCATCTCAAAGCAGACAGAGGTAGGACTTTTCAGTGGGTTCAGCATATTTAAAGAGCATTGTTCAAAAAGGAAAAAGGGGGGGGAAAAAAGGCAAAACAAACCCAAAACACTCAAGAAGCTTTTCCTAAGTAAACTTACCATTCGCACAGTAGTAAATTAGTTTTCAATTTGCACAGGCCAAGAGGACTACAGAGGGAAAAGGAGGACATATTTTTTGTTTGATGTGCCCCCAAGTTAGAGGGCTAGAGTCTACCGCATGCCTTTCTTCTGTGTGTGCCAGGAGCCTTGTAGCCCCCTTGTCTCAGAGGGTAATGGATATTAACAGACAGTCTTCACTGCTGTAACTCCAGTCAGGGTTATAGCAGGGCTGGGGGCACAGGAGAGAGGTTGAGCTCCACCTTCCTGTAGAAAGAAAGAAAAGCACGAGGCCTTAAAGAATACCGTAGTGGCGGTAGATGTAGTACTGCAACTTATTCTGAGGACAAATCCCATCCGTGCATAAGTGCACGGTGGCCAGAGAGCCACCAGAGAATAGCTAAGTGGGCTGGGATTTGACTGTAGGTGTGTGTGAAGGGGAGGAACAGGACTTCACTCACTGGAACACCTGGGAATTAAACCTTTTAAAGAAGGGCAATAAATATACAGGAAAATAATAGATGGATGAACAGAGCCTTGAGCTGCAGACTGAAATTATGTGTTCAGTCAAGCTGGCAAAGAGAAAAAGCATAATTGGTCTTTTAATTCTGGCAAAGAGGGAGCGTTTTTCCAGGCTAGAGATCACTGCCCTGAAAAGAGGCCGAAGAGCAACATGTGCGGCTGCCGCTGATTGTTTAACAGTGCCACCAGCCGGCCTGTTGGAAGAGTGCCAGTTCGCATGACGGAGGGGAAAACAAGGTAACGTGCCATCTACTTACTTACCACCTTTCATACCAGAAAGTCTTCATTTTTGCCAAATACTTAGGGGCTGCTTCTGCAAGCAGCTGCAAGTAAGGTCTTAGACACAGAGCAGCACCAGCGAAGTCAACCAAGGTAACAAATCACTGGGGATCTTCTGGCAGGGCTAAGATTGAATGACAGAGTATCTAGCTCAGGTAAGCTTCTTCTAGTGTGGAGCCCACCAGCCAGCATGATGTGCCATGTCACAATGAGGCATGAAATAAGTAACCAGATGGTGCTACAGACAGTGTAAATGAGATATGTGTTGGCAGTTAGACATTTAAAGATGTACTTTCCATTGTCTGTGGGGTGATGTCCTGTTAGAAGTTGATCTTTAAGTTTGGCATCTTACAGTCTCTGTCCAAAAGAGTTACTAGGAGAGCTGCTATTGTCTAGTATGCTAAAGTAAACAACACAGAAAACCCAGGGAAGTTCTGTTTGCAGTAAAGCCAACATAAAAAACTCTGCATTAAGATTTCCTTGAAGTGAATCAAAGAGGGTCATGGAACCTTTCACAGATTTTTTTTGGACAACAGTAATAAACTTTTTCGTCTGGCAGCTGCAACAAAGAGCAGTTGCAGGAGAAGGGAAGGTGTAATTTATAAAGCTAGTCTCAAACTCTGGCAGTTTCACAGACCTTTGGCCAGAATACTGGTCAGGATTTTGCTTGATCATAAGCACATAATTATGCCACCAAATTTTGTATTTTATAGAATCACAGAATGGTTTTGGTTGGAATGGACCTTAAAGATCATCTAGTTCCAACCCCCTGCCATGGGCAGGGGCACCTTCCACTAGATCAGATTGTTTGAGATCCTGTCCAACCTGGCCTTGAACACTTGGAGGGAGGGGGCATCCACAACTTCCCTGAGCAACCTTTCCAGTGTCTCACCACCCTCACTGTAAACAATTTCTTCCCAATATCCAGTCTAAATCTCCCCTCTTCCAGCTTAAAGCTATTCTCCCTTGTCATGTCACTACAAGCCCTTGTAAAAAGTCCATCTCCAGCTTTCTTGTAGGCCCTCTTCAGGCACTAAACAAATGAACCATTGAACAAATGCAAGTTGAATGGACTTCTGGGGACCTGGAACAGCATGAACAGCTTGTACTGTGTGGTTGTCATGAAGTGTTGTTAATACAAATATCTTCTTTTCCAAGGAGATGTCTATGTGGAATGTGTGTATCTGTGTACACAGAGTCCCAGGTAACCACTAAAAAGCTGACTGAAGAAGGTGATTGTGAGATAAAAGATGAAATCTGAAGAGGTGAAAAAGATCTGGCAAAACAGTATCATATTCCAACCCTAAACAATACCTTAATATAAGGGAAAACAAATGATCATTAGTGAAAGTTTAATTTTCCACCCCCAAAACAGCTATGGGACTAGGCCCACATCCTTATGCAACGATTCTTTGAACTGACACAGTCTCATTCTTCTCCAGAGCTACTGACAATACATAAATGTTCTGGCCAACATAAGCAGAGAGATGCAGGGGCAAGCAACAGCTTTGTAAGCCCTGATTCATAAGTAGATGCATACAGACTGTCTGTATGGTGTTGAAAAGATCTTTGGCTTTTTGTGCCCATTTCTCAGTGAAATTACTGCATCTTCACAGCTCTGACACTCTCTATGAGGATGAATATGGTTGAGAAGCTGAGGAAATGCCTTTATTCCTGGGAAAGTAGTATCTAATAAGAAGTGTTAAGGAGATGGTGTCAAGAAATGGCAGACAACATGTCCACTTAAAGGTTCAGTAAGGAAGGAGGCAGAATGCTCTGAATACCATTGTCCTCATTTCAGGCTTTCAGTTGCAGAGAATTGCTGACAGTATAGCAAATGCATGTCTTCCTAGAGAAGTGACAAGACACAGCCTCCTTCTAAACCTCCACTTCCTCTCCTGGAAGGTGAAAGCCACGAGTTCCTTTGTTACAAAAGCCCATCCTAACACACACCAACTCCATTACATTCAGCCAAGGAAGCAGGTTATCACTTGCTTGGAACACTGTCATGGGATATTTTTTTTCCCACATTCTTACCTTGATTCTGAGTCACTTTTGTTTTTCTGAAACTCCAGTCATCTCCCCTACAAACATGGCCTATACAGGTAAGTGGACTGCTGTCAGCTGAAGACTGGCAGCTAGTTCTGACAATTTCTGATGGGCACAGTGAATCATACTAATCTGTCATTATCATCTAAATGGTAAGTCCTTGCTGTGAAATGAGTACCTCAATAACAGCAAAGTCAGAAAAATTAAGCTTTTAGCTGTACTGCAGCATATGTGCCTTGCCTTGCTTTCTTGCTTTGCATCCACCAAGGTATTTAGGGGATCACTTTGATATTAGATCCTGAAAAGAATCAGACATACTCCAAAAGGATACATAAGAGTGGGGATACCCCGTGCTGCCAAATATTTTCGGATGAGTCGCTCGGTACCATACCAGTTGAAGCCTTTTGTTGCATACCCAATACGTGGAAGATGCACTGATGCTGAGGAGGAGGGAAACAGAAGGTGCAGAGTATTTAGAACAAAATACACATATAGAAAGCAGTCTAGATAAGAGCTTCAAGCTAGCCAACAAAAACAGAAGAAATATTTTGGAACACGACGTATCTGCTGTGGAAATCTTACTCTTGCCTCACTTCGGTTAAAGATGATGACCAATTTTCACCTCTCCTGTTCTTTTTTTCTCTTTTTTTTTTTTTTTAAGGTGCAATCATACATGTAAGGATTGACTGTTCTACTGCACAGACACTTACCACTCCTTTTCTTGGCTGCTACATAAATCTTCTTCAGGCCTTTTTCCAAAGCAGACAGCTTAATGCCAGACAAGTTGTTGGACCGATCCCGGTGCTGAGCCACAATCAAGGCCAGCTAAGGAGAAACAGACCAAACAAAATCAAGTGGAGCCTATATACAGAGCTAAGAGACACAGTGATAGCTGCTAGAAAACTGCATTAGTATTTGCTCTAATGAATAAGAAAACATCTCCTTCATGTCATGTTTAACTGCAGCTTAGCCATGCGCAGTATTCAATGCCATTACTGTGGGGAAAAAAGACGTAACATTCATTTCTTACAGCTTCAAAAATGTGGACAGAGTAAGATAAAAAGGAGCTTATAATTCTCACCAAATCTTGTCTTTTTTCCCTGGATTGTTTATCATCAATATGGAATAACAGAGTTCTTCCCAACTCCAGGTCTGTCCAGAAAACAAGAATGAAAACAAGCAAGCGAATCAGTTCTGAATAGTCCACTGACAGTCAAAGCAGCTGCGGTTTCACTGCCATGTTCTCTACTATACTCCTGGGCTTTCTTTGTCTCATCACGATTGTTCATCAGTCAGACCTTTTGCCTAGGGAAGCAAGACACCTGTTGTCTCCCTAGCCCCAAAACACATACATACATATACATCCCAGTTAAAGACCACAAATGCAAAGGGAGAGTGGAACACGAAGCAAGCGTCTCTCAGGGAATTAGGAAAAACAAGAGGTCCACCTTACATCAAGATCTACCTGAACGTAGCTCAGAACTGCAATACACGCTCAGAAGATCAGTGCTTGAAAGGAACCAAAGGCTCAGCTGAACACTGTCTGAGGTTGTTTTCATCCTTCTTAAAAGCACTTTGATAGACAATGCAGTGCTCTGTCTTACATAGCAAAAAAAAACCCTGTCAAGAATGCCCACTTGGGTGTTGTTTGGGTTTTTTGTTTTAATGACTTGCAATGTGAACTGAATGACTAACCCCCTGAAGAGTTCTCATACTCCAAACAAGTAAAGTCAAAGCACCCACTGTATTACAACCTTCAGAGCTAGGGATGCACATATCTAGAGAACAGTGGAAAGAACATGAGTATCCAGGTATCCAGGCACTTCTCCTGCAACATCAGTGGGATTTAAGCTCTTTCATGTGTCTTGGCCTAAGGTGATGTTTTAATCTCTTACCTTTCATCTTTCCTGCCATCTCATATATTTTCCTTGGCTGATCAGAACGAGCTTCCAGAGCTGTAAATAAGCCACCCCTTCCCCAGCGGCCGGAGTCATCTAGAATGAAATGCTGGTTAGCTTCCTTTTTAAAAGTCAGGTTGAAGACCACCCTTGCAGGAAAGGGACCTGCACTGTACTCAGGTAACAAAAGTATCAAAAGGAGATACAGGAACCACACACGAACTGAAGGCAACCAGCACTCAATCTGTTGGCATCCTCACACGTGTGCATAAAGGTATATAAAGTGCACACTTAGTATGTCCCCAGATTGGTGCATCGGGCTTATCACAACTAGATGTTTGTTATTTGTGAACTTTTACTTGACGTTTTCACTTTAAATGTGAGGTTTTGTACAGAGTTTAACATAAACCAAAGCAAATTATATCATTCTACCATAGCCACGGTCAGTGAGCAGGTCCACCCTGATTCAGGAGGAATTCTGTAACCTGAATTTCTCTCCTTCAGCTTCAGCGTCTAAACTGAGGTCCTTAAATTAGGAGACTAGCCTAGAATCTCTGTACTGTCTCTGCTGACTGTAAAGATAAGACAATTTTCAATATCTCAGTTCAATCTACCATTTCCATGGTATGAATAAAAGGCCCTGCTTTCAGGAGAAACTGTCCTCACTTTGTCCATAGCTAAAGTTTCAAGATACACAAGCACTTTTCAAGATGCTCACCCATGAATCCAGAGAGAGCATGGAAAGACTCAAGCACACCTTGTTAGTACTTGTGTGGGCTAGACATAATGGAGGCTGTAGAGGCCTCTGTGCCACTCAAAATTAAATCAGGCTCAGATCCAAATTACTTTGGTCTAGAAGAAAATTATAAATTACTGAACTAGAAGGATCAATTCACCCCCCCTTGTGCACCTCATTCAACAACATTCTTTTTGTCTGAAGTCCCACCTAGGCAGTGGACAATGATGGCATCCTCCTCTTCTGCTTTGGGGTGTGTGACATCTCCCATGATGTACTTGATACAGTTCTGGTCTGCATCTTCATAATCTAAATCCACATTCAGCCCACCCTCATCCACCTCAAACTCTTCCTCAGAGTCACTCTCGTCTGATGGAAGGCAAGTAGACGTGTAATGATTTGCCTCCCACCAGGCCATCCTGAAACAAAACAAGATAGGATGGTGGTCAGTGAAAATCAAAGTGGGGGGGGGGCAGACACACAGCTTGTTTTAAATTGCAGTGAAGCACTTGAGACCTGGACCTGCATTCCCTGTGCTCCCCTCCCCTATTTTAACACAGAACCAAGTTTATCACACTTGTTATCTGTGATACGAAGAGCCATATGCCATTATGATAAGCCAATTGCAGGCATGGAAAAAGTGAGCACATAAAATAGCTTCTTGCCTTTTTGTTGAGTGGTGAAAAGGAAGAATTTATAGGAAACCAAGAGAAAGTAAGGAGCTATGTCAGAATCACAGATGTTAGAAGAGTACATATAGTCCAGCTACGACACTTCAGAAAGCTTCTCCCAAAAGCTCACTGCACATTCAGACACAGGGTTCTTATTCCAGCCACTCTCTAGGAATTAAATTAGATGTGAGGTCAGGCAGTGTATTCAGAGAAGAACCCTTGCTAGGGACTCCAGCCATTTTTACACCTTTACATTCCTGTTTGACCACAAATAGGAACATTTCTCAGGTATGAAGCTAATGCTCTTAGTAGAGCGGATGGCACCCATTTGTCATTCTTCTCTCCTCATCCCCAACCCCACCTACCAGAGTGGATACAGAGCACAATGTGGTTTTGTCAGTCAGACACACATTTGTAGGGTACAGAGTAACAGACATCAGCTCATAAGTAGTCAGTGTAGTACAAACCATACTTTTTCTTGTGTTCTGCCTCTGCTTTTGCTTTCTTCTTTTCCTCCATGAGCCGTGCTCTCTTCGCTGCAGCTTCTTCGCGCTTCTTCCTCCTAGCCTCCAGCTCCTCTGCACTCAAGAAGTGCTTCCTCCTGCTTGACTGTTCATGGAGGCCTGTAAGAAGGACCTGGAGAAATAAAGAAGTATCATGGAAACAAACTGCTTATTTTAAAGCCATGTCTGGTCCCCACCTTAAACTATACTCCTTTCTCATTCGTCTACTTACCCACAGGTCCCAGCTGTCACTTTACATGTAGTTTTGTGACACATTTGAACGTCCAGCATATCGTAGTTCTTATACATTAGCAGAATTGCTGGACTGTCAAGCTCTCATTTTCAAGAGCTGGCTTTATGTTTTAGGTTAGGGACTAATTGTAGAACCATAGAGAAGAAACTCCACCAAGAGACTAGAAAGTCCCTAGGGGAAGGCACAGGATATTGTACTATGTTAGTGCATCCCATATCCTGGATTACCCCTATATAAGGAGCTGGCCTACCAGTCAGCTCTCTTGGCTCAGGGCATTTTGGCTCTTAGCTGCTCATTTTGCTTTTGGCTGTGTGAGAGTAAGGCCTAGTTGGTGGGAATCTATTTCTGCTGCATAACAGGGCCTACTTGTGGGCCTAGTCTGGAGAGGGTGATAGGTCATTGCTGATTCTGTCTTTTGTGTAAATATATGTATATATATATACATATATATATACACACATATACACAAATCTTTTTTGCCTTAATACCTTTTGCATTATATTTGTTTTTGTAAATATTATTTCTCTTTAACTTTTAAATTTCTAATTGTGTGCAAGTGGTTTTATTTACTCCTTTGGGGTAAATTCTACATTCTGTCCTGAGCTAACTGCTCAAACGGGAACACTTTACTACATTGACATTTAAATATTTTAACAAATCTTTTGCAGGAGATAGGTAAAGAGAGAAATCTGTCAGCCTCATTTTCCACAAAAAAATGAAAGAGCATCGTGTGTCTGCCCATGTCTTTATCTTACATTTGCTTTGTTCCGGAGAGCTCTCCCTTCCTTACTGGTCTCTTCAGTCAAGGCTTTCTGAAGATCTAAAAGCTGATCAAATGCTTTTTTGTCTTCTCTGCTGGGTTCTTTGGAATAATCTTTGCCTTCGTACACATACATGTGATCTTAAAAAAAAAAAACAAAACAAAACTGATAAAACCTACATTGTACAGTGACATCAAAAGAAATTTGGCTTCTCTGTAATGCTGTTCTACCCTCAGTAGAAAAAGATGTTCTCATAATTTGTTTGTATGGTTAGTGTCAGCGTTACGTAGAAACGCCAGCATCAGGATTTACTTCCTTAGGCAACAGCTTTTCACTTAAGCCATATATATCAGCAAAGAAACTTTTTTTGCAGTTTCAGACACCTAAATGTTTTAAGATGTGTCTCCATCACGCCTCTTTAGTCATTCCACCTCCTGCCAGTAGCAAATTCATTTAGCTGCACTATCTAGTTGCAGGCAACTCTTAAGTGGACACCAAACTTTTTCTCTTGAGCCCCAAAACAAAATAAGAGATCTGTCAATCCAGAGTTTCTGCCCATCAGGTGAGCTATTTTCCCAATAACTCTGACACAGTGTGCTATCGCTGCTCCTCTTTCAGTTACCAACAGAAAATATCACTCTTTGCTAAGTCTCGGCAAGTAATTACTTGTTGCTGGCAACTGCTGCAGGACAGCTAATACCTAACCTGCAGGACTCTGCTTCAGCTACAGATTTACATTTAAGTGCTATCACGCACTCAAACCAGAAAAATCAATCTCTTTTCCACGATGACACTAGAAGAAGGAAAGTATTCTTAGGATTTATTCTCAAATAGTATGGGGCTATGAAAAACTAAACACAATTGTGTGACATCCAGACTGTAAGGTCAGGGACTGAAAACAAGTGGCTTTGTTCTAGCTGTTCAGACTCCATGACTCTGCATTTCTTATCCGACATTTTGGGGTATTTTTAAAGTAATTTTAACTTGTGATTTTCATGGCCATTTTTACTTTTTCCTGGAGATACATACAGAACACCTGCTATGTAGCTCTTCCTTAAGTTGCTGTTAGATCTCTGCAACTGTAGATTTGTCTTAATGGTTCTCTGCAGTAAAAAATCGGCAGGTGCAGTTTGAGTGTTTCCCCTCTTTTTGGGAATTTCATTGGAGGTCTAAAAGTGCTCAAAGCATGTGAAGGAATTCAGTCCCCTTGCTATCAAAATTCAGCAAATACTGTTACTGTTATCTTACCAATAGGCAAATAAGGGCACAAAACCAAAAAGAACAGTAAAGGCTCAAAAATAAAGTCTGTGGGTAGACCACACACAAAATGAAAGAAACAGCTACCAGTCCACATCTCTTGTTGCCTGAGAAACACCACCACTACCCAAGTGTCATGTATTTCATGGGTATTTAGATGCTTAACTTACTCTCTGTGTCCTCCTCTTCACTCTCTTTTTCTAGTGGTAGCACAGCATCCATTACCCACTTCCCTTCTTTTGTCTGTCCAAGGATGTTTTCTAGCTCGACATCCTGTATGGTACTCCCCTCAGAGGAGAGCAATTTATCCAAGCCGAATTTCAGGATTTCACTCAGCTTTAACAAAGAGAGGGGAAAAAGCTCAGTATTAGTATTTCCTAATTCCATGCTAATCTCAGTGTCTTGAGCTTCTGAGGCTTAAATGTGGAGTGTGCACGTGGAGAAATCTTAAGCCGTAATGTTACCTGTCAAAATATTTAGGCTTTAACATGCTTGGTTCTCTGAACACCTGATGGGACAGGCCCCTACAACTTATCTCTCTCCAATGTAACTCCATCCAGGCTTGAACAGGTCATTTTTCTCCAGGGCTAAATGATTAACACAGACAGTATTTTAAGATGTCTTCTTTATAAGCCAAAACAACCATGCGTGGTTTTGGCCCCACCTCCTTTAAAATAAAAGCACACCACCAAAAAATCCATGGGGAGAAAAAAAAACCAAAACTATCAGCATAAAATTTCCAGTAGCATCAATTCCCCTTCTCCCATGGAAATTATAATTGCTGAGATATGTGCTGACAGGGCAGGGAGGAGAGGCAGCAGGGAAAAGGTTACAATAATTCTAAACCTCTCCCAGGTTTAACTGCATACAAGGGATAGACTCCCCTAAGCACCACTTTGCTTGAGGTTTTCAACTCAAGTTTTCAGCACAAATCTCAGCTTTCAGGTCAGACTTATAAATCACACCCTGACTCTGTGCGACACTGGATTTGCCAAGAGGTCAAGAGACTCAGTCAAGGACTGAGTTTCAAACTAGCAACCTAAAGCTAATTACTTATCACCAGCTCCGTTTGTAAGAGAAAAGCACCAGGGACAGACAAGTTCTAGGAACAATGAATCAGCTTCCACTTTTCCCTTGGTAAAATTAAAAATAAATGAGCAGATCAAGAAGAGATGTTCTGCCTTCTCCAAAACCCCACACCCCTTTTCAACAATGGATGCACCTCAAAATTGTAAAAAATGTCTTCAAATAATAGGTCTTTTCTGGTCATGGGATGTCATTTTGGTTCCCAAGGCATGCACAAGCTGACATGTCACTGCACATCTCCCCCAAAACAGTCAGTGCTTGGCTAAGCTCATAGGATAGGTTTGGACAGATTCATATCAGAGAAAAATACAAAAACACTCTGGAACATTTCTGAAGACATTACTGGAGTCAAATTGAGGACATAGCTTTATTTTACCTGTAATGCTGCTGCTCCCTGAGGCTTGGGTGCTCCCAGAGCAAACTGACCTCCTTCTAAAATGGCATTTGTCAGATGGAGCTTAGAAGCAGCTCTTCGGTAGATTATTTCTTCAATTGTGTCTCGCCCAATCAAGCGGATGATTTTTACAGGCCTTGAAAAGTTGAAGAAAACTCTTACTATTTTCCTTTTTCTAAGGTGCACTAAAGCTGTTTCCTGGCATGAAGCTCTATCTCCTCACCCACTCCTTTCGTAGAACAGTCTGGGTTGGAAGGGACCTTAAGGATCATCTCATTCCAACCCCCCTGCTATGGGCAGGGACACCTTCCACTAGACCAGCTTGCTCAAAGCCCTGCTCAGCCTGGCCTTGAACTCTTCCGTAGTGTCCAACTTCCCTGTGCAACCTGTTCCAGCGTCTCACCACCTTCACTGTAGAGAATCTCTTCCTAATATCCAGTTAGATCTACCCTTTTTCAGCTTGAAACCATTCCCCCTCACCCTACCACTACTAGCCTTTGTAAAAAGTCCCTCCTCAGCTTTCTTGCAGGCCCCCTTCAGGTACTAGAAGGAACCCTTTGGTAGGGCAAGAAAAGGCAAGAAAACTCAAGAAAAATCAGCAGCAGAAATGCAATGCTGATACAACTGCTTCCTGGACACAGAAGTAATGCACACTGAAAAAGTGCAAACAAACCTCTAGGTCCCCTCTACTCCTACAAATCTACAAAGCTCCCATCCTAAGCATATGGCAAGGACAAGACTGTGTGGGGCTGCAACAGAAAAGCAAAGACATCAATCCTATCTGCTCTCCCTCTTTGATCTGTTGCTCTTCACCCCACCATCACCCATGGATAGGGACTGCAATATAGAGACCAAGAGTGTCAGCACCAAAACAGAAGTAGCACCATTTCTCACTTGTGCTGCCCAATCCGGTGAGCTCGTGCTATTGCTTGCAAGTCATTTTGTGGGTTAAAATCACTATCAGTAAAAATAACTGTGTCTGCTGCTGTCAGGTTCATGCCAACTCCACCTACAAAGAAAAAGGCCACAAAATATGTCACTAGCATGAAAAAAAAAACAAAAGCAAACAATCAAGGAGAAGCTGGAAAATTTCTGCTATGTGACATTCTGTCAGATCTGATCAACTCTATCCAATTCAATCCATCTCTCAACCCCAAATCTGAGTGTGTCAAGGATTTAAAAAGAGGAGTAAGCTTACCATGTCCAGCTTCCAGCTTTCTGAAGCAGCCCACAATCAACTGTTCTGTGCAATGTAGTCAGAAAAGATAGGGTGCAAGTGGACTCCAAAAGGAAATTTTCCACTGTGAGAAGTTAGACCTTTGATTGGTCTCCCAAGGGAAGCAGTGGAGTCCCTTACATTGGACAGTTTTAAGACTCAGCTTGATAGGGTGCTGCACCACCTCATTTCAACTACACTACCACTTAGAAAAGTTGTACCAGATGATTCTTGGGGTCCCTTCCAACCTGGCACTCTGTGATCAAATGCAAAGGGGACTGGTTGTCAAGGCTGATGAACACAGACATATTCTTCTGCTGGCAGACAGACTGACCCAGCAAGGACTGGCTTCACTGAGGCTATAAGGGACTGCCCAAGTCATGACTTGGCTGCAGCACAGAAGTAACAGGCAAACACAATGCTGAAATGGTGGAAAACACCAGGCCAAACTATACAGCAATCAGAGCCTAGGTATTTATTTGTCTTAAATGGTTCCCAGGTTAAAGTTTAGGTTCTCATGGAATGAAAAATAAACAAACCCCAAACAAAACCAAAAACAAACAGCCAAAAATATCCAACAAAGAACCCCAAAACAACACCCTAAAAATCCAGTTAATTATGTATTTTTAAAATCCACTATTGTGACTACATAGTGCAGAGGGAGGAGTTTCCGTCCTACATTTCTTCCAGCTCAGGCCAAGCACCTCTTCACAGAAATCAGAACATCCCTCCAAGTGGAAACAGTCATGCACCTGAAAATCTGTTCTTAACACTGGTGGAAATACTGTTATCACACCCCTGGAGTACTTTGTCCAGGCATAGCAACATGCAGTAAAAAACAACTCTAAGTTTAGCTGACATAGACAGAGAGAACTCAGGCACTGTGGTGAGGCACTTAGTCCTACCATCTAGCATTAGGTGCTTCTCTTCAGTCTCTCTGATTTCCATCAGTGACGGGAGCCAGGATCACCTAGGAAAGTCTGACCAGAAGCACAAAGGAAAACTTGATTCAAGCTTGATGCTTGAGATCAAGCACTGTGGATCCCTCCTCTGGATGCAAGCCTGCGTCTGCACTTGTTTGAAGAGAGACAGGGAGACATAGCCTGAGGAACCAAAAGCACAGACAGCAGTCCCAGCGTTCTTTGCAGTCTCAGGACAGTAAGAGGCTCTAATGTGAGTCTATCTACCAGCTAGAGAGCATGTCCAGCAAATTTAAGAAACAACTTCACCAGATTACTTAGAGGAAGTCTGTTCCTGCCTAAAGTCTGGTGCTTGCAGAAATAAGATGCTAACAAGATTCCTTAAGCTCAATCTGGCACAGGGACAGGCATTAGGGACTCAGAACAAAAAAAAGTAACTCAAGTGGCTGCAATATGAAGAGCATGTTGGCATCAGCTGCTGAAAGCACAGAAACCATATGTTCTAGCTGAGAGACCCAAGTTCACAATGCATCCTGTCTCCCTCAAAAATACCCTATATTAACAGCTCAGTAGGATTCAAAACTGCCTGAAATCTTGCCAGAGAGGGAAAAAAAAGGAATGCAAAAGCAAGACAAGTTGTTTATCTTTCCTTCCTTACCTGCTCTGGTACTCAGCAGGAAGATAAAGATGGGCTGTTGACCGAAGTTCTTAATGGCAAGGTGTCTCTCTTCACCCCTAACAGAGCCGTCCAGCCGCTCATAGCTGTAGCCTTTTCAAACAAGCAACATGTATGTTTCTGAAATCCTGTCTGAACTACTACCTTTCTACCTCACTCTCTACTGCCTCAGTGCTGTCTTGAATCTTTTTATGCCAAATCCTCCTGCCTCGATTCTCATTTTATTGCTTTCAGATCCTCCAGTCTTTCCCAGTTAAGCCTTGTATAAACTGAAAAAGTGACCTCGACTTCCAGATTGACTGTTGGCATTTAACTGAGTCTGAAGCAGAAACAGTTAGCATTTAATTTACTGCTTGGAAACACAACAGGAAAGCTCAGAGCCAAAGTCAAAGAACATTAGCACACAGTCCCATTTCAGACTATGCTGTGCTGGCTCTTGGCCCTACGAAAAGGCGAACAGCCATTGGATCCTCCTTATGCAAACTCCCACAGCCTTCAGCATGTGCTTTCCTGTGAGTGAGCAGTATGGGATACAGCCCTACATTTGGCTTTATCCTGCATTATCAGTTGTCCAAAACCATAAACACCATACAAAAGCCTCTTTCATAAGAAATTCTAAGTAGGCATAGAGCCATGTGGATTGAAACAAAAGCAAATGTCCCAAGAACACTTGGTAACCTTGCCAAAAATGGTCTGATCCAACCTGCCCTTGCAGACATGTTGGGGCCCCACTACCAGCAACTGTTTCCATCAAAACTTAATTTCCTGTTATGACTGTGGCCCAATTTGGTTTTTGTGCTGGACAAAATTAATCTAGAGCAAGCCTACTGCCTTCAATGCAATTATTTAAGATCTCAGACACTTAACTGAACACAGGTATATAATGAAGCACTGCTACTCTGCCATCTGTTAGCTCAATTTTATAGAAGAGCCAAAGCTGAAGCTACTCTGAAAAACAACATTTTGGTGCCAGCTTATTTCAGGCAGGTGGTACCACAGCCAAAAACTGAATCAAGACTCTTTAACTCACTGTACCACTGCAAGAATACGGTTTTCATGTACTAAGAATCAATAAATTCTCATCATGGCACTTTCTCCATCCCAGGCAGATATTAAGAGGAACAATATATGGCAGATATCATCAGGACAAGCCCTGTGCTGCCTAAGTGTATAGAACATACCTCTATAGTCCATGTAATCTTGTAGGATATCAAGCAGTTGAGTCATTTGAGAAAAGAGCAAGACACGGTGGCCACTGGAAGAACAGAAGACATAACAGTAGTAGCTTAGCAGTAGTGGACGGATTGTGAGCTCCAGGCAAGCATTTGGACTTGATTGAAAAGGTCTCTTCCAACCTCAACAGTTCTATGATTCTATGAGCCTCAACATAGTGTGCCAGTATTTCAGAGTGGTAGAACGGTTATGACAGCTTAAGCAGTTAGTGTTAACAAACACAACAAGGTCCCATCACCTCTGTACATCAAGCCTTACAGGGCCATGGTCTGTTTCCCCACATCCAACTAGTTAACATCATCTAACAGCATCAGTTGACATGTCTAGAGCCTAGATTGAGCAATGTAACAAAGCTCTGGCACAGGCCTACTGCTAGCTGGATGCAGCCTGGTGAGCATCCAAAGAAGACTGTCTAAAGGTCATCATCTTCAACCTAGCATCATGAGGTCTTCCTTACCACATGACCTGCCACACCAGACTGCTCTCAAATCACACACTACAAAGCATCTAAAGTGCTGGGAAAATGTAGTATCAGCATCTCTGTGACAGCAGAGGAATTCCTCCTACAGCAAATGGCCCTCTGCCCACAAGTGTGTGTAAGTGAGAAGTCAACTTTCCTCCCTCCCAGCTTTAGGTCTTGGTGCTGTTTAAATCAGACTTCACTGTAAAGCAGAACAGAGGCATTTTCAAGTTCAGAATCTGCACAGAGCTGGTCCTGTGGCAAAGACTTTCAAGGGAGAGGAATTCATGAGCTGCCATACAGCTATACCTCTACAACTACATCAGAACTTGCCAAGGTCTGTTGAAGCTCTCTTCTGTGGAAGCAGTTAAAGAGGGAAAAGGTAGAATTTGTGTCATGCAGGGGCCACTGCTTCGCAGGCTGCACAAAAATACAAACTGCAGTTTAATTTGCCTCCCAGATGAAAGTTGGAGGCAAACACACAAGATTCCAGGTTCTGAAGTCATCAGAGCCCAGCACTAGGAATTCTGAATGCCATTCCCAAGGCTGAAGTTCTTAGGTTGGGGTCCAGTCAATTTTCTTTTTCAGATTTGGTATGAATTCTGCCTCCAGGTCTAACAGACAGAGCAGCACAAAGAAACTCAACTGATGCCTTGGAAGCTATTCTCAAGAAACCCACAGTCAAACCAGATAACCTCAACCCTATGCTAGACAGATATTCTCCCATCTTCCCAAACAAGGCCAATACAGGAGAGTTAGTGAAATGTTTTAAGAAATGCTTAAAGGGAAGCTATAAAAATCTTTGAGGCTCCTCTGCCATCTCCAATGCAGCTCCTTACAGTGAAACTGCTTCTTTCAGGTAGTCAAGTTACATGCAACAAATAGGTCAGTGCTTGGATTGTGATGAGTTATCTACTCACTCCATGGCTAAATAAGGTCTTTTGACTTTCCAGTTTACTACTTCTCCCTATGTCAACCTCACTCTATCTTCCTAACCCCAGTATAACATACCCAGTGTGTAAGAAAGAAAGCAGTTTATCCAACAAACACAGCTTGCCACTGGCTTCAACAATATGGTCTCCAATCTCAAAGGGTTCCGGCTCAACACCTGGAATAGAAAGAGCAAACCCTAATACTATGCAAGTAAAACTTGGTGGTCAACCTCACTTTGTCTGCACTGTTAGCTACTGATAAGCAGATCCCTATGATGCCTACTTGAAAAGTGATGGTCCTTCTCTCTCTCTAAAGAACACACTTAGTAGTTCACAAAGCACTGATTTCATTGTATAGGTAAGAACAGATGCAGTGATGAGGAAACAAGTGGAGAGTTGCAGTGACTTCACACAGCCCCCGAGCTTAGTCTTCATTACTGATGAATTGTTGTTGGAACTGGTCACAAACTCACAGCTGGTTCTGATTCAGGTAGAACATTGTTTATTACACTACAAAGCAGTACCAAACAGCCAATGTGTAAATTTAGGAACTTCTCTCTTTTGGGGCAGAGGAGTGCTTTCTTACCATTGAAAAGGTATGGGTGGGCAACACACTTCCGAAGCTGAATTAAGACGTTCTTAAGTGTAACCTTCTTTCCTGTCTCATTTTCAAATGCATCTAGAACAAAGAGCACAAAAAGGATTGTCAGCAGGAAAGCTCATGCTCCATCAACGTGTGCGACTAGGACTGTCTGGACACTGAATGCTGTATATCCCATCTGCTTTTAAACTTCCATCTTAAGACTAACATATCTGTATTTGTGGACTAAACGAAATTTCCCCTCACAGTCTTTAGAAAAATGGTCTGATGAAAACTATTCCGTGTTGTGAAACTCCCCGGTACTTTCCAGACTGCCTGGAAAGTTTTGCTGTGATTTTTTTCCCAATACTAAATTATACAGCTATAAATCATCAAAACAGTGAAAGATATTTGATGCAGTTCATTTTTCAACAAAAAGATGACCAGCAGAATCAAGATCTACTGAGCAACCAGGAAGTTTGTGAGAAAAAAAAAAGGTATGTGCACATATGCTGACTTCAGAAGGTTCAGTCTGCCTGGTGATGTACATGCAAAGCACCACTGGCTTCTTGATGCTCTAGACATTAGCCCTAGAAGAACAAACAGTCTCCATCCCCCTAGTTTTATTTTCCCTACAATCAGTAAGCAATGGTAAGGCATGTGACATGGTATGCATAGGTGGAAGAGGACAAATTCAGAGAGAAGGAAATACTTTCTCTCTCATTGTTCAAGATGCTTTGTTGCAGCTAATTCATCTGTACTCATACTGGATCATTTGTAGAGATCCACACCCAGAATTTTCTGTACCATCCTTTTATCTGAACACAAAAACACAGGAGAGGAGCTCCTGTGGGATAGGTATTTTTAAGTACAGGCTGGCCCAAAGCAGAATCCTGAAGATGACCATCTGCATCTCTGCAAATGCTCAACTTCAGATTCTTATGTCTCAGGTATTTTTGCACAAGCTAAAACCACAAATCAAGCAGTCCAAAGTAATGAATCTGGCATGTTCACTTTATGCATATTCCATAGGCCAAAGTATCTTCTTCTTTACTGCATCAGAGCATGGATTTACAAAAGAAATTAATTTTAGTTTTAAAGTAGCTGATAGGGTTCAAATCCTTTAGTTACCTAGATCTTTCATCAAGATGGCTTTGTAGTACTTCCTTTGCAGGGCTGACATTCCATGGTACAGAACCACTTCCACCTTCTTTGGAAGCTCCGCAGCCACCTCAGATTTAACTCTTCGAAGCAAAAATGGCTGCAGAAGATCATGCAATTCTTTGGCTACACAGAATCAAGGAGAAGGAAAAAAAATACATTACTGCAGCAAATGCAGTGTCTTCAAAACTACACTTTCAAAGTAGATGTGAAGTTCCTTATACAGTTATTAGTGAAATGGTTCATCATTTTTATAACTCCATACCTTAAATAGGTAAGAACTACACATCTTAAATAGGTAAGAACTACATTACATTAAGGTAAATAATCATTACTTTTAAACCTAGTCAACATGAAACTAACAATAATAAAAAGGCAAATAAAGAGATCAAAACATGTCTGCTTCCTATGCAGGTAACGGCTGCTTTTATTCAAGTATACATTTCTTATTACTGACCTGGCTCACTCTCCTTTTCAACAGCTTGGTAATACTCAACAAACTCTTTCACTTCTGTTCTAGGAAAGATGTCAGGCTCAATAAGGCTGAGTAAGGAGTATAGCTCCTGGAGGTTGTTCTGGACTGGAGTGCCTGTAAGTAGCAAACTGAAGCCTACTGGAAACTAAAAGAACCAGCAACAAAACAAAATTATGAAGAGGAAATATCTGGAATGGAATGCTACTTGATACACAACTCCTCTCATGGTAATCTTAAGTTTAACTTAAAGATAACAGATGGCACAGAACTGCCCACAGAATATAAATGTCTGCCAAAACCATCTAACATAAGGTATGGTGTAACAGTCATAGAATCATAGAATTGTTTAGGTTGGAAAAGATCTTTAAAATCATCAAGCCCAACTGTTAATCCAACACTGCCAAGTCCACCATTAAACCATGTCATTAAGTGTCACCTCTACACATCTTTTAAATATCCCCAAGGACAGTGACTCAAACAGTTCCCTGGGCAGCCAGATCTGGGCAGCCAGATCCAGTCCTTGACAACTCTTTTGAGAAATCTGGCAACTTCCTCCCATCCTATCCCTTGTTATTTGGAAAAGGAGATCAACACCCACCTCTCTACAACCTCCTAGCTAGTGAGAAAGCCTCCCCTCAGTCTCCATTTCTTCAGACTACACAACCCCATTTCCCTCAGTAGTCCCTTGTAAGACTTGTGCTCTAGACCCCTCACCAGCTTCATTACTCCATCAAACATTCTACCAAACTTACTAAGATGGAATCAACACAAGGAAGACACTGTAAGCAAAGTGCAAAACCAACACCACCAAAACCTCAGATCCATGAACTCTGTGGCCCAGTTCTGCCTACCCAGTGCTAGGCAATGAAAAATGACTGTAAAACCATCAGAATAGGACAATGAAATGAAACTGTAAGAGATTATTTTCCATTTTCATTTGGTGGTTGCTGACAAACACAGCAACATTATACGGCCTAAGCTGCTGTGCTGGTTTGAACTAATTGGAGAATTTGAGTGAGAAATTAGACTATAGGCTGAGAAATGAAAACACAGTATGTCACTTCACTCACAGCTTTACTGAAAAGAAAAAAAATGTTTTAAGAGTTGTAACCCAAATATAAATAAGTCAGACACTTTCAGACCGTTCTGGGCTGTGGCTGTTCTCCTCACATGGCTCCATTTCCCTGCCTTTTGTAGCTGATTCTTAATAATTCTACTAACTTCTTTCCTACTGCTAATCCCCCTGGCCGATCTACCTCCACCTATCTGCTGCATCAACAGATGGCGAGACAAGATTGGGGAAGAGAGGAAAGGTGGTAGGGGTGGTTAGAAAATCCCTCTTAAGGATTTTGATCTCTGGGAGGAGTGTGGTGTTTCTGTATTACCTTTTCACTGTATATATCTGTAAATACCTGTTATACATTGCAAATATCTGCTTGTATATTGAGCATTGCTGTAAATATAAAGCTTAATTTACCAACTTCCAGATGACTGAGTCCTAGCCTGGGTTATATCAAAGGGTTGGGGGGGGGGGCAGGTAACTGCTAAACCACCACAGCTGATTACAGTAAACCCTGCAAAGAGAGCTAAATCATGCCGGCTTCTTTGTGACTGCATTCAGAGCTCCTGAAATACAGACACTATGGACAATACATTCAGAAAATGTATGACTTTCAGGAATTTTTTTCTTTTAAAATATACTTTTCAAGGTACTGTAGCACATGGTTGCTGATGCTAGCCCAGATCTAATGCCCATATTTCACTGCCATAACAAGAAGTGTAGCCTTCATTCAGCCACATTCAGGTACTTTGGCAGGGTGCTCTTGAGGTTGGAGCAATTCTACTGATTTCAATTTTAAAAAGGATAAATGGGATAATCACAGAGTTGTTTGAGCTGGGAAAGATCTTCAACTCTACCAAGTCTGGTGCTAAACCATGTCTCTTAACACCACATCTCCATCTTTTAAACACCTCCAGGGACAGAGATTCAACCACCTCTCTGGGGAGCCTGTTTCACTATTTGAGAACTCTTTTAAATGAAGAAGTTTCTTCTAACACCCCGCTTAAATCTCCCCTGGTGTAACTTCAGGCCATTTCCTCCCACCTTATCCCTTGTTACTAGTGAGAAGATCAATACAACGTCCTTTTAAGTGGCCATAGAAAACATGCCTATTCCTCCTTTTTCTCCAGACTAAACAACTCTATTGAACCCATGGGTTTGTGAGACCTTAAATCATAGACTAGGCAACAGTTCCTTCACCCTCCCAGAGCTGTGGATAGCTTCTTCTTGCTTTACATTATCATAAACCACACAGACTTCTACTACTTCAGTAGCACAGCAGCGATTCAGTTTTATGTCTGTATGCTTTTAATTTTTTTGTCTCTCAAATTTTCCCAGTGTGTCAAGTCCAAACACAAGTCAGAATAAGAGATAAGGACTACATACTGCCCATCTCCACGCAAAGCCAACAAGAGAGACCTTTATATGCCTGCCACTAAATATGGGAATCTGTTCACCAACTCTGATGGCAGTTGTATGTGTCCCAAAGCTTAATAAATACTCAGAAGGACAGAGAACCTGTGAGCTATACTGAAGAGAAAAAAAGGCTTTAGACACCAAAAGATTGATGAGCTCTTTTACCTCATAAAGTATCTTGTAAAGCAGAGAACTTTGATTTTTCAGTCTGTGAGCTTCATCTACAACCAAGGCAGCCCAGGTAAACCTGAAAAAAATCCCGTATCTTCAGTTAGGAACAGACAAATCATTTTTGTCAGTACCTAAAAACCCTGAAGTGGTAGCTCTGCTTGGCTGAACTTGAGATGGTCCTACCCTATGAACCACAAGCAAATTTCAGAGGCAGGAACTGGAGGAATGCACAAGTAGTGATTTTCAAGAGCCAAAATACCTTCTTATGAACTACATAAATTCACTTCAATTAGTTGCTTGTCTCTCCACCCTCCTTTCTATGCAGAAAATAACATAACCACAAGTGAGTCAAACATTCAAGGAGGTCTACAGTTTGGAACAAAAGAGACTTGAAACCAGGCCCTTACATATGTGCAAAAATCCACCAACTATGATCAGATAGTAATGGCAGAGTGATTACAATCCTTTTACAAATCACCCATGACTGGAGCTTTAGCTTGTTCTAGGTTCGATACAGCTATATGCAGTGTCTCATCAAGTAGGCTACAGAATCACCTAGTACCTCCACCAGACTTAATAACAACTCCAGATATTTTCAGTCCTCAGTGCTTGTGCCTGCTTTCCACTGGTGTTTCAACTCTGAAAACAGAGAGTCATTGATGAAGAGTAGGCAAGGCATTGGTGCTACCATTAAGAAATACAAACATTCCTCCCCATTTCAAGCGCAGGCTTCTGTAAAATTCTGTAAGGCCATGACAACACTTTGTCCTAGAGCACTCCAAATTCCTTCCTTCTTCCACTCCCTATAGGTTTGAACGGGTAGGAGAAGGCGGTGCAAAAACTGTTTTCCCCCACCCTGCTGCGGGCTTGAAGGGGGAACAGCAAAAGGCCTTTCTCCACATGTGTACTGACCCATGTGGTAGCCTGTGCTGGGAATCAGGCTGGTGGTTGTCCGTGTTCTTCGAGCCCAGTATAAAATGACAAATGGACACTTTGTCTAGAAAAGCATAAACAGAGCACAGGAAAAAGGTGTGAGGTTCCCGCCTTGAAAGAGTTCCTGTTTTAGACGGCTACCTTTACCTTTTTACACGGCTCCTGGGTTTGCACCCTCCCTGCTTTTGGATGGTCCCCCACTACTGCACCATCCTGTGCAATTGCAAGCTTGGCAAGTCCTTGGGTCCATTTGAGAGTCGGGCAGCACCCAGCCCCAGCTGCTCTGGAACCCTACCACAGCCAACTTCCTGGTTGCTATTCTGGCTGAGGGAGACCCTAGCAGTTTGTCTCTCCAATACTGCTGCTGAGGCAGCATTGTTTCCATGAATCTCTGTCTTGTAGAAGCCATGTCTTGAGACACTTCTGAGTTTGGTGGCTTTTCCACCCACCTTGGACTTTTGCTATTTCATGATTGGATACTGCTTGCAGCATCAAAAGGCACCTGAAGCACAGAGAAATCCACCAAGGGATGATTGCCTATTTCCTATCTCACCTTAATGAGTAAAGCCTGCTGTTTCCTTAATTCTCAGCTCAGCCTGGTTGGTAGTGGGGAAAAGCTGTGTTTGAAGCTTAGCCTCTTCCATTTTCTGACTTCCTAAATCTCTAAATTTGACCATAACATCCTTTGAACATTTTCCTGATCAAATTGAACCTGTAAATAAACCTAAACTAGTTCTGTATATAGTTCAGGGGTGGGATTTTCAGGGAAATAAAATAATTCTATTTTTATAATTCCTGACTTAGCCACATTAATTCCCTGCCTCCACAACACACTTCCTACAGGCTGAGCTTCAGCTGTATAATTAATCTTACTAGAAAGTGTAATGGTTCACAAACAGTTGACTGGTAGCAGGAGGCAATGAACTTCAGGATATGGTATTAGCACATCACCACCAGAGTAGAATGCAGGTCAATTTCAGCAAATTTTGCATCTAATACCTTTATAAACTGAAACTTCTAAACAGCTCTTCTGGACTGAAATTTAGTATACTGCTGTCAGCCACTATGTATCATATTATTTTCAGCTAACTGGCATGAAAATTGCTCATTGAAAACTTGTCAAGGCAAAACTCTAATCACAAACAAAGTACATCCTTGTCTCTTGTGAAAAAAAGCATGGGATCTCACACATAAAAACATACACTTAAGAATATGTTGACAGATACGCAGAATTGTACTTAAAAAAAAGTAAATCTCACTCACAAGTTTAGAAATGCTGCATCTTTCATACACATCTGCAATGAAAAGAAATTAAGTGATTTATGACTTGCATAAATATGCCAGTTAAGAAACAGAACATCTTTTTGTCTACTTGCAAACTATGGTAAAATGGAGGGTGGAACAAAGCCACTTACTACCCAAGGAAAGTAACATGACAGCTATTGGAACCACAAGCTGTTATAATTCTACATTTTAACTTGTCTGGCAAAACACCAGTACTAGAATCTCAGGGAATTAGCAGAAATTTACACATGCCATAAATTAGTGAACTTCACAGAGGTGAAGAGCATCTTTCTCATTCAGTAAAAATACTACACACACTCAGTATCACAATCATTTTCACTCTAACCAAACATACAATATGCTTCTGTGGATTAATTTATGTATCCTAAAGTGCAAACATTGCTTGGCAAGCTTCAGAGGAAATGAGGTCGCTTGAGATAAATCCCTAAAAGTACTGAATTCTATCTTCCAAAACAACAGGACAAGAAAAATCCTAGCTAAGTGATTATCTTGACACAGTTGATGGCAGCCTTGGACTCAATTATGAGCATTGCCATTTATGATATTTTGGGACAAGGGCTATCACTGCTAATACACTCCTGCTTCTGCAAGGTGGAGGAAGATTCAGGCTCAGAGTGATCAGCATGGATCACACATGTCACAGCTCTGAGTGCGAAGACATGACATACTTTAAGAAAGGGAATGCAAAAGGACAAAGGGAAAGGAAAGGACAAAGGGAAAGGAAAATCAGAAGAGGTGGGATTAGGGACCTTTGCATCTAATTTCAAGTGTTCTTGCATTGTCTGATTAATAATTGCAATGAATATGTGCACATTTCTATTAAATGTTGGAGGTATGTAAGGTGGAATAGAAAGACAATGCAGATGACACCGCATTAGTGAAGGATAGACAAGTGTCTGTTTTCTTTACTCAAGGTGTAATACAGATATGCAGTAAAGATGGAGGTCAGAAATTAGTAGAAAGGACAAGGCATGAGGTGGGTGGCATAGAGGAATGGAAAAGACAAGGGAAAACTGGAGCTCTCCTTTCAAATGACAAAGATATCACATACCTCATATGTAGTCAGGAGCACTTGGAAGTGAGATTGCTCTTTCAGGCTCTGTTGCAGTTTAGGTCGCTCCTCCTTGTTGCCTATGTATGTCACAAAGGCAAGACCTGGAGCAAACCTGTTGTCAAAAGAAGGAGCAAAGACATTGAGCCAAGCTAAGTCTTTCAGGTGCTTATTGATCCTGGATGTCATTATCAAGCACAAATATTGCACAAAAAATGAGAATCCCTGACCACAATGCTCTACCCTCCTGTGAAATGTGGATGGATCTCAGCTTTTCAATCTTACCTTTTCTGAGGGTTAGGTTTCTCAAGTTGGCATCTCAGCTCCTGGTTCTGGTCTATGCAAGGCCCAAATAAACTGTTCTCTTAGGCCTCGCAGCCCTAGTTTCAATCACCTGACTGAAAAACAGTCCTATGGCCTCTTTTCTGAACTGAAAGAGTCCATGAGAAGCAAGTGAACGAACACAATTTGCCCAGTTGGTACCAAAGAATTTGGCTAAATCATGCTAAAATAGAAGCAAAGTCTACAGCAAACAGGTCCAAGTCAGGGCCTCAAAAATCTATCCTCTTAGTCACAGGATGCTAGCAGTTGGAAGGGACTAGTCAAAAAGCAAATAAAACCAGTTCCATGGAGGAACAGTTGGAACCATAACATTCATTTTAACCTCACCACTGATGTTTGCCTAATTTTTCTCCTGGACAGCTGTTCACTGCTGATCTATGAAAGGATGCACTTTCTCCCAACTATTCCAACCACAGGACTACCCAAATCAGGTCAGCTTACCTCAGAACATATAATTAATTACTTGCTTTTCTTAATTTTTGGGATTTAGCTTTAAAATGTATATATTCCAGACACACCAGATGTGTCACTAGCACAGTCACTGCACCCCAGTGAAGACAGGTTGCATGCACAGAGGAAATGTATTTTCCATGCACATGTGAACATGCCAAGAAAGATACTATTCAACTTGGGTCTTACCTGTCATCATACAGAATCCCGACAGTCTTTTGCAGATTTTGCCTAAGAGAGGCTGAGCATGGAGGGTAACAAATCAACAAAAGGCAAGGGGCTAGTAGAGGACACTTGGACTGAAAGTCAGCCAATACCAGAAATTGAATGAATTCATGCATACCACAGCAATATAAAGACTGCATAGTCTGCAATGCAAATACAGTTTGCATTGACTTGTTGGTTTAATAGCTTCCCTTTTTACTTTTTTTATTTTTCTGAAAGGAAGAAAACTGTTTTACTGAGCAGATTTGAATAGAATCTTTTTAACTTGCTGTGTAAGAATATGATGAGCCAGACAACTGTTGAAACTCACCTATCCAGTTCCTCCTTCCAGTTGCTCAGAACAGACAGAGGACAAAGTATCAAAAACTTCTCTTTGTTTGTTATTTTTTTTGTCAAATAAAGAAGTAGAGAAATAGTCTAGAAAGCAAAGAAAAAAAATTTAGTAACAAGGAAAGGGTTCAACCCAATAGCCTGAACCTACAGAAACTATCTCCTTGTACAGCTTCATAGCCAGTTCCCATAGGTTCCCCAGCACAAACCAGGAAATATCAAATGAAATCCATAATCGATGACAAAAAAGCTTAGATCCCAAAGCATGGCCTCAATATTCGGAGGCCCTTTTCAAAGATCTCTCTCACAGTCACTAAAAAGATGGTCTACCATACATCACTTTCTAAAATTACTAGATTTTCTTTTCTCAGAGAAATTGAAATCTGAAACAAAGGACAGTTATTTTCTAACAAAACTGAAACTTGCTGAACAACTTAAAAAAAAAATAATGCATATATTGACAAATTTAAAACTCATCTTCATGCAGGTGTGTGAAATGACATCATCCTCTCTGTATTGGCTGTGTGTTGTGCCTTCAACTCTGTGCACTATGAATTAAGCAATAAGGTGCCTGTATAAAATGACCATTTGTGTTTTTACAAAACCCTGAAACCTTTTTAAAGTGTTACTTGGGACTTGACAGTTGGTTTATATGACTAGGGAATGAAAGAAACAATGAGCTCTCCGAGTATGACCTTCAGGATAAGGCTGCTTAATTGACCAATCATTAGGATGCTTTTCCTTTTTTCATTCTGGGCTAAAAAACCACAAGTTTGGCAAAAATCATTCTCCAGAAGAAGACTACACACCTGACAAGTCTTCCCAAGGCCCATCTCATCACCCAGAATACAGCCATGCTGGACTTCATAGCATTGCACCAACCAGTTTACACCTTCCAGTTGATAGGGACGAAGTGTAATGCCTGAGAATAAAACCAATTCATTGCATTTACAGAGTCATCCAATACCATCTGTACAGAGCTACACTTTGAAGCTACCAGAAAGAAGGTCCTGCCCAGAACAGGCCTTCCCAAACCTTTGCCTTATGGGAAAAGCACTCCATTTTTCAGAAGAGGGTTTAGAGATCAGGGACAAGTTACAGCAAATTCATTAAATTAAATCATATTCAGGAACTTGTACACACAAAAATGCCCTATGTTCTTACAAAGGCCTGTACAAGGAACCTAATCTGGTAATTATGGCATTACTCTGCATTCCTAAAAGGTGGATTAATTTTCAGCTTCAGCTGCTTTGTAAAATATCCAAGTACTACGTCCAGGGACACTCTTTAGGCTACTAAAAACGTCTGTAACACTGTTCTACTGTATATAGCCAATTCTCAACAAGAGGTTCTCCAGCTTTCCTAGACTTAAGATAGGACAGACCTCAGGTATATGTCACTGTAGATACTCCCATCATTGCAATTCTTACTACAGGGCACAGTATATCAAAACAAGCCAGTTCAGAGTTCTCAAGATCATTCCTAGTATCTAGACTCAAGCGCCAGATTGTTAATAATGCTGCAACTCTTCCCTGAGGAAAGCTGCATGGTGGGAACGTGAAGTAGCTCACCAGCCCACCGGAAAAAATCTAAGCAGAACTAAAACATAGGCTCTCCACAGCTAACAGAAACAAGCAAGAAGGCTGGTAAGCCTAGGCTTTCCTCTTATGCATCTACCCTTCAGATGCTGGAAAGCACTTGAAAGCATTTACAGGCTGGGCAAAGATGGCTTGAGAACAGTCTTGAGGTGAAGGACTTGGTGGCATTCACTGATGAAAAACGGCAATGTGTGCTTGTAGCCCAGAAGCCAACAGTATCCTGGGCTGCATCAAAAGCATTGTGAACAGCAGGATGAGGGAAGTGATTCTCCCCCTCTACTCTGTTCTCATGAGATTCCACCTGGAGTACTGCATCCATTTCTGTGGAGCCCAACATAGTAACATCAAACTGCAGCAGTGGGTTCAGGGAAGGGCCACAAAGATGATCAGAGGGCTGGATCACCTTCCCTGTGGAGAAAGGCCAGGAGAGTTGGGGCTGTTCAGTGAAGAGAAGGCTCTGGGGAAACCTTACAGTAACCTTCCAGCACCTGAAGGCAGCCTACATGAAAGCTGAGGAGAGGCTGCTTGTAAGGACTTGTGATAGGATGAGGGGGAATAGCTTTAAGCAGTAAAAGGGTAAATTTAGAGTGGATATTAGCATGAAATTCTTTACAATAAGGGTAGTGAGAAAGTGGCACAGGTTGCCGAGGAAGGCTGTGGATATCCCTTCTCCCTGGAGGTCTTCAAGGTCAGGTTAGACAGGGCCCTGAGCAACCTGATTTAACGGGAGGTGCCCATGGCCAGAGAATAGGGGCCGTGTCTGTAAATAGGTTATCTTTAAGGTCACTTCCAACCCAAATCATTCCGATTTACACTCAACATCGACCTACTTTGAGGCAGATGAACGTTGCCCTGTTGACATGTTCCTGAAGCAGCGACCTAGGGCAGTACTGAGCCACAGCAGGAGTAAAAGCGTGGCCAAGGCCCTGACCTAACCATCTACCAAACTGCAAGGCCGAGGAGTCTGGGCCTGAAGCCGCCGGCGAAGTTTTACAAGGAGCAGCGAGCAGTACGGCAACATGGCTCTCGGCAGCGACAGTACCCGCTTTTACAGGCCCAGAAGCTACCTATATGTCTACCTTTCTTGATCTGGGACATGGGGCTTGCTAACAGAGCCCACAGGGCTATAGCTGCACAGCACCAGGCGGCCGCAGGGCCTCCCCGCCGCCTGCCGCCATCCTCTCTCACAAACCCAGCCCCTGACGCCCGTTACAGCTCCCTCAACCACCCCGCTCCCCGGACAGCCCAGGGCCTGACCAGCTACCGCCGGCGGCCCGCTGACCTGTCAAACCCCACCGGTTAACGTCCGCCTCCTCCACACCCGGGCCCTTCGCCCGAGCGCTGGCAGCGCGGCGAAGTGCTTGGAAGAACCGGGACATAGCAGGTAGAAGCCCCGCTCGCTTCAGCCCACCGGCAACTGCTAAGCGCCGAACTCCTCCCGCCACTACTTGCCACACAAGTTGGAGCAGGGCGCAGGCGCCCTCGGTATGCAGGCGGGGCTAGGCCGGCAGCACCGCCCTGGCAGCGGGAGGACTCAGCCGGCGCCAGGCTGGGTGGGAGGGCTGGTCATGGCGCCACTGCTGCTGTTGCTGGTGTCGCTGCTGCCGGCCATCGCCGCTTTTTACCTGTGCTGCGTGCGACGGCACACGGGCACTGCGGGGATCGCGCTGCGTCGGCGGGAGCCGGGCCGGGCCGAGGCGAGGGGCTACAACCCACCGAAGGACCCTGTGAGCTTTGGGAGTGGGGAGCGGGCGGTTGGGGAGAGGTGAGGGGAAGCGGGCCCAACGCTCACCTCTCGCCCGTTTTCCGCAGTGGGCACCACGGCTATGCGGCTCCGGGCTGCGGCTCTTCGTCCATCTGGCCAACACGGTGAGTGGGGGCCAGGGGTGAGCTCGCTGCTCGGGGTAAACAAGACAGCAAAACCTCACGTTACTTGGGGAAATCTGGGCGAGGCCAAGACTGACGGGAAATTCGGCGGGAGAGTGATCTCGGTGGGAAGGTAGAATTCACGTCTTGAGGGTAATTGTGGTGCTTTGTGTGGTTTCAAGTTCACCCTGGCCCCCCAAGTGGTATGCTGTGGGGGGGAGACAGAACTGGCTTGTGGGATGAGGATGTCAGTGTTTTCGGGTGCGTCCAGCCAGAAGCCCTCATCAAAGTCAGAATACAGCGGACGACAGCTTTCCCCAGACGTGAAGGGATTTAGAGTCTCCGTGGTTGTTTTTTTGGTTTTGTTTTTTTTCAGAAAGGTATTGAAAACAGCTGCCCCCCGCAGTGCTCTCCTCGGGGTAGGCTTTGGCTTTGAAGGCAGCTGTCCCCTCGGTGCTCTCCCCGGGTAGGCTTTGGCTTTGAAGGCAGCTGTCCCCTCAGGCTTTACTTTTCTGCTAGTCTTTGGTGTGCCTGTGAGCTTGCGAGTTGATTACTGCCAAGGCAGTTGTGGAGGAAGCCTGACTGCTGTACGGCAGGGTGCTGGGGCAGAAAAGCCTTCATTCTCTTGGCGGTGGAGACCTTGTGGCATTGTCCGTGCAAAAAAAAAAAAAAAATCAGGTGGATGTTGCTGCTGTTTGCCGTTCTTTTTGAACCACTGTCAAGGTTAGGCACAGAAGTCTCATTTCAAAAGTGTGTCCTGTTACAATCATAGAATCGTTAATATTGTAAAAGACCTCTAAGATCTTGAAGTCCAACGATCAGTCCAACGCCGTCATGACCACTAAATCATGTCCCAAAGTGACGTATCTACCCATTTTTTTAACATCTCCAGGGGTGGTGACTCTATTCCTGGGCAGCTTGTTCTAGTGCCTGACTGCTCTTTCAGTAAATAAATTTTTCCTAATATCCAATCTAAGCTCCCCCTGAAATAACTTGAGACCATTTCCTCTCATCCATTTGCTAGTTGCTTGGACCTTGTTACAATCTCAGGAGCTTCTTAGCTTCACAACTGCTTGGGCCTGGAGTGAAAGCTGTCAATGAGCTTTGTTAGTTTGTGAGAATACTTTGAAAATGGCTTCCCCCCCCGAATATAACAAGCCAAATACCCTTTTATCCTTTATTGTGTGGCTTCTTCTGGCATGTGGTCATGGGCTTGTTTCATTTTCTGACATCTGCCTTGGAGAGGGTCATGTGAGATTCTCCATCTCCTGTGAGATTGTATTAGTTTAGATGAGAAGTAGATGAGGAGTGATGCCTTTTCAAAGAGACTGTAATTCTTATGTAATGTGTGAAGCAACATACCGCTTCTTGGATCTATAAGTCTGAGCCTTAATTCAGACTTGCACATCCTTTAGTATGTTTTTGCACTGCGTTGTCGAGCTGTTAAGACCAGCTAGAACAAGGCTGGCATTGCTACGAAATGAGACCACTGGTACTACTACACTGGGAACCAAGGTATTCAAGCAGTGTCTTCAGCTGTCTGCTGCCATAGAATTTCTGAATTTCTGATGCTTTTCCAAATTGACTTGATTTAGTACAGGAAAGACTAACAGCAAAATAAACAAGGTGGTAATAAGTTTCTACCTTATCCAGTGTTTGCATAATCTGCAGAATGTGAAGAAAGTAATGGGTAGGAGCTATGTAGATGCCTCTTAAAAGTGTTGCTGCAGGCTTTCTGGGCTGAGTCAGGGAAGGACAAAGGCAGGAGAGGCAGAAGAATACACTCTTTATATTAATATGAGAGGTGGGAGGAAAGTATTTAAAGCTGGTAGCCTGAAATACAAGGATTTGTGCCTTTTTATTTTTTTTTACTACATTGCATTGCATACTCTCTAGAGTGCTCTGAGACTGGAGTGATTTTGAGCATATTCAGCATTCCTTGTCTAGCAAGGAGGGTGTTCAGGTCAAAGTTACAGCAAAGCTGTGTTTCTGCTTGCTTTCTTCTAGGCTTTTGGACAGATATGCTTACTGCCGTTCTTAATAAGGTAAGAGCAGGGAGTTTTCTCCCCATCCAAGTTGTTTGGGTTTTTTTGGTTTTTTTTTAAGGTGCTTCCATTGTATACCACTCACCAGGTTATCTGAAATTACATTTTTTAAGAGGGAAGCTGCAGAATTTGATTGGAGAGTGAGCAAGATTATTTCACATATGTTTTTCACTAGATACTTTTAACTACTCTGGTTTAAGTGACTTAATATCAGAAGAAATGAACCTTCTTTTCACCCTCAGGTGCATAGAAACCAAAATCTCCAGGTTGCTTCTTTGTCTTTATATTCCTCCACTAAAAAGTAATTTGCCTTTCAAAGCTTGTGGATGCACATATCTACCACAGTGGTAAATTACTCACCATGGTAAAAGAATAGTACTAGTGGGGAAATTGGTCCAGATGTGAAGTTCAAAGGTTATGGTATGTTCTTTCTAAGGACATGCACTATTTTAGATCAGCATTTTCTGGCAATTAGCTTTCTGTTCAGAAACTCTGTTTTCAAGTGTACATTGCACTAAGAACTACTCAGATAAGAGATGTCAGGAACATCAGGCTCACAGAATCATAGAATTGTTTCAGCTGGAAGAGACCTCCAAAATAATTGAGTCCAGCCGTCAACCTAAGGCCACTACAGCCATTAAACTATGTCCTGAGGTGTGGTTCGCCCGTCATTTGATGGATCAGCTGTGTATAAACCCAGGACGATGGGAAATGCCTTACATATAATTGGTACCCGTGTATGTTTACTTGAGACATGGACTTTCTGAGTGAATCAAACCCAGACAAGTTTCACTGCTGTTACACAGCAGATCATTCTTTGACATCTATGACACAGTCTTGATTTCCTTGCTTTATGTGTTCCAAGCCCTGGGCCTGTGCTGCAGTGTCCTTTGCATATGATTGCAAGTGAACTGCATTGAAGCATATCATGGAAAAGTCTGAAGAGATCCTTGTTAAAACAGAATTAGTGCTTGGATATATGATTTATACTACTTTCTCTTTTTTTCTCTCGATTCCTGTTTTTACTGGTCTGTAGGTGATGCTTCTAGTAAGAGTGAATCAAACTTTGACCATTTCATTTCCAGTTTGGGTTGATGGAGACTGGTTGGCTTTAAATCAAGGGGTGGAAGGCTTTGTTAAGCAAGCAGAATAGATTTGATGCTGCCCTTAGGAAAGGTGGGAGAGATTATCTTTTAAATGTTGCAACTCCCTGCTGTGAAAGCAGACTGCTTAGACAAAATGTTCTTGGGTAAAGTTCCCTTTGAACAGTCTGAAAAATTAGTCATGGTAGAGCTTGCAGTCTCTGGCAGTGACTCTCTCTTTTCAGGCTGAACAACTTCTCACTTATGCGTTCACTTGACATTCATGAAGATCCCACGTTTATCCCAGAGGTTGCTGCAGAGGGTAGAGAAGATGAGTCTGAGGCTAAAACCACTTTGAATATTATGGAGCAGCTGCTAGATGCAAGGTCAGTATGTGATGTGTGTGAGTGTAAGAACATGCTTGTTGGCACTGTTGTGTGAGCAGGAAGCTGTTGTCAGTAATCTGGATTAAAATCTTTCTCCACACTTAGCTACTTTACAAAACAAATAGTGCTGTCAATCTTCTTTCCTTTCGTAACTTAGAAATCAACAGTAGTTACTAACAGTGTGAAGTTTCCAGAAGCTTCAGGGAGTCTGTTTTTTGGGGAGAGAACAAAATCTGCCCTTGTCAGGGCTCTGTTTGCGTTACAAGAGCAGGTACACTTAGTGGTTGGCTAATCGGTGTGTACAGGCCTTTGAGTGAGTTTGCAGCTGTGCTGCTTGTTGCCTGCGAGGACTCTCAAAGAGAAAACAGGAGTTGCTTGGAGAAGAGGAATGCAGGCTTGGAAAGAAAATAATTCACAAAAAATTGGGGTTTGTTGGTTAGTTTGTTTGGATAAAAGTCTGTTTGGCTTCTTGATTTCAGTCTGTACTTGATAAAAATCCCACTAGATTCCAGCCAAAATGTTGCTCACTTGGTGTGTGGTGCTGAGACGGGAGAAGCTGTGCTGGTAGGAATGCTCTCCCCATGTGGTTTTGGTTCTTAATTGTGGGCCTGTTCAGTAGTTACTGAAAATGTCTATGAGCTGCCCTTCATCAGTATTTCAGAGAGTGGGTTCTCTGTATGCGTCTTGGCTTTTAGCAGGACAAAGCTTACTTGCTGCTTGAGTTACTAAGATAAAGCAAGGGAAAACTTTCTGCTCCTTCACTTTAGAGGGAGGGATGTATATCCTTCAGGTGCTGCCTTGTTCTTGTGTCCTCAGCTCCACCAGTGCTTTGCAGAGTATTACAGGGCAGTTTACTGCACCCTTGCCTCTTCCTTGCTTAGCAAATTATGGTGCTGTTAAACTGTCCTATTGCAGGAGCTGGCTTCTGGTTTGGGTGATGATAGGGAGATACCACAGAGTACTAACTGTATCTAGCTCTTCAGATGATACTATGTTCATCTTCTTGTGATGGGAAAATGAAGTATTTCTTATATGCTAGAGCAAACAACTTAGTTTTTAAGCAATTTGCTGATGTATATCCTTGTGTGCGCTGCGTAGTTCCTTTTCCCTCACCTGCACCACACACTGTGTGTGCTTATGGCTATCTTTAGATCAAACTTGTGACAGAGATCCAGGGAATAAGCATACCAGTGTATTCTGGCTGTTCCATATTGGTAAGTAGCACATGTAAACCTGGAGTAAATTTTGAACAGCTTTTAATGACTACTGTATTGCAGTAGAAATAAAAAGCAAATAGAACATGTCGAGAAGACTTACCTGATACTTTTGTTGCACTCTTAGAGTACCTGGCATTTGTGCCAGGGTTCTGATAGTGTGAGCTGAAATGCATAGGCTGGCAGTGCAAACTGTCCAGCGGGTTTACTCTGAGTGCTTACTCAAATGCCTAAACCTTCACTGGACTGTGATGCTGAAATCTACAGGTCTAAACAAAGATGGTTTTGATGGTTGACAGTTGTCTCTTTAATCCCTCCTTTGCAGGTCTGATTCTGATAAAGTTGGGTTTAGCTTCAAAGGAATCAAAGACTACTTGGACTGCTACCGGTAGGTGAAATTACTGTCTGGAAACAACCTGTCTGGCATATTCTCCTGCAGTGGGGATGCTACCGTTCCACAAGCTCTTAGGCATCTCTTTGTTAGGACTGTCCTTGAGATACCACTGTTTAGCATTACCCTATGTAATTCTTTACTTCTAACAGAATAACAAAAAACAACTAGGAGAGGTGGCACAAGTTTTGCAAGCCCTACAAGGATAATGAAATGCTGTTTTTCTTGTGTTATTGTTAGTCGTCGCTGTGAAAGATTCCTGCATATCTTATTTGCCTAAACATGTGAGAAGAAGGGGAAGGTTCATCTGGATTATACAAGTTGCACATACTGTGGGTCTCAAGAATCCCTTTACTTATCATCTGCTTGTTCTCCTGTGAGCAGTGTGCTTTCACCTAGTAAATATGTCCAATTGAGAAAGAGCTAGAAGCACAGCCCATACTTAGAGGTTCTGCAAGCTACTCAGTAACTCTTAGTTGCCTCTGGGATATGTGCCATGTGTGGACTGCTCAGAAAAATCCTCTTGCACTCCTGGCACTCATTCCTCAAGGGCCACCTCTGCCAGCAGGGCATGGCCCTGGGGCAAAAGGCTGGCACTGCAGTATCATGTTTACAGGTGCATCCTGACTGGGAGGCTTTCACATCAGCCAGAGATAGATGTGTTACTGTAACACTGCCTTTTGCCAAGAGTGAGAGCAGGCCTGTTTGATAAGAGTGGGTTGTGACAGCACTGCTGGGGACCCCTTCTTAGTAATGGGAGGCCTGTGTAAAGGGGGATGGCTCCTTGGTCTTAGCTTGTCATATGAGGAGTTTGATACCCTTTGGTTTTCAGAAGCTTGAGGGCTCTCTGTAAAGCTGTCTGCTGCCCTTCCTTGTTTATCTGGTGGTTCAAGACTATTTGGGTAACTCTCCTAGCTTCTGCCCTACACTTAAGGATTGTGGGGCTGCTGTGTAGACAAATTCTCCTCTTGAGGAAGAGAGTCTTTTTATCTTGATGGTGTCAATGGTGTGGAAATAATGACTACAGACAGATTCTTAACTAGTTGTTGCTTACAGCCATGGCAACTGCCATCTTGCTACATGAGAGACAAAATCTATGTGTGAGTATGGTGTGTGGGTCTTGTTACAAAGTCTGGACTTCTGTCCTGTAGGAGCGGGAAGCTGACGCCATCCCAGGTAGCAAAGAACATCATTGCCACACTGGAGGACTGTGACAAATCCACACCCCCGCTCAGAGCAATAGTGCAGTGGGACCAGGAGCAAATAATGTTGGTAAGTCTGCTGGTAAATAGGAGGGAGCAATAACATCCATTAGAAGGGTCAGAAACTCTTTTGCTGATATGTCGCAGAGAAAAATATATACGTTTTTCCTTCCTCCTTGTGTAGAGAGCTACAAAGTTTGGTTTCCTTCTTGTGAAGAGAGGTAGCATTAAAGCAATCTGTTTCCTGCTAGATGACTGTTTAAAACGGGACTTCTGTGCTTATGTGGCATCCATTAGCATAGATGCATCCAAGTAGCAGTTCCTGTCAGCATATGTTGGGAGAAGAAAGAAACTTTATAGCTTGGCTTAGTAGCTGGCTGAGAGACAATTTTGGTATCTGTTCTGGTACTGGTAATGACCTTCAACTCAACTAAATATATATAACACAACACCTTTTTTTTTTTCCCCTTCTGTGCAGATGGCTGAGGCCTCCACTGCTCGTTACAGGAATAAATGTACCCTGTCATATCTGGATGGTATCCCAGTGTGTTTGAAAGAAGAGTTCCAAGTGGTGAGTTTGTTTAGGCAGCATTGATGCTGCAAGTGGTCAAGCTGGACAATTCCAGCAAGTTTTTAAAGCCAACTCTTCAGCAGAAGCCTAAGAATATGTTTGCAGTAAGGGTTTGTAGTGAGTAGGATTAACAGGTTTTGCCAGGTGAAGACATATTGTGGGTACAGCAGATGTATTTGTTATCTCTTACTGATCTCTTTAATCCATGGGAAATAGATGGTGGGGGTTGGAAACAGTCCCTGGTATAATGAAACAAGACTGTATAGAAGGATCTGTAGTGGTGGGTGTATTTCTCAGGCACTGTCCCTGCTCCACTGGCAAAGCATTCCTTTCAGCCAAAAGGATGTGTTAGAAATATGCAACTCTCTGCTCCAAAGCAGTTCTGGCTGTGGCCTGACAGCACCTACCATTGTAGCCTACAGCTCATGTCATAGGCTCTACAGAGACTTACCCACAAGTGGGAGTCCTGTTTGTGTACAGGTTTTCCATTGCTGCCTCAAAGTGTACCCTGACATGGAGTCCCTCTGTTTTTTTGGCATTTATTTATGTCTAATCTTGGTGCCTTGCATCAAAGTCTGAACCACTGCAGCTCTGTCCCTAGAAAAGTAGAAAATGGAACTCCTGTGTGATGTGGAGCCAAGGTGACTGTTCTGCAGCCTCTGAGCATAGCTGCATTGCTGCAGAGAGGTAGACCTTTTAACCATCTACATGTTTCTGCTGCTCTGTGTCATGGTGTTAAAAGGAGTCCACTGCATGGAAGAAGGACCAAATTTTGAAGGGTTAAGTGTCCTTTCTGTATCCCTTGATACAGAAATCAAGGCAGGACATGTTGAAGAGTGAAGCATCCTGGCTCTTACCTCTTCAGCTCTTGACAGGAGCTATTCTGAAGGTTAACTGTGCATATGAAGCAGACATATGTGTCTGCCTACTTTGCCAGAGTTCTGGGATGAATAATACAGTGTCTTCTTGCTAAGGTACCTTACCATCACCGTGTAGGAACAGTCTATCTCGGGACAAAGCCTGAAACGGAAGATGCTACTGTGGCCAAGAAGCTGCGAGAGGCAGGGGCTATCATTATTGGGGTCTCAAACATGCATGAACTAGGAACTGGAACAACTGGATGCAATCCTAACAGGTAAAAATCCCTTTCCCCTCTCTTCTTCCTGGTCTAGAAAGACAGAGCTGACAGAGAAGGTACAAAAATAATAGGGCAAGCACATGAGCATAACACTGATGAAAGCACTCTGTGCAGGGAGAATGCTGGGGGTGTGAAAATTCAGCATTATAAATGTGAGGGTCAGAGTAGCTATGGAAGCCTGAAGGCTCCTGAAACCAGAGGAAGGAGGCTATCCAAATGATGTCTGCTGAGTAAGGAGCTTGGTTTGCCAGCCTTAGAGGCCTGAGGGAGTGAATGTTTACAGGATGAGTGGCAGATGAAAGTTGTGATGGAGAACAAATTAATAATCTAACGCTAAGTCACAGTTGTAGCTGAAGGCCCAGAAGAGTAAGAAGTACACTCACCTCAGGAGAATGCCATGCTTTTGTTTCCTAGCTAAAACAGATTCACTGGAACTGGCTTTACTGTTACGAATTCTTCAGTAATAGGCAAGCTGAGAAACACTAGAGCAGAGCAGTGGTCGTCTCAGGCTGGGTACAACACACATGAGCCATGCTTTGTGTGTATTGTCACTACCCAGCCGCAGAGGAAGAGTTCATGGGAGGTTCTTTAGAGATATCAAAGAGTGAGGTGAGGCACACAGGCACTGAAATGGCTAGAATGAGTACAGGTGTGTTAATTACACATTCATGCAGATTGTTTTGATCATATAGTGGCTCTTAAAGCAGACCAAGGGATTACCTGGGGCTTGCCAGAGAGAGAAGTGAGATAAAAGTTAGAGGAGAAAAGTGTCACCACTCCCAGTTCCAGCAGTGTCCCATGTGGGCAATTTCTTCTTGGTGGTGGGTGCACACCAGCAGTTCATGGTGCTGTCTTCTATTCATAAATTCCCCACCTAGGAGTGTTTGGCAGAGTTGGTCCCATAGCAGGGCGGATCATGTGCTGCTTGTGTGATGGCTTAGGCACATTGGGACCCCAGTTCAGCTGAGTTATTCTTGGGTTGCCTGTGCATAGCCTTGTGGTGGTCACAGTGTGGTGAGCACCCCCTATATTCTGTGTGACTGCTGTTTCACCTCTCTGCAGTTGTGAAGGTGGCAGTACTTGCCCTGAGTTTGCACAGCAGGTGTAGGCACCCATATACAGTCTGAACTGCAACATCCTGTTCCAGAAGCATCCTGTTCACAGTTGCTTGAATACAAAGAAGGAGGAGCAGAGAAGCAGTGAGACAAACCTCTATGGCAGCAGAGAAGTTTGTTGGAGATAACCTTCTGTCGTAACCCAGCCCCAACTTCCACACACTTGCAGCTGGATGGGGCTGGGGCTCCCTCTCAGCTGTGATGATGTGCCAGGGCATTTCCTCACTGTGTGAGCTCAGCTGGATATTAAGCCACCTGGCAGGTTTCTGGTATCTGGGCACTGTGGTCAGACTGGAGACTTTGGGAGCTGCTGCTTGAGGATGAAGAGTAGAGCTGAGGATGCTGACTTGCTTGCCTTGAAGAATTGCTGCCAACCAACTTCTTCACCTTTTGGAATTGCTTGCTGCACTGTGGTGTGCAGCAATTGCACAGTGCTGTTACAGACAGAAGAGCTGGAGTGGCATGCTTTCTCTTGCTTTGAGCCCCTCTCTCTTGGATAGTCTTTGCATCTTGTTTTGTAGCAACAGTGCTCTGTGGTGTCTCTCTTAGTAAAAGATCAGAATCTGTGAGCTGTGCTTCTGGATCTTTTCCTGCCCTGTAGCACATGTGGTCCTTTCTAGGAAAACATTCAATGCTGTTTGTCTGCTTCAGGTACCACAAGATCCCTAGGAATCCCTACAAGCCTAACCACTTCACAGGTGGGAGCTCCAGTGGGTCAGCAGCAGCAGTAGCAGCAGGTAGGTAGTCCTAAATAGAGTTCAGGGGTGGTGGGAAGAAGGTCTTAACCCAAAGTACCTCAGGCATTTAGTTTTGATGAGGGAGTTTAGAAGCTGGAGGGAACTCCTAATTGAAGAGGGTGCAGTGTGTGCTATCTTGGCTAGAGCTGCTGGTAGAATGGACAGGACAACACAATGCCTCTCTGACCACAGGCCAATTTGTGGTTTTTTTGGTAGGTCTCTGCCCAGTGGCTATTGGCACAGATGGAGGTGGCTCTGTGAGGATTCCTGCTTCATTCTGTGGTGTGGTGGGGCTGAAAGGTAGAGTATTTTAATCATTGGGTGAGTGTGTGCAGGGATGTGCATGTGTGTGTGTCATTTGCTGTATCAGACAAAATGCCACAGTCAAGTCAGGCACAATCCATTAATTCCTGTCAGGCAAAACATGACTGGGCAAACTGTGGAATATAGAGCTGTGTGGGTTGGACTGGCAGATGAAATTATTCTCAGTACAGGCTACTGAAGAGAGTTTCCACAAAACCTAGCTTACTTGCAGGTAGCTTTTCTTTCTATCCACTGGTCCGTCCCTCTTCAGTCTTCTTTCTTTGCCTGGAGGTGTTCACAACATGGTTGGGTATCTGTAGGGAACTGCTGAAAAGCATGTCCACCCGTGGTGGTTTGCCATCATCCCAATCACATGGAGGGGCTGAAGCTGCTCAGATTTGTAGCTGGTAAGTTAAACCTGGTAAGATACTCACATGAAACCAGGATGTAGCTGTTCCCTCTTACCTCAGTGTTACAAGAAGCAGCAATGCAGTTTTTGCAGGATTAATGTAATCAAGGAGAATGTGCTAAGACATCAGAAATGCACAGGTCAGTGGCCATGGAAGGTAGTAAGGCAGGATTGTCAGCTGGAAAGAGGTGCCAGCTTTTGAGAATGGATTATCAATTCAAAGTATCTTGGCTGCTTCACTTGAAACCATATACTTGGCTGTAAGTGTCTTTCCATTCTTCACATCTGATCAGCTTGGACACATTCCTGTGCAGCCTGATCTAGGTGAACCATCTTTAGCAAGGGGGTTGGGACTAGATGATCTCCAGAGGTCTCTTCTGACTCCCACCATTCTGTGATTATCTAACTGGTCAGGAATGTAGTATGAGTACTTGCAGAAGACAGCTGATCTTAGGCTTGAAGTCTCACTGCTGAAGTGTGCAAAATCTCCCAGGGAGTGGCATCTCCTGCTGTGGATAGTCCTGCTGCTGCCTTTCCATACTGCTGCTTCTGCATATGTAAAGTCATGTATTTCAAAACATGCTTGCACATATTTCCCCTCAGCTAGTTTCTTAGTGGAGAGAGATCAGTTTGGCTGTTGAAGGCATCTCTCTCACTAGCACAGATTATGGGCAGCAGAACAGGTGCTGAAAAGTGAGTGACTGGGCTCTGAAATGGCAGCTGTAAAAGTGACTGTCAGGGTATTTTGTATACCGACTGGCTGCACCAGAGTCATGCTGGATCAAACCTTAGCAGCAGCTGATGGTACCTTAGTTAAATGTCCATTTCCTTCTCTCTAGGTACATTTGGACGCATCAGTGGTCATGGCTGCTTGCCACTGTCCTACTCCACAGTCAGTGTAGGTAAGAGGACTTGTGCTGTACTTCAGAGATCTTGCTGTGTGGCGTTGTCACGGAGGAGGTAATCTGTACCTACGGAAGACCTTGGAGGCAAGGTGCTGTTTGCCCTTTGTCACATTTTTCTAACTGCTGTCTCTTTTGCAGGCCCTATCTGTACTTCAGTGGCAGATGCAGCCATTGTTTACAGTATCCTCGCTGAGCCAGATCCGCTCTATCCATATGGTAGGTGAGCCCTCTTCCTCCTGGAGTCCAGGTGCTCTGCTTTCTTGGAGGCATCCTAGATAACAGGGTGAACTCTTGTTTATTCCCTACAGGACTGAAGCAGCCCAAAGCAACCCTATCTAATATGTGTGCTCTTGACCTGAAAGGCTTAAAACTGGGAGTGGACTGGAAATATTTTAAGGTGCCTGTTCTTTCTCTTTCTTTCTGGTGCTTTGCAAAATGAGATATTAGAGGAATTCAGTGCATTCACTCTTCTCTTGCCTGCCATCATTAGAGCTTCTTCTATTTAGCTGTATTACTGGAAGAGAATCTAGACTGGGTGAAAACACTGACAGGCTTAGATTTTTTAATTTTTTTTTTCACTAAAGCAGCCTTTTGATTGTTTGTTGGGGGCATGAGGAAAGGTAAGGACTGTGCAGTTGATAACAGTGTGCTTTCTTATATTGCTATTTCTGTCAGATGCAAAGCTTCTGAACTGGTTACAAAAGGCAGCTAATTTAAAATCAAATGAGGAAAGTCAGCGTGTCCATTTGGTGACAATGCTGTAGCTGCTGAGCGAGACTTCATCCCGATGTAGAAACTGGGCTTGAAAGCTCATATGCTTGGCAATTGTAATGCAGCTCCCCCTCTTAAGACTCTTCCTGGCTCTGACTCTGTGCAGAGGAGGAATATCTTCTGGAAACAAACTGTCTTTCTTCAAACTTAGGGGTATACCTGCAAACTGTTCTCTTGCAGCCAGTGGCCTAAGGCAGTTCTGAAGGACTGTTTCACTAAGATTAGGGGCAGGAACAAGGAAGGCTCTGTAAGGCCTGAAGTACTGGTGAGTGTGCTCAAAAGCCTACTTAATTCTTTCCTCTTATTGCCTAGGCATGTGATGCTGAAGTCCTGTCCATCTGTGAGAAAGGTAAAGAGAAAAAGTCTCTTACTCTGCCTAATGTTGTGGTACCACTTGGTGCTCCTGTTATGTGAAAGATCTGTCTAAAGTCCTTAGAGAACAACACAGGAAGGGTGACACAGCACCGGAAAAGGCCACCCCTGAGGGGTTGTGGAGTCTCCTCTGGAGTCTTTTAAGACCCATTTGGATGCATTTCTGGGTGACCTGCTCTAGGTGATTGTGCTTTGGCAGGGGTTGAATTTGGTCTCCGGAAATCCTTTCCAACACCTAATAATTCTGTGATTCTATGGAAGAGGTCCAGCTGGACAAATAGCAGTAGCTTTGTATTAGGGAAGCCCTCTGGACTGTTGAGGGTTAAAAAGCTCAGCAGTTCCAGGCTTTTTAGATTACAATGGAAGAATAGAGTCCAGTGTGCTAAGCCTCTGTCTGCATAAAGACAGATCTATGCTCAGTCATACTTACTCTTCAAGCTTTAATGGTGAAAGACTTACGGGAGGGACTTGTTTCACAAGAAGTTCAATAGGAGAGACTGGGCTAGGTCTTTGATTTATCCAGTCTTCTGGTATTTCCTTGAAATCAGCTAAATGGTGCCTTTAGGGTGGCTTTGTCAGGTTTTAAACTAAGCCAAATTGACCCTAGCAAGTACTCATGGGTTGAGGAGGAAGACTGTACAATGCCTGGTATAGTAGTTGCCCTCTTACATATTGGAGCTGAGATAGTTCACAGCATTCAGACTTTCTTTGCCTGTGTTTTCTTTGGCCTCCTTATTTCCATAGGCACACTTCTACATGTGTAGAGTATTTTTGGGAGACATGCAGCATAACACTGTGAAGTAGGCAAGCTTGGGTATTTATGAAGAAGTTGGGGTCAGACAAAGAAGGGGTTTCTTTTCAAACTGAAAAAGATAAACTTCCCAAAGTCTTAGTGCTCAGGCTTGCTAAAGTGCATCAGGATTTAGTGAAGCTGCACTATTGACCTGGTCTCTTGAGTATCCCCCAAGTTCCTCTACCATTACAATTCAGAAGAATGAGAATCTCATGATGCTAAGTAATCACTTTGTGCTGGTAGAACACTAGTCATGCTAAGTGCTCAGAGAAGCATTGTCAGTCCATCTTCGGGTTAAGTGTGAAGCTAAGGGGAGGAAATTAATTTGCCTGAAATGTGGCAGGTAAGTTAGAAACCTGTCTGCATGCCCCTGCCCTCTTGGACTATTGTGATCCAGTTAGGCTGAAGGCTTTTACCTAGGAGAAGCAGCTGCAGCAGTTTGCGTGCCATGCAATGCACTGAAGTCAAGATGCTTGCTTTGTAATAGCCTGTAGGCTCTCTAACATCTTGAGAGGGTGGGGATTTGTAGCACTTCTGTGAAGTTTGGTGAACTCAGGGATGCTGTCTGTGATGTGTTTGTTTATGCAGCTGTGGAGCACCTGCAGAGTTTTGGAGCCAGTGTGGTTGAAGTGTCTCTTCCAGAGATGGAGGAAGTGCGAGTAGCACATGCAATCTGCATTCTCAGTGAGATGAGGGACTTCTTGCAGCCTGACTTCAATAAGCATTTCCATGAAATGGTAAGTAGCAGCAGCTTGGACCAGTGGCAGTTGTTGTCCTGGCTGATACAGAATAAGTGTCTAGGGTGCATTAAGAAGAGTGTGTCCAGCAGGTCAAGGGAAGTTCTCTCTCCCTCTGCTATGTGCTAATGAGACAACATCTGAAATATTGTGTCCACTTTGAGGCTCCCGAGTTCAGGAGTGACAGGAATATACTAGAGAGAGTCCAGTGGAGGGCTATAAGGATGACTTAGGGGACTGTAACAGCTATCTTCTGAGGAAAGGCTGAGAGACCTGGGTCTGGAGAAGAGATAGCTGAGAGGGGATCTTATTAATATTACTAATACTGACAAATATCCGAAGGGTGGGTGTTAAGAAGAAGGATGCAGTCTATTTTCAGTGGTGCGCTGTTATAGGACAAGGGGCAGCAAACACAAACTGGAATACAGGAAGTTTCACTTCAACATGAGGAAAAACTTTGCTGTGAGTGAGCTGGAGCACTGGACCTGGTTCCTCAGAGACACTGTGGAGTCTCCTCTAGGGACTTTGAAGACTGCTCTGGATGTGTTCCTGGGTGACCTGTGCTAGGTGATCCTGCTTTGGCAGGGGGGTTGGACTTGCTGACCTCCGGAGGTCTGTTCCAACCCTTACTGATCTATGACTCTATGAAGGGTGGTGTGAGTGAGAAACTTGAGACTCTCCTGCTTTTCTGTGACAACCTGTTGGCTGACTACTGACACAGGATAGCAGACCTGGGTCTTCACATTAAGTTTCTTGGGAGCAGAGCCATGACTGATGTTTATTTTCTTTCAGAACTTGGAGACTCGGGCTACCCTGGCCTTGGCTTCCCAGTTCACAGCTCTGGATTACATTACGGTAAAGAGCACACGGTGGTGAAGGCTGAAGGGAGACACCTAGCGAAATTGTAAAGGTGGGGTAAAGGATTCTCTTTACCTCACCATTCTCATGGGGACTACTTCAGTTTGCTGTGAAGGCATGCTGAACCACACAGGCCATGCCACCTAGAGTGGTATCCTTCCAAACTGCAGGAATGGTGTCGTCTTTTGCAAAGGCGTAGGATCTGACTGACAGAATGTGTCTCATGAACCAAGAGGCTCTGGTCAGACACTCCTCTCTCTGCTTGCAGGCAAACCGACAAAGAACTCGGAGCATGATGTTTTTACGAGAGATATTCACCAATGTGAACTGCATCCTTACACCAGGTACTGGCAGTCCTGGCTAAAGAGCTGATCCCCATCAGCTGCATGGTGCATTTTAACCACAGTCACACTATTCACTTTCCCTGCCCTGTTTTAAGAGCGTGACTCTTTTGCAAGGACTTTGATGTGCCTCAAGCCTTTAGATGAAGATGCAGCCTGGTTAGAAAGGCTGCTGTGTATTTCTAGACTTACTGCCTCTCCCCATGGCATTGAGAAACTCTTTAGTACTTGAAACAGGAGATGCAGAGTCAGCGCATTTACACAGGAGAGACTGGACATCTGCTTATGCAGGAGGATATTCTTGCCCTAAATAGAAAATAACCACTTAATTCATAAATCCCAGTGACTTGATTGCATTCCAGGAGCATGAGTTTGTCTGTATCACCAGTGTCCATAAAATGTGGCTTTAGTGAACTCAGTTGTTCCTTGAAGATTGCCCACTGCCTGACTCTTCTTTTGCTCTTTAAGCATTGAATCAGGTTGCCCACAGACACTGTGGCATCTCCATCCCTGGCACTGGTGAGGCCACATCTTAAATACTGTGTTCAGTTTTGGGCCCCTCACTACAAGAAGAACAAGGAGATGCTGGAGCGTGTCCAGAGAAGGGCAACAAAGCTGGTACAGGATCTAGAGAGCAGGTCTTACGAGGAGTTTCTGAGGGAACTGGGATTGTATAGTCTGGGGGAAAGAAGGCTGAGAAGAATCCTCATTGCTTTCTACAACTATCTGAAAGGAGGCTGTAGCAAATTGAGGGTCAATCTCCTCTAGCTAGTATCAGGTGATAGGACAAGAGGAAATGTCTTGAAAGTGTGCCAGGGGAGGTTAGGTTGGATATTAGGAAAAAAAAACTCCTGAAAGAGTGGTCAGGCATTGGAATAGGTTACTCAGAGAGGTGGTGGGTTTACTGTCTCAGGAAGCGTTCCAGAAATGTGTGGACATGGTACTTCAGGGCATGGCTTACTGGCCGTGCTGGTGTTTGGTTGATGGTTGGACTCATCTTTGAGTCCAGTTGAAACAATCTGATGATTCTGTGATACTCGTAAGCCACTCAGACATGGCCTAGGGCAGCCTGGTCTAGCTGACTGTCCTTGAGGCAGAGGGCTAGACAAGGTGACTCTGAGTTCCTTTTTAATTCCACAGTCATTCTGTGATTTCTCTACAGCTCTTCCTTCCACTGCCCCAAGAATCTATGAATCTGACCTTGTGACTGGAAGCAGCGATTTGTCTTTCACAGTCCGGTCCATGAGGTAAGAAGAGTGAGAGCAAAAATTTGGGAACAGCTGGAGTCTAGCTGTACTAAGGAAGGAACTCAGGCTGTAGAGCAAGATAGCTCAACCCTAGTCTCCCCTCCCAAAAAAAAGATGACTTTGCTGCTGTCCCAAGTCAGGAATCAGGAACACTGATGACAGATTTTCCCCTAGATTCATGCAGCTTGGTAACTTCACTGGGATTCCAGGCCTTGTGGTTCCCATTGGATATTCTACTGCTGGGCTCCCTGTCAGTTTCCAGGTGAGTATTGACTCTTTGTTCATGCTGGGTCACAAAATCTCCAGCTTGGCTTTGTCCTGAACCACTACAGCCAGGGCCTGCAGTTCCACACAGCACATTGGACAGGTACTGGTGATAAAGTTTTACTTGGTGAGTGAAAAGACTTGCCTCAGAGTAACTCATTCCTGAATGGCAGAGTGAACTCTTCAGGTGGGGGATAGATTTTTTTTTTTTTTTTTTTTTTCCCATCTCCCTCTCTGCTTGCATCAGGATCCACTATTTCACAGGATCACAGAATGTTAGGGGTTGGAAGGAACCTCTGGAGATCTTAAAGTCTAACTCTCCTGCCAGAGCAGGACCATATAATCTATTGCAGGTTACTATTCTTTCCTCTGTTTTCCTTATTTCCCAGTTCTGTAACTTGTTCAGGTTCTTCCTTACTCTTTATGGGTCTCATGTAAATGAAAGGTCCATGTTTTTAAATGAAGTCATAGAGCTATCCTAATCTCATTTGCACTGGTGCCATACTTAATAGGGTAAAAGGGAAGAGCATATGTCCTTTTGGTGCTGTTGGGGAGAGGGGGAAGAGCTGTTTTGCAGGGCTTTCAAGTGTCCATATGTGATGAGACTATGTTACTCTTTTTTTTTTTTTCCTTTTCTTTCTCTCATGTTTTCCTAGGTCATGGCAAAATGGTGGGATGAAGCTGTGCTTCTAAGGATTGGCCTGAAGCTAGAGCAGTTTCGCTCTCAGACCAAAAAACCGTCCATTTATTATAATGTCCTTGCATAAGGATGTGACTATCCTCAGTGACCAAAATGGGAACCAACTTTTTTTTTTTTTTTTGTCCTAATCTGACCTGACCAAGTGGACTTGTTTTCAGCGTTTATTTGAATAAGGGTTAATAACAGATGATTTGAGGAGGAGGAACAGTGATCTGAGCAGGCACTGATGCTAAGCAGATGTAATTTTTACTTCCTGTTTGTTATTGGATGGTCTAGTTTATAGTGGGGAGATCAACCATGCTAGCTAGTTCCTCACTGTGATTTTGCTAACAGGGGAAGCTGCAACTATCTTCTGCAACTTCTTTCCGTGTAACAGTCCTGTGTGAAAATGGAAGGCAGGTATATCTACAGGACTGCATGTGGATGGAAATGTACAACCCCTAGACTGCAAACCTTCTCACAGAACTTGTCTTGATCCAGGACAGAACAAAGGTCCTGTTTTGAGAGAGCGAGGCAGCTTTCATTAAGAAGTAACACCTAGCTCCTATGGAAGGAGGATGATCTTCATTTAGGTAGTGTGTGTTGTGGTCGCTTACTTAGATTAAACTCTTGGAGCAAAACAGAAAGCCTGTAGCTATGGAAGTGTCACTGTGCTTCTGTCCCTTATGCTGCAAACAGGGTAAGGTCAGCTGGTCTGTTGCACAAAGTATGGGTCTGCTCGTTACATGAATGGTCCTGGTAGAGGACCACTTTCAGCCTTAAGTGCAGGGAGAAGAAAAAGCAGAGCATGAAACTTCATCAACTCTGTGACCCAAGGGTCTTGGCTCAGGATTATGGCTTTCTCTTGCACCTATTTCTCAAGTTAAGCCTTGGAGAGCCTCTTTTCTCTCACTGGTTTTGCCAAACTACAGTCATTGAGGTAGACAAAGGGAAGAAATTATCTGCTGTTGCAGTGAAGTGCTGTTCAAGGGGTGCTGAGCCAGCTAGTACAGACAGATGAGATGTGTGGTGCTGAAAAGTAGAAACCTCTTGAGCAACTGCAAGAGCTTAGGCAGACTTTAGTGTGGCCTTTCAATACTTTAAAGGGGGCTTAGAAGAAAAATGGGAACAGATTTTTTAGCTCTAGATAAAAAGCCCTCTTACCCTAACTGGAATTAAGAGATGAATTAAAGACAAAGCTCTGCTTCGTAAACCAGTACACTGCAAGAGTAGAAGCTACAGAAGACTATAGTCATACAACAGAAGTTGCAAGCCATAGTAATGTGGTTTATTGACAGGTCCCAGACTAAACTCTTAAGTGCCTGTGTCCTGCCAGCAGCAGTATGGCGACATGAAAGCTAAGAATAGGCCTAGGAGTAACCAAAGCTAAGCATTTCTGTTAATTTTGGAGTCACCTGAGGTTAATGCTCAGAGGCATCTCCTGTTGCCTACCTCACCAGATGTCCTGGGCTTGTGATGAGACTGCTGGAGAAGCTGTCTTATAGGCAGGAGAATATCACTGTATTATGTAGTGTGGAAGGAAAGAATAGAAAATAACTGCAGTTTCTCCCCAAACTCTGTAGTTTGAATGATTTGTTGTTTTGTTTTTCCCCTGTACATACCCACCCTAAGTTTAAACAGTGCTAGCACTTTACTGATGACTAAACGTAAGTCAGATGGCACCTGCCTGGAAGAACATTGCATTGCTTTCCCCTTCAGTACTTGAGCTGAAGTGTTAACTGCCATCAGCTGTCACCAGTATCCACATGGTTGATATTGGTCATTTAATATCAGTTCCTCTCTATGATGATACCGGAACTGTTTCCATTACATTTTAGTGTTGTATAGCTTTATAAAGAACAGTTTAAAAACAAAGTATTTTCTCTATAATTAATGATAAGTTATTAAACATTAAGAACATACTTTGAGCAAAACTGCTGAAATGTGCTGTATAGCAATAAAGGAGAAGTGTTTGAGAAGAATTCCTGTCAGGAACATTATTGCTTGAAGGAAACGGCTGAATATTCTTTAATGCTGTTACTCAAGGGATTAGAGATGGAAGTTTAAAATCAACTATCCTGCTAGGTGATAGCCTCTTTATTTCCAAAGTCCTCCAAAATGACACAATACCCTGAAATTGTAATTATTTAGTTAATTGTCTAGCTAGAGGGTTACTAGGAACAGAGAAAGGGTGTAGAGTTTGCTATTTTTAACAAACACGTGGTAGGCCACTGCTAACAGTGGAAAGAATTGAGAGCTTTTGCTGACTGATAGGAACTTCCTGCACACTGCTTCCTCTCCTTCCCTAAGCTGGTATCTCATCACTGCACATCTCCTGTGCAAGATTTCCCTGGTGTGGAGGTTACCCAGATGAACTTTACTCATCCTGGTGAAAGGCCTCTAGGTTTCCCTTGTTCCTCTGGGTATTGGCTTATCGGAGTACTACAGCAGACCAGTTCCAAGTTAACAGCAGTTCTAGCCCCACAGTATGTAATTAAGAGGAAAAAGAGTGCTGGTAGCAAAAAGTTGACCATAAGCCAAAAATCCTCATGGTCAAGACAGCCAATAATAGCATCTTGGGCTACATTTATGGCCAGCAGGTTGAAAAAGGTTCTCTTCCCCCTCTTCTTTGCTCTGGCCTCATCTGAGTAGTGTGTCCAGCACTGTACTACCCCAGTTCTGGAACTACTGGAGAATGTCCACCAGAGAAGCACAAGGATGATTAAGAGACTGGATTATCTCTCTTACAAGGATAGGCTGGCTGACCTGGGGCCCTTCAGCCTGGAAGAGGCTGAGGCAGGGATCTCATTAATGCTTATTATCTAAAGAGCATGTGGCAGGAGGATGGAGCTAGGCTCTTCTCAGTTTTTTCCAGGGACAGGACAAGGGGAAACAGACACAAACTAGGACACAGGAGGTTCCATGTAAACATGAAAACTTTCTTCACTTGACGGTGGCAGAGCATTAGAACAGGTTGCACAGAGAGGTCGTGGATTCTCCTTCTCTAGAGACTTCTCATAACCCACCTGGACACGTTCCTGTGTGATTAACTTTACATGACACTGCTCTAACAGGGAGGTTGGACTAGATGATGATTTCCAGGGGTTCCTTGTAACCCCTGTGATGCTGTGTAGAAGCAAGGCAGTTGTGTGAGCAAAGCAGACACAGTGACCACAAACACAATCCTGTTGCTTCACATTGATATATGTATGGGTATAGATATATATATATATATACACACAGATTTTTTGCTTTTTTAATATATATATATAAAATAACACCTTGTTTATAAAGTGACATTTAATTGCCACCAGTTCCCTTCCCGCCCCACAAAAAAACCCCAAACAATAGTATACAAAATATAAAATATTTTAAATATTTATAAACGCCGCAAGAAAAAAAAATAGAACTGTATGAAAATATTTTTTTTTTTTCTTTTTTTCTGAAATTCCCTCCCTGCCGCATGGGAAAGGAAAGAGAAGGAAGGGGGTACACGTTTGGCCAGCCTAGTGTGCCTTAAGTCCATAGTTGTTAAGTGGGTAAGAGTATGCCCTGCCTAATACGATCCGGTCCCGGAGAAGTTTAAATAAGACATAATAATTGCAGAAGAGGATGAGGGCCATGGAGAGGGTGTGGTTCCACTTCTCTGAGCGCAGCAGGGAGTAGAGCTGGTAGCAGACCACACTGCCTTCAATGAGAATCAGCAGGTTGAGCAGCCGTAATGGACGGTGGAAAAGGAACTGCAAGGAAAGAGTTAAAAAGGACAGATTTCTGTGGTTAGTTGCAGTATTGAAGTGAGAAGAAGCAGGTACACGATGCTGTCTGCAACCTCTGAGCTAGCAACCACTCTTCTAGGCACAGGAAATATTTGTACTCCAACCACTCTGAGCTAATTACCTGAGGAAAGTGACATTGAGAAATAAGGCCAAGTGAATGTAAGGCAGCATGTGCTTAGGTGGCTAAGAAGACCAAAAGCATGCTGGCATCTACTGAAAAGTTTGACATGCAGGACTAGGGAAGTGACTGTCCCCTCTACTTGGTAAGGCTGCACCTTACAGACTGGATTTGGTTTTGGGCCCCTCACTACAAGGACACTGAGGTGCTGCAGTGTGTCCAGAGACAGGCAACAAAGCTGGTGAAGGTCTTGAACACAAATCCTATTAGAAACAGATGTCGGAGCTGTGATTGGTTCAGCCTGGAGATGATGACATTGAGGGGAAACCTCATTGCTCTCTACAGCTCCCTTGAAAGAAGGGTGTAGTGAGGTGGGGGCTGGCCTCTTCTCCCACGTAACAAATGACAGGACAAAAGCAGAGATGGAGTTACATTGCACCAGGGGAAGTTTAGGTTGGATATTAAGAAAAATTTCTTTACAGAAAGGATTATCAAACATAGGAACGGGCTGCTGAGGGCAGTAGTGGAGTTACCATCCCTGGAGGTGTTTAAAAGACATTTGGATGAGGTGCTCAGGGACATAGTCTAACAGCTGTGTGCAGGGAGACATTAGGTTATGGTTAGACTCTTATGTTCTTAAGGTCTTTTCCAACCAGGCAATTCTGTGATTGTATGAAAGTCATTTCACTTGAGGAGGATGAATGAAACAAAATAACCTATCTGCCAGCTGACATACTTGCCCATTTCCCTGGAAGATGCTAACTAGAACCTTCTGAAGAATACAGCACTGCCTGAGAGGAGACTTGTGTCACTACCATGAGAACACAGTAACAAAGCAGCTGGAAGCTTCCACTTTGCTTAGGCACTGGAACAGGCTGCCCACTGAGGTGGTGGAGTCACCATCCCTGGAGGTGTTCAAGCAATGTAGGCACAGCATGTGGGACATGGTTTAACGGCCATGGTAGTCTTGGGTTGACAGTTGGAGTTGATCTTGGAGTTTTCCAACTCAGTTCTGTGATTCTGTGACATCGTAATACTGCAACAGTAAAGTCCCTCTGCTGCAAACAGTATTTTGTTCAGCAACGACAGAAACTGAACTCTATTCTACATGATCTACTCTGCTGCAGCTAGGTTTGAGCCTCTCCTCCCACCCACTGTTGTAACATGTCAAGCAAGAGGAAGAGATACTTGCATAAAAGCGGGCATGGGACACATCTGAAGGCACTGCTACATTGTAAGGCCCAACTGCTTTGTACAGGCATCTGCTACGTCGCACCAGAACTCCCTGTGGCCATATCGTGTTTTCTGACCAGCTGTAGGGATAGAATAACAGAGCATTAGCATCTGTGCTCCCAGCTGAGCATGGCTTCACAGGAACAGGCTGCATCTCAAATACCAGAGCCTCTGCCACAAGGACATGTCCTAGCTCTCACTGGACAAGCACAGAGAGGTGATCACAAGCCCAACTGATGGACCAAATAAATGGCTCCCAGTACAAAGCGTAGCCCACTGCATCAGAGTGGTCCACATCCTGCCCCTGAATAAACTACTTCTCCACTGGCCAAGAACCTTGGTGTTTGTTTCACAGATGGAACCAGCACTAACCAGAGGAGCTTAGAGAGCTCTCTACAGGAGACAATTCTGTGAATAGGGAACAGAAAAAACAGCAGAGTTCGATGGGGAATGAAGTGTCCTCAGTAGAGAAGCACTGCTGATGGTTGCTTATCTACTAGAATGTCGTCTAGCCCCTTGCTGGGCATGCCAACCCATCCCCACACTCACATATGCTGTGGAGCATTGCTGTAGGAACCGTGTTCCAGTTTTTGCCACTTGCCGAGGTGGGCAGCTGATCTGTGGAGCAGGTCACAGTACTTGGGTGGCAGCAGCTGCGTGGTGAGCATGACAAAGGCATTAATCCACACCATGATGAGGTGCTCACAGGACCAACGCATGTCATAGTACTGTGTGCTCTGCAAAGATACCAGACAAGAACGTGGCACAGCTGTCATAGAGTGGAGAAGGAATGACAAGGGATGTACTGTATGTGCATCCAGCAGACCCACACCACACATCACAGGCATGCTCTCACTTGGACCAGTGATTTCAGAGGGTTACATCTTAGGAAATGCTCCAGACTCCCTTCTCCTTGACCTGAAGGAGAATGGGCAGGGGGATGATGCTGCAGCTGATGCATCTCCTCCCCCAACAGCAGACAACAAAGGAGTTTGCTCATAACAGAACTGCCCCAAGAGCACCAGTTGCACCAGGACTACTACATGGATGGTGGAACCCTGACAATTTCACCACACCAGCTGGAGCTCATTCATAAGTTAGAAAAATAATGGATTAAAAAACAAACTGCAACCCCCAAATTGACAAGAGGTTCTTGGATTTAGTTTGCCAAGCATCCTGCTTGGCTTTGCTAATGAGCTGACCACTAAGGCCTCCAATCCAAGCACTCAGGCCAGGACGTTGGATCTGAGACAGGTACCAACAGGTTCCCTTTTCTAAGAAGAACACAGCTATCCATCTGCCTAGGACAGGGGGTGGGAGAAGGGGAGTTAGTAAGTGGAGTGATGGGACTAGAGGTGCATCACATTTATGGCAATACCTATCCGCCAACCAGGAGCGGTACTAGTGCCCTCCGGATGCAGCCATGCTCCGCTATCCCGGCTGCCAAAGGGGAGACAGAGAAAAGGGGAATTAGCCAGAAGTCTGGCCTGGCAGCAGGTCACACAACAGTCAGAAGGAGACAGCAGGCAGGGGCACAGAGGGAGCTAGACAAGAGCTACCTTCACAAAGCACAGTGGCAGGAACGCCACATAGTAGGCACTGAAGAGAGAGTTGAAGAGAACTTCCTTGATCCTGCGGTTGAAGTCTGCTTTTAGGCACTCCACCTCGTTGCGGATGAGATCTGGGGAGAGGGGGCAGCTGTGGGTGGGGATAGACGTAGGATTATTGAACTGTTCTCTCAAGGACTCCCACAGAAGCGAGAGGAAATCTTTGGGTTTGACCAGGCTGCTGACAGCTGAAGCCCCATCGTCCACCATCTGGTCTTGTACCATGTAATCACAGTCTGCAGGTAGGGGCTGTGCTCTGCTGTCCTGGTGGAAGCAGCACAGAGGAACATAAACACCAAACCTGCAGGGAAAGAAATAAAGAAAAAAAAAAAAAAAAAGGGCTGAAATGACAGTCATCCCAACATGAAGCAGGGGACACCTTCTCAACAGCCTCTTCAGGGGAAAAGAAGGTTTAAGGAAGACCTTCTCACTCTCTACAACTACCTAAGTGGAGGTTGGCCTTTTCTCCTAATATCACATGACAGGATGAGAGGAAACAGTCTCAGGTTGCACCATAGGAGGTGTAGACTATCAGGAAAAAATTTCTTTACTGAAAGAGTGGTGAGGCATTGGAACACCTTGGAGGTATCTAAATAGCCTGCAGACACATCTCTTTGGACATGGTCTAATGGCCGTGGTGGTAGTAGGTTGACAGTTGGACTTGATCTCAGAGGTGTTTTCCAACCAAATCAATTCTATGATTCTCAACAGATGTTGGCCCTTATGACAAGGGCGCCACATGAGAACCCTCACTCCAGAAGCTAGTAGCCAGCTCCTCCCCATAAAAGGCTAGAGGCTGCAGCTTCAACAACTATGCAGAGAAGCTCCTTTAAATCCCTATTGAGGAACAAATGATCCCCCAGTGGCTCGGTCTTCAGTCACAGTAAGGGCCTCTCCTCTCACACATACACAATAGTGAGGCAATCTGCTTCATCAGCTCAACACCACCTCCTCAAATCACCTCCAAACCATTCCTACTTTAATTGTAAGGTAAGGAGACAGGTAATAGCCAACAGCTTTTCTTCCCATGGTGGTTCATCCCACCCCCAAGCAATTATGCTCCCTCTTCTCTGAAGGTATAAGGTGACGTCACTCACGGGTAGCCCAGGAAGAGAAGGTTGAGAACGGAATGGCTGCGGAAGAGGTTGACCAAAGTCCAGCAGAGCACCCATCCACAGAGAGTGAGCAGCACAAGGCGCACCATGTAGTGGACCACTGATGTTGCACCCACCTGAGAGGCCTGCAAACAGAGAAACATTTAGCAGCCCTGTAATGTGAGCACAGGGGGTGCCTGTGGAGGAGAAGCAGGGAGAGGGCTGCCAAGTGGCACTGTAAGAGGGATGGTTGCCCTCTTCTTCCCAGAGCTCAGAGACTGACTCTTTTATGAAGATTTTATTAATGACTGATAGAATCCAGAACCATTCAAATAAGCACAAGTCATAGGGCATGATTTATACAGGGCCTTTAAAAACAATTTCAGAGCTATGAAGTAGAAAATATTGTTCAAGTCTCTTATTGCTCTGTTGATAGCTCAGGATAGTCTGAAACATGTTTCCTCTTGCTCTTCCCTGTAAAAGGATCAGGCTCAGCAGTTCCTGAAGAACTAGAATGCCAACAGTTGAAGGAAGAGAAGGTGGTGCACCTTGGCAATCCCCAAACTAGATTTCCACCACTCATCCTTACTGGATGTAGAGGCTGCAGTCTAGCCAGGAGGCACCACCTTCAAAGGGACAGCAAGAAATCTTGTTCCAGTCTCCTGAGGGGAGAAGGCAATTGAGCTATGAAAAGATTTTTAGGGGTTAAAGCCAATAGATGGGATGTGCCAGAACTTGCATGGAAGGTTTCAATGTAGAAATTTCAGTCTATGGGAAGTTTTACGAAGGATGTGAACGTAAATGAAAATGTCAGGAATCAGGTATGAAAAGAGAACTTCAGCTATCCCATCTTCTCCATTCGCCTATTGAACAGAACCTAACTGTTCCTTTATTTATCTATTTTCAAACTTATTGCTTACCCTGGAGTTGTTTCAGAGGACAGAACTTTGATTTCCCTTAAAATGACCTTTCTCAAGTCTTGGCCTGATTCCACTCTCTTAAACACAGAGTCTCAAAATCTGAGGTGGCATGACTAGAGTCTCAGAGTTACTGAGTAACCAGGACTGGAAGGGCAACTCCTATTTCACTCAGGCATCCCCCTGACCTTTCCACTCTAATTTGTTTGTTCTTCCAGTCTCAGCCAACCTCTTTGCCCTTCTGCTACCTGACCTGCAATTCTCACAGCTGCTTCTCTGGCACAAGATAGTGAGGAACAATATTGTACCTACAGGGATAAAGAAGCAAGTGGGACCATTCATCTCCTAGCTGCAGAGGCAACAGAGCTACCCAGAAATGCAGGACGTGAATGAGCTCAAGGAGAAAACTCCAAAGCAGAAAGGCATCCCCAAAATCTTAAGTCACTCACAGCCAGACTTGTGCTGGGGGAACAAACTCTCCCACTATCCAAATTGCAGAATTTTCTCAGGCTACAGTCATGGTCATGCTCTGCAATCAGTACTACAGGCAGGTGAAAGAACAGTGGGAATGTTACCTCAGAGATGAGGGCCCACACCAGCCTCCGTGCTAGCATCACTGTGATGAATGCCGCCAGGTGGTAGTCAATGAGGTGAAAATTCTGAAGGAGGAAAAAAGAAAAGGTCTTCACTAGGGAAAGGGACTCTGAAACCACTCAGCTGAGGTGGGACTGGAAAGACGTGCTGAGTGTCAGGTCTCGTGTAAGCATACCTTAAGTGTCTCTACTAAAGATGAGGGAGAAGGGAACAACACAGGAAAGGTCTCCAGAAGGTCTTCTCCACATCGAAGTTCCTGCCCCTAGAGATTTCCACCAAAAACAAACCCACAACCCACCCTCTGGGCAAGTACTTTGGGGTCAAAGGGAGATAACAGGACCAGGATCCTACTGTAGAGAAGGGCTTGCAAGTTCTCTTGGGGAAAGCAACTGAGCAACCAGAGCAAGGACAGCCAAGCTGGACTCTAGTGTGAACATAGCAGCTCACTTTAGCTCTTAGTCTCAGAAATGGGCTGTTAGTGGCTAGTGCTTCCTGACAATTATATTGATGTCATGTTCATGATCTGTATTAGAAATTAATGTTGGCTCTGGCTGTATCAAGTCAGATGCAACTCTTGGACCTCTTGTGATTTTCCAAGGAAGCCATCAAATGTGTTCTGGCTAGAACAGTTAGTAAACTCTGAATACTGCTGTCTGGGACCTCAAGGACATTTTGGATAATCGAGGTGCTTGACTTCTGATGGGAACAAACATAAGACCTATTAAATCCTTTCAGGTAGGCAGCCTGAAACAGGCTTTTTCTTCAAAGCAAGCTGTGCCCAGCACGGCATAGCTGAACTTGAAACCAATAGCTCGACAGCTAGAACACCAGCACCACCTGTCGGCACAGTTAACTGAGGAACCACCTTGTACTTGAAGCAGCAAGGACACAACCTAAACTAAAGGACCTCTTCAGAGGCTAGTTTCTCAGATAAGCTTTGCTGTCTCCAGTATGGGGCACTGCCGTGTTGTGCGGCTCATTGCACTAGGAATAAGACAAACATTTACATATGCTGAGGATCTGACCCCCTCCCAAACTCCTCTGTGGCTGACCTGCTCCAAGATCCTCATGAAAACTTCCATTGTTTCCCTTTATTTCTGCTAGGAGAAGGCACCCACCTGGAGTCTCATCTCGATTTTAAACCCTAAGGGCTAGCTAGGCCATGCAATTACCTGTAGGTCATTTCCACTGAAGAGGCCCTGCTGTCAGCTATTTCACCTTCTCTCCTAAAATGGGGGATGACATGGCCCTGGCTGATCAGGGTGCATGCAAAGTCCCCTTCACCCCCTTATGTCAAATGCTTGGTGATTCCCAGACTGAAAAGCATGAAAAGCAGCTGTGTAATGACAAAACAAGAGTAATGCCATTTGCTGGAGAACTTACCAATGAGGTGCAGGAAGCAGGGTGATTGTATGGGTACCACCAGACAGTCTTGTAGATGTTAATGTACTGAATGAAGAGAGCCACAAGTAGGTAGATGAAAAACAGGAATTCAAAGAGAAGGCTCCCATCCAATGGCAGATCAGGGATCCGGCAGTGGCGTACAGGCTCTGGAGTAATCAGTGCTGTGATCAGAGGTGCAGAAAGGCTGATGGCACTACCATTCCTGAAGAAGACAGATAGTACTCACTTGGTAAACATGCTACACCATCTCTACTGTTTTGCAGAACAGAGAATGCCTGCCATTGTGAATTTTGGGACAGAGCAGTGATAGAAGAGATGGCAGCAGTCTTACATTCATACTTCTGGCACAAGACTGGTGGTGAGCCTGATCATTTTCTTTGCTCAGACAAACCCTTTATCCAGCATTTTCGCTAGACAATATATTGGTCTACCAGAGATGCCGTGATATGCCCAGCTATAGTGTAGGTGGAGGAACAGCAACTCCAAGCAAAAATCACTGAAGACTATGCCAGACCAAGCACTTAATGTCACTTCCTTCCACCCATCACTAGGACATTACAGGAGCACCCAGCCTCCTTCTCCAGTACTGCAAAGTATCCATCGTCTTTCTGCTTACAGTTCTTCCCTTAAAACAGGGCTAACTGAAAATGGAACAAAGGAGTTCAGCCACATCCTAGAGGCTGACCTCTCAAGTGTTTTCACACTTCTTTCTTTCCTCCAGAGGAGGCTAGGACAACTAAATCTCCAGCAGACTGAGCTGATGAGGAAGTTCAGACAGACTGCGCTGTGTCTGACTGAAACCAGGATAAACAATGCCCTCCCAGGAACCTGGGGTACTGACTGCATGGTTTCAACAGTCACTTGTTCCTCCAGAATTTAAGACTGTGCCATCCATCCCTCTGTTCCAGCTACAGAAGTCTTTAAAGGACAAAGCTAAAGGGCTTAGATCTCTCTACTTTGCAAAGATGAACCCATACCAAAGCCGATCAGGGCTTCAACATGCAGCAAATAGTTTCTCTAATCTGTTAACTTCTCTATGGAAAGAAGTAACACTTGACCCTTTCAATCTTCACATCAATTGTGGAGGTCTAAATGTCACTGTGCATTCTTTTTCAGTCCCTAACTTCCCCAGAAAATGGAGATGAGCCTTGCCAACTGTGAGAATTAGTTTCAGGTGCAGCCAGCAGGTTTAAAACAGAATATAGAAATCCTCCTGCTCTGCCTTTCTATCATGTAGGAGGGAGACTCACAGCTGAGCTCTGATATGTCACACTAACTCCTTGTGGCACTGCAGGCAAATGAGCAAAAGAGAAAAGAGTTGTCATCTGCTAGGACTCACTGCTCTAGAAACTGCTGCAGGGAAAGACAAACTGAGCACTGTGTGATTTCCACCCTTGGCTGTAGTGACCACTTTGAGTGGTGTAGGGTGGTTGAGACCATTTCCACAGTCCTCCCCCGCAGGGCTGATTTTAATGCACGAAGTCCACAGAGGGAAGTGTGTGCTACAGCAGAGCTGGGAAGAGAAACTGGAAGAGGTCTGTCATGCAGGGCGTGTTCCCTCTCAGATGGTCCATCCCCTGATACCACCACATCAGAGGCCTTGAGGTTTCTACCTCCCAGTTCTCTTTAACCATGACACTGCACTCCCACAGGGCATTGAGGCAGATCAAGGCTCCTAGCTTTTGGTGCTATCCTAGCTGCAGATGTCTCAACAGGCCCACCTTTGTCCTCACCTGTTTCTTAAACCAGTACCGTTTCCACAGTTCCCACCAACCAGCGTCTGAAGAGAAGGCAAAGCTGAACGGCTTAGTTGCTGCCGGCTGGGTCCCCTCCTTCCACCGGGCATGACCAGGAACCAATCCACTTCCAATGCCTCCTGCAGGCTGTGCCCTGAGACTCAGACAAAGATCTCGAAGCCTTCCCAGGTCTGCAAAGGAGGCAGAAACATCACTTGAGCTGTAAACTACTGGTCTTCTAGCTGACTGCCCAGCCAAGTGAGTGCACACAGAAATGGAAGCCGCTCTCCTCCATCCCGAGCCCTGTGGGGCACCCAGCACCACCCTACAACACTGTGCTAATTCAAAAGCACCAGATCAGTCTCTGCTTGCTTACACAGGACAGACACCAGTGACACTGTGTCTTTAAAAAGCAGCTGCTTAAATTAGCCATGAGCGACTGCTCGCACTTCCTGTTGGCTGGAAAGCACCACAGAGCATCTCCAGTGCTGGAGACCACACAACTGCGTTGGCTAACTTCAAAAGCAAGCCTGGAAAGAAGCCTCTCCCTGTTCTGGTGTAAGGAACTACTAGACCTTTGCAGGTCTTTTACCCACAGCCTCTGATGCTTGTAGGTAATTTGGACCCCCTTTGCCAGAGCTCTCAGTGGAGACTGGTCTCCATGAAGTCAATTGCATGGTTCAGCTCCCTTCCATGCTAAGAAAGCCCAAGTGACACGATGGGAGAAGGTCCATTTGCAAGTTATTGTAGTTAGCAGTGCAGCGAAACACACCTCTGTGCAGGTACTTCAGATGCACATATAGGCAATGACTTATCTCTTCATAAAACCAAATATTTTAAACCTTTAAATAGTTATTTATTTTAAATTACATATTTTAATCAGTTCTTAAAAATTGCCTAGTATGAGAGAGGCTGGGCATCTCAGGATATCAGCAACAAAGGCAGACTCTCTGGCAGTCTTTTATCACTTCCCAGACAATTTTGCTGTTCTTTCATTAGTCTTACACATGGCTGAAGGATTTCACCAGTCTAGTCATTTTCTGGTAGTTAGTAGACACGACAGAGGGGTGGGCTGAACTGGTGTGTAAACCTGGAAGTTATTCTAAGCACTGTGCTGTACAGAATCAAGATACTGAATGGCCATCTCACCACAAGGAGTCTGGTGTGTCTGCATGTCTGGAGACCTGCGCTTTTGGCAACTAACCCAGGTCGGTCCAAAAAAAGCACTCCCACCTTCTGGGAAAACTGGATCTAGCTTCAAAATTTGCAAATGAAACCCATCATCTATTTATAATTCAGTTATCATCTCCTTTAAAATCCTGAGAAATCACTACTGACAGAAACGCCGGGAATTTTGCTCAATGAGTCACACCACTGTCACCATGAACACAGTGCAGGGGACTGTGCTTAAAAAAACTCCCTCAAATAATTGTCCTTTGTATTAAAATTTCTCATCCCTTGTCTCTACTCCAACAACCAATTCTCAAAATTTCAACAACACTCATGATGATGTTTCAAAAGATGAGTGCTTTCTCATTATAACCCCAGGGACATGACAACAGAGAATTGAAGCCTTCCTTACCTTTCCAGTCCAGATTCTAAAGATTTCAGAGAATTTTCTCTAGGATGTTCTAGAGTTTTATTCAGGGATATTTGCATTTCAGGAATTAAATCTAAACATAAAGAAAACTCCCTTGAATGCAGAAGATGGGCAATGGCAGCGAGAGAAAATGCAGAATTCTCTTAGGGCATCCAGACACTACATAAGCAGCTAAGATGAAGAAAAAAATCAAACCAAAACCACTAAAAGGAGCAACTCTGCAAACCATTTAAAGTCCAATTACACTGTTACAGAGCCTGTGGAAACTGAAGCAATTGGTCTGATTCAACCTACAGAATATTTATGATAACAGATGTAATACGTTGGCGGACTAATTAGTGGTATTAAGAGCGGAAGGTATTTTATGCCCTATTCAATAATTCATGTAAATAATTGAACAGCTCTCATTATTATCCCATTAGCATGCTTAACATGCTTGCCAGAAGAGACGCTTGGACACCGAATCATCACACTTCCACTCCCTGTTTTTTCACAAGCAAGTGAAATGCAGGTTTCTAGCAGTAAAAAGAAGAATGCCTGTGGAAGAAGCCCTCCCTTACCATCAGCCCACCATATTCTAAATGCACTTGAAGGAGCTCTTTCACAGGGATCCACAGCCCTTTCACAGTGAACATATAGACGAGGCAGTTCCTCAAATTAATCTCCACATTACTTTGCTGGAGTCTGATCAAATTAGGTAGGTGTCTGTTAGAGCAAAACCTGCCCAAGAATTATTCCATTTTTGTTTGTTTTTATTTGTTTGCTTGGTTAATTTGGTGGAGGATTTTTTTGGGCTTTGGGTAGTTTGGTTTTTTTGCTTTGTATTAAAACTAGCCACACAAAGCTGAAGCTTCCCAGATAAACAAAGCAGTAAGATTACAGATCAGTTTGACTCTAAGTCTGCTTTTTTTGGCCTTGAACCAATCGACAACCTTCCTTTTTGATGAGACAGACACGGGGGAAAAAAAGCCTTTTTATGGATTTCAATTAATAAACAAAGGCATTATTCTACTGTGAAAAATATGCTAACAAAAAAAAAAATTTAAAAAAGTGTCCATGACCCTTTACACCAACAGATAATATTCCTGTGTGCATCCAAGTCATAAAGAGCTTGCAGAGCTGGCTGGGAGTCTACCAGGTTCCCTTCTCTGTTTGCAGAGTCCCCATCCCATCAGCAATACGATTTTATATAGACTCACAGGCACAAAGATTAATGGAGGATAAAAGCTTTTCCTGGCAAGATGCTTTAGTCCATTAATGCAATTCCACATTCTTTTTCCCAGTTCACCTACAATTTCCCTCAAAACCAAGTCACATATTTGTAGTCCCTTCATCTACAGCAGCCCTAGAACAGAAACTGCCCAGTTTCCAAGATCTCCTCTCTCAGGCAGACGTCTGCATCATAAAAAATACACAAGAAGGATTTGGGGACTAGGTATAGAACAGTGGATGGTGGTCCTGCACACACACAGGAAATGGATATTGGTACAGACAGCACTTGGGTCCTAGAAAGGGACCACGGTCTTTTATTCAGGACACAGATGAAGCTATCAGTTGTGACACGGCTGTAAGAAGATCCAGGAATGTAAGGCATCCAACCTTCCGATTTCCAATTCATGCTTTTAGGACTACAGAAAGCACTTAGGCATTTTGTTACTGCACTGATGTCCCTACTCCCCAGCTATCCTAATGAGGCAGGATCAAGGCAGGCATGAACCACAGCAAGGCTTTACTGATGCAAAGCTGGGCAGACGAACAGTTCAGAGGTGAAGCAGCACGCAGCCCTGTCCTGCTCTTCAGGAACCATCACTCAGAATTCTGTTTCTGCATCAGCAGCTGCCTAAACAGCACTTAGAAGAGGCAAATCAGGAGAGAGTCAGTGACTCATCAGAATGGAAAGTCTGCCTGGTTCCCGATCTCTGTGCTGGAAATGCAACAACACTCAGCCAGTTATTTTGATGGCACTAACATCTTTTTAATTGGAGAAAACACCAAGCCCCCAGTCCTCTGCTCACACTCCCAGTTGCTGCAAGGAGGCATGAGAACTCTCAGAGCTCGGAAAACAGTTAACAGGCTCTCCTTGGCTTCATAAGTCCTACAACCAGATACTCTCAAGAGCAGAGAAGGAAAGATGGCCATCCTCACTTGCAACATCATGACCTGAGAAGGCCACAGGCCTCTTCTGGCAACTCTCCACCCCAATCAAAGCAGCCTTGTGCCTGTTGAGTGACACCTCGGGCTGAAGCAACATGTTGCCACTGTGGCCCTTAGCAAGGGAGCTCTGCCTGCCTCCTCCTCAGCAACACAGAAGCTCCCAATATTGTCTGAGTTGTTAGCAAAACTTTCCATACAAGGGTACTCAGGCTTTATGGCCACATGGGCATGGAAACACACCTGCCACCCACGGAGTGCTCCGTAGCAGGGAAGCACAGCAGGCCACCCCTGTGCCACAGCTGCAGAGCACTGACCAGTGAAGCACAGGGAACTGCCAGTGCTGACAAAACATCATCAGCATTTCCAGTTTCTCCAGGTGCCAGTGGTAATACCCTGAACCACAGCTAGCACCAAGTGCAGGGTAAAAGGATAAAGGAAATGGGAACGGCACAGGGGAAGTACAAGGCAAGGAGCATGGAAGTGGCAATGCCAGAAGCAGCTGTGCCAGAAGCAGCCATTCAGTGCCATGTCAGCAGCACCACCCATCTTCAGAGCACTACTGCAAGCAGGTGTCTGGCAGTGTCCCCCACCCCTGCTGTCAGGTCCACTAGCTTCTAGGCCATTCCCCTTAAAAAGGAACACACATCGTGGAATTGGACTGTCTAGATAAACTCCCAAGGCACGAGCTCCTAGCCCACAAAGGCAAGAGACCATTTAAGACCTGGACAGCTTACTCTTGCCTGAGTGAAGGGCTCTGTCCTCAAAGCTTCCACTGAACAGCACCCGTATAGCTACTATTGTCAGCTCACAAGTATCAGCAGCTCACTGTGTCACAGTCAGAGGCTTATTTATAAAATCTTGTTTGCAAGGCTGCAAAACAAAGTTACTAACCCTTAGTGAAACCGTTTCTGGAGGGATGGCAGGAGGAAAATAGGGTCAGATTCTCTAACCTTTGGGATTAAATATATACCATTAACAGTTGTGACTTTCAGATGGCAGGCAAACAGCTCTTTCTCCTCTTCCTCCCTCCTGCCTCCATCAATCTCTGAAAGTGAAAAAAGCAAAGTAAGAAGGTCTCTTAGATACTAATGTATTCACTTCCAAGTCACTGTAGCTGGTCAACCTAATTACAAACTTGCATTTGTCCTACAATTCTGTCTTTGCAAATTATGACCAAATCCACCTTATAGTCAAGTTACTATTGCTTATTTTTACTTCCTTTAAATGTCAGCCTTTTATTTCTTTATTTAAATAAAAACAGCTGGAAAAACAGAGACATGAAGTTGGTAACCCATTCACACAACACAGTAACAAAAAAACTTGAGCCTAGGAACAGCGATAGCTGCACCCATTGCCATGGTTACAAGACCACCCTTTTCAGCACCCTCACATCTGCCACACCAGAAACCAAGAAGCAGCAAAAATTTCTGTGGAAGCCCTAAGTTGATTTGGAAATACAAAGCATTTGGTTGTAGCAAGGCAGGAAATAACCAACAGGTTATCAGATGGAAAGCTAAATATTTGGCTTGTGCAGAGCTCCCCCAGTGCTAAGTCAACACAACCTTTCAACTCAGGCTGGTTCCAAAGGCACACACCAGCCACCTGGCCCAGGGCTTGGCCCTAGCCCCAGGCTGGAAGGCAAAACCAATCAGGAGGGAGGTCTCCAAGTCAGCATATTTTCCATGTCCTCACACCATATGGAACGACAGATTAAGAAGGAGATTGGGTGCAGAGAGACAGAAACCCTGCCATGAAGTGCAGGCCAGGGTCTGGCAAGAAGCACATGAAGTGGATGGTGAATCATCACTGTCAGGTGATGCACCAAGACCAATTTTTGTTCAGTGACTAAGAACCAAGAACCTCCTCTGTAAGACCAACCTAGCAAGACTAATTCAGCATAGGCTTTTCTGATACAGCATAACTCTGGCTGAAGAGGCTCCCTCTATTAGTCTTCTATACACATGCCAGAACCAAAAAGGAAAGTAGCAAAAAGGCAAGAATTCACAAACTGCATATATACCATGACTCATTTCAGGCATCTTCAACAAAGTAGGCTAGAGCTAAGCAGACTAAGATAAGTGAGGAAAAGATGTTCTAGCTAAAGACAAGGTGAAGGTAGCACTTGATGTCTATAGGTGTCACAGTACTTCAAACACCCACTGACAAAACAGCATCAGGAAAGAAAAGTTTTCCAGGAAAAGCCTCTCCAGGTTAAAGTGCAGTAAGCTCAGTCCACCTCATTTTGCAAATGTACTTTTTAAGGATGGGATAGATATTTAAATTCTAGACCAAGAAAATTATGCAAGAGATTGAGAAAGCTGGTTTTTGTTTTGTTGTTTTGTTTTTTTTTTAGTGGAGAAGGATTTCCAACCCAAATCCTACAAAAATCTCCTCAAAAATCTTACTTCAGAGAGTGTGAGGAAGGGATTTCCAGTGGCATGCAAGAGATGAAGTCCTCTTCAGAATACAGATGAGTTCAAGCCTTTGTGAAGGAAAGAAGATGCACACACCAACTGCTCTCAATGAACCTCTGGTGAGTACAAGAACAAAGCCACGACTCCTGGAGTAATAAAATAATACCTCATAACCATAAAATTGTGCCACTAACTGCTGCAGGAGGAGGTCAAGGCAAACAACTTAGACTTGAATGACTATAATAATTTTATGAATTAAGAGAAGTGAAATTATAATCCGAAAAGACAGGAGGGGAAAAAAAAACAACCTCAAACCACAACACAAAGATCCTTGGGACTCAGCTGGTAACGTACTTCTCACCAAGACAACAGTATCACACGGTTTGCAAGACATTCACATTTTCTTTGGTGTCTGATGTAGGCAGCAACACTCCTAGCCAAATACTGGACCTGAGAATAAAGAAAGCATCGGCTTCTCTGTGTGTGAGAGCAAGACAGAATTGCAAAGCTGAGCTTTTCTAGCATCAGAGTGAAATGCAGGTCTGACCAGTTGGGTCATGGTCTATTTCAGTCCTGCAGTTCCCATGCTTCTAAAATCATGAGGGGAAAGGGACAGTAATCACAGCCTCATCCAGAGAAAGAAGCTCAAACTGAAACACTGGCAGGAATTACTGAGCTAGACATATGGCCCTCAAAGACAACCTGCAGTATCATCTGAAAGCTCAGGAAAGTTTCACCTTCAAATCCAAACCAAGACCTGGATATGTAATACCACCAAAGTTTTAAGATCCATCTCCATGAGCCTGTTACAGAGAGAAAGAAAAGTTATTTTTTAAAAAGAGATACTGGTTGGGAATTAATGAGAGATCACAAGGACAAAGTATCAGCAGACACAACACAGGCAGAGCTATCAAAGCTGGCTACTAATACAATTTATCAACACATACTCCCTAAGTACATCTTGCACTAAAGCTTTTCAGTAAACACCGCACACAGGCACAGCACTGCTAAAATACAGCCACTGATCACCCTCCATTACACAGTGGACTGAGAAAGGAGGGGAATTTGGCTGTGGCCACTGAAATTCTGTTTTCCAACTCATCAGGGCAAATGCACAGTAAGAGATCACTGCCTTGAGAGTCCACAACTCTCAGCCAAGGAAGCCATCAAAATATGCTTCCAAATCCTGAAAACATCCACACTGTCTAACAGCATGAACACAGGACTGCAAGCCACAAATTCTGCTTTTAAACACTTCCCTTCAACTGACTACCACGGAAGTTGTTTTACTGGTTTAGACCTCAATTTCCTTATCCCAAACAGGATAAACTGTTTGGTAAGTATTTATTCTCCCAAGAGTCTGTGTGCATAGTAGTGAATATTTTTTAATAGCATTATTTTAGTGCTTTAGACAAGCTTTAAAAAAAAAAAACAAAAAAACAAAAAAAAAAAAAAAACCAAACCAAACAAACAGAAGTAGCTTTCCTGCTGTTTTTGCTCCTCCGCCAATCTCTATGTTTAATTTAATGGAGAACAGCCATGGTGACAAATCATGGGGAGTCACTAGGATTTTTCTATTTTGTTCTCACATAGCTAAAAATAAGGCAAGCATCTGCCATCTGTAGCAATCAGTTTGAAGGCAGAGAGTAAAACACAAAGAAGAAACAATTCCATGAGAGTTATCCTGAGTCACTGCATTGGGATTCCTAACAGAAAGTATCAGTGCAACACGAATCTGCATATCCCTGACACTGTGGAAGAGCAAAATTACCACAGGGAAGTTCTAAATAATTTGTCATTTGCATAAATCATAAATCTGAGTTAAAATGGAGGCCACATATGAGAACATATTGACTGTCCCTTCTAGTTGCCTCTTAACAGCTATCCATGTTCCCTGCCAAACAGTGAAGGTCTTCATTTCAAATTGCATTACTCTGGTAGGCAGCGCTCAGAACTTTGCATGACCATTTTTATGTAGCAGGTTAGGAAAATGCAACAGGATATGTTTATTCCTGGTATAATTAATTATAACCAAGACTAATTCAGCTGTCTCAATCTGCATGCATGCTGGGCCACAGATGTCTACCAGTAATTTTGCTTTTCACCACCCATTTCAAACCCCCCCAAGTATATAAGAATGCCACTGCATCACATTAGCCTGCACAGCTTTACTGTCTGGCTTACACAATACTTCCCACAAGAAGCCTTGTTTTCTGCTTGCAACACGTTCAGCGCCAAAAGTTCAAAAACAGTTGGAAATTACTCTCCAACGTTGACAACCCCAAAAAGAATGGCAGGAAATCTTTCCAACAAGTTTAGCTCATGAACTGTTTGCCCAAGTCACGCAGCTACTGGATATTTATCTATGATTTTAAAAATCCACCTGCTAAAAGCTGCACCACTGATCTAACTTTGGTAGAAATAAAAGAACTAAAATTTCCTTCAGCACAGAAGATCTGCCACAGTTACGTGAACAAAGGGAAGACAGCTGACTTTATGGCCACATCCATTACCTTGACAAGCTAAATTCTGCAGCCAGAGAGCAGATTAAGGTGATAGCAGAGGGAAGGGATCAGTGAAAGAAGAGGAAGGTCAACTGTTGTAATTTTTGTCTTCCTTACAGTTTCTTGTGCGTAACCTAGCATTGCAGTACTGCCAAACTGTCCTCCAACTGAATGGTAGTGCAAGGACAATAAAAATTTTACTCCAAAAAGGAAAATAGGTGCTAGAGTATCACACTGCACAGTTAAACAGGACAGAGCAATTATTGCTAGTATAAAAATTCCAAGCGTTGAAGTAGATTCTACAAGTCAGATTCAACCTCCTCCGTATTTCTCAGCCCATAAAGACACCAGGACGTAAAATTTTACAACAGACAAACAAAATAACAAGTGGAAATTGGTTGCATTTTTACAACCAAATATTCTAATATCATACAAATGCAGTAATTGTCACCAGTGCTAAAAAGTACACACATCTTTGTACAGATAAAGTATCTCTTAAATAAATCCAGAGCACAACTCCAAGCCCTCCAGCACAAGAGTTTCACATGCATAAACTAAAACTGAACCTCAAGCTTGGAACTGCCACAAGGAAACTTTTTTTTGTGGGATTTCATGGTAACTGAGGTGCAGGGAAAGCACCGAGACTGAGGAGCAGGATGGTCTCAGAATCAGTATTATTGTGTTGCTCTGTACCATATCTATATTTAGGAACTGTAATTCCACATTTGTAGAGACTGGCCTGACTGGCTTTTGAACTGATTGCTCACGAAAACTGGAAGCCACCTTAGAAAACATGTCTAGCATATATGCTCTTGCCGTATTCTCACAACATCCAGATCCAATGCCTGCAGAAAATAATTGAAATGTTAATTTTATGACATACAGGCTTGAGTTGCCCAAATCAGCTTGCAATATAGACACAAAGAAGATTTGTGTCCAGTGCTGTTCAGTTCCAAAACACGAGCAGAAAGATATGTTTTTTTTTCCCTTCAAATACTAGATACGCATCTCAATTTTGTAAAATTTCAGACCTAAAGAGAATGCAGATTAAAAAAGTGATTAGGCCTGTCTGCTTCTGAGTAATACATAATGCTATAACTACACAGGTGATGTTACATCACCACAAATACTGCTAACCTAGATAGACTACTAAGATGAGAACAGCTTTATTTCCTTAGCTACCACAGGACACCATTAGTGTCTCCATAGAAGAAGTAATTCAAGGGACTAACCTGTATATTGCAACAAGTTTTTATAAAAAAATATGTTCTTACAGGCAGAATAGAAAGACACACTGCAAAAGCAGCAAGCAAAATGTTATATCCCAATTTTGCGATTAGAAATATCACTTTAAAATACAGTTAAAAAAGGGCTTGCCTTTTCTCAGTTATCACTAATTGAGGCAATATAAACACCTCTCTCAAAAGATCCTCAGACCTTCTGAAAATGAGGTCTCAGATGCTTGCTGGTCACTTGGTCTGCCCAGAGAATGGCAGAAACGAGCTGTACAAGAGGCACACAGATGTTCTGTGGTGTTGAGGTTAGGAGTGCGCATCACATCAGACATAGTTAACTGTGTCAATGATATTACCTGCGTTTCTCTGTTGTTCCAAATAAACCAGAGTTGGACAGAACTCTCACCCTATGTTCCAGTTTGCACTGCAAAACCTGAAACAGATGCTCAAAAGCAGAAACACAGAGTAGCTACATTTAAACCTGAAGAAATTCCCATAAGAGACAACTACTCGAAAGTAGTAATGAGATAGAGGTTCATCTCTTCTCCCAACTATCTAAAGATAGTATGAGAGAAAATGACTTCAAGTTGTGCCAGGGGAGGTTTAGATTGGATATTAAGAAAAATGTCTTTAGTGAAAGAGTGGTCAGACATTGGAACAGGCTGCCCAGGGAAGTGGTGAAGTCATCATCCCTGGACAGGTTAAAAAAACAGGTAGATGTAGTACTTTGGGACATGGTTTAGAGGGCATGGCAGTGTTGACAGTTGGACTTCATGATCTTAGAGTCCTTTTCCAACCTTTATGATTCCATGATTCTGTGAAGGAGCATGTGACTTCCAGAGAAGCTGGCTACAGTGAGCCCAAGTTTTACCAGTGTATCACCTAATCACAATACCAAACGCCTTGCCGAGGGAGCTGGTGCTGTGGAGGGGCAGCTGGAAGGAAAAGCAAGTGTCAGAAACAAAGCCACTCCAAAAACAGAAGTGCCAGGAAGTAAGCAAAGGGGCTGACTGCGGGTTAAAGGGCTGCTGTCCTGCTCTGCAGGACAAATATCCTCTGAACTCAAGCTGAGCCACTGCAGTCCCACCCCCATACTACAGTTATCGCTATCCCAGAAAGTCTCTTCTGATCACAAGTTAACAGACCCGAATTTGTTACAGAAGAGATGCCTCGTCTCCAAAAAGCTGGAAGACTCTCTGCTTTGTAACACAGACATCCCATTACTTCACTCACAGTCATAGCAGATACCAGTGATATGAAGGGTCTGTTAATCACCACGAAAAAGCATGCACAACAGCGATCACAAACAAAGCCACCTTTGTTTCTTCTACATGTTCCTGCATTAAAATGCTAGAGTAGTAAAGGAGCTACCTCACAAAACAAGGAAAATGAACACCCTGATTACTATCCCACATCGCGGAGGGCTGATACACTTTTTTCTCAGTAGTACAAGAAAGAACAGCCACAGAGATGGCTCCACTTTGCCCCTGGAAGCAGTGTTTCCTGGCAAGTCAGTTTTACCTACACTTACAGAAAATTGCCTCGGTTCCTCATCTTTCACAGGATGGTGCTCTCTTCTAACTCCTTTGGAGGATTGGTTACATAGGGACAGCATTTTTAAAGCCCAAAGTAAACCTACCCGAGATTCTAGACCTTGCGTTTCATGCTCAACCGTCCCCTCGTCGAGCAACCCGCCTCTCAGCAGGACCTCCCGCTTTAACCCAGAGGTATCAGAAAATGTCTAGACAGAGAAGCCCGGCACCAAGAGCCGTGACTTACCACCAGAACCAAACAAAGCCAGCAGAAGTCTTTCTACCCCACACGCACTTGGTTTCAGGTAGGCGGGAGGTGGCCCCGCAGGCACGGGCCAGCCCGGCGGGACTCCGGCAAGAGACGGCTCACCCTCCCGGCCCCGAACCACCACGGCAGGGTCCCGCCCGACCCGGCGGACCCCGCCGCCCGCTAGGGTCGGTGGGGCTTTCCCGGAGCGCGGTGGGTTCGGTACTCACACATCCAAGCGCCGGCGGTCGCGCGGTTCGGACATCAGCCGGCAGCGGGGTCCCCTTCCGGCGGCAGCGGCTCGGCGGCGAACCTGGACCCCCACGGCCACCACCTTCCCTACAGACCAGCGGGGGACGAGGCTGCGGCGAGTACCCCACGGAGCGCCCCTGCTCCCGCCGGGCAGACCCAACTCGTCCGCTGCCCGCCGGCGCCCCGCAGCCAGGCAGGAGCAGGGACGGGCAGCCGCGACCGCCCCACGGGGAAGAGAAAGGAAGAGAAGAGGAGGCGGGCAGGGCAGGCCCCGGCGCGGCCCTGCACACTGCCGGCTACCCGCGCCTCAGCTGCCCGGGAGACGTGGCAGTGAGGGCTGATGCTCTCATCACAGGGCGACAGGCGGCGGCGGCAGTAGCAGCCACCGCGGCGGCCGGCGGCCGCGGCCGGCCCAGGGAGGGAAGGGCTGCGCGGGGGCGGGGCGGCCGCGCTCTGCCGCCATCTTGGTGGTGGCGGCGGGGCTGTTGGGCTACGATAGCCGCGGAGCTGGTCTCTGTGCTTGGCTTTCTTGCTGGTTCGTTTTCCGTTAAATTCGCGCGTCATGACATCATCACCAGCCTGATCTGCTTCTACGACAAGGTTACCTGCTTAGTGGATGAGGGCAAGTCTGTGGAGGTCATCTACCTGGACTTTAGATGCTGTCTCTCACAGCATCCTCCTGGAGAAACTGGCTGCTCATAGCTTGGATGAGTGGATGCTTCACTGCGTAAAAACCTGCCTTGATGGCCTGGCTCAAAGACTGGTGTCCAACAGAGTTAAAACTGGTTGGTAGCTGGTCACAAGTGGTGTTTACGGGGCTCAGTGTTTCAGCCAGTTCTCTTTGATATTGATATTAATAATGGATGAGGGGCTTGAACGCACCCTCCAGAAGTTTAGAGATGACACTAAGCTGGAAGGGACTGTTGATCTACTTGAGGGCAGGAATGCTCTACGGAGGTACCACAACAGGGTGGATCAATGGGCTGAGGCCAACTGTATGAGATTAAGAAAGGTCAAGTGCTGAGTGCCGCACTTGGGTCACAACAACCTTACACAATGCTCCAGGGTTGGGGCAGAGTGGCTGGAAAGCCGCCCAGCAGAAAAGGAACTGAGGCTGCTAGCTGACAGCAGCCAGAAAATGAGCCAGCTGTGTGCTTAGGTAGCCAAGAAGGCCAACAGCATCCTGGCCTGTATCAGGAATCAGCAGAAGTAGGGAAGTGCTCAGCACTAGTGAGGCCTCACCCTGTGCTCAGCACTAGTGAGGCCTCACCCTGTGCTCAGCACTAGTGAGGCCACCCCTTGAGTCCTGGGTTCCGTTTGGGGGCCCTTGCTACAAGAAAGACATTAAGGTGCTGGAACACATCCAGAGAAGGGCAATGAAGCTCGTGGAGGGTCTGGAGAAGAAGTCTTGTGAGGAGCACCTGAGGGAGCTGGGGTTGTTTAGTCTGGAGGAAGGGAAGCTGAAGGTAGACTTTACTGCCCTCCACAACTCCCTGAAAGGTGGCTGAAGCATGGTAGGTATCAGTCTCATCTCCCTGTAGTAACAAGTGAGAGAAGGAAAGGAAATGGCCTGAAGTTGCACCGGGGGAAGCTTAGATTGGATATTAGGAGAACATTCTTCACTGAAACCTTTCTCAAAGACTTGAATAGGCCCCCCAGGGACGTCGTTTAATCCCCATTCTTCCAAGCATGGAGGTGTCTAAAGGATACAGACATGTGGCACTAAGGGACATGGTTTAGCATCAGCCCTTGTAGAGTTAGATAACGGTTGGACCTGATGATCTCAATGGTCTTTTTCTATCAAAATGATTCTGTGGTACCAAGTAGTATGCCAGAGAGGAGGCTGTGCAAACTTTAAACCATCCAGTCAGAGTTGTTGTCAGGTCATTAATCTAACTTTTACAAATAAGACAGTTACTTCTTCGAGTCAAAATGCATAGCACCTGTAAGACTTACATTGGTGTTCTGATTTGTGGCCAAGAAGGAATTTTGCTCCCATGGGATCAGCACAGACCTCTGTCTCCTACCCTACTGTATCCTGTTGCAGAGCACAATATGCTTAGCTCTCCTGGGCACATTTTTATGCAAATGGCAGCTTTCTCTTTATGTAGGGACCACAGGCCTTACAGACAGTGGACTGAGGTTAAGAACAACTTATTTTGAGAATATATGATTTTAGCATGTTGGCTAGACCCAAGCAGGAGTTACTAGGAGATGTGCTCTGTCTCCTTGTATGTGCTTTGCTGCGCTAAGAATATTTTTGTTGCTCTAGAATCACAAATAATAATAAATCCAGAAAGCTCCACATTTTGCATCATGAGACAGCAAAAAGAATCATTATATATAATAACTACATTAACTGCTTCAGTATAGCTCACGAATCAGTTTATCTTATGGCTGAACATCAACATCTGCCCTCAGCAGAGGTGCAATACATATGCCTAACTTGAGAAGCCCAGCACCAATGAGCACCCATAAGTACTCAGGACAGCCTCAGGGCACTGAAAGACTGAAGGCACTGAAAGACTAAGTGAACAGCCAGCAGTGAAGTGACATCGGGCAGTGTCTGCAATAGCCACCAAGCGGCAGCAAATATCAAAGGTTGTTGGTGGTTGACACTAACCGAGGGACCTGGTTCAGTACCAGGCAGCACAGTTAGATAATGGCTGGACTCAATGATCCGAAAAGTGTTTTCTAACCGAAACGATTCTGTGATTCTATGATTATGGCTTTCAGCAGCAGCTTTCAGCAAGCGACTCTGGGCCAGCTTGTGGGTGCCAGTTCAAAGCTGGGGAGCTGTAATGGTGAAAAAGTATCTCACAATCACAACAAGAAAGCTGTACTAGGGAGTGAGAGGAAGTACTGGAAGAAAGAAATAACATTGCCTGTGAGTGATAGACAATTCTGTGTGGGAATGCACCACCCTGAGAACCTGGTAATTTGGGCTAGGCAAATCTATGATACACAGGATAGATCTGGCCTGACCAATCCTCTCTGCTGTTCTGTTTAGAACAATGATGTGAAGGGGCTTTAATTAAACTCTCATTACTTTACCAGTGTGTTTGGGCTTGTTTCTGATATAGACTTCTCCCTCAGTAGCTGAAGGTCTGTGCCTTGTGCATTCAGTTTCCTTCTTTCAGCCTCAACAGCATAGAATCATAGAATCAGGGTTGGAAGGGACCATCTTCAGATCATTTTCATGTCTATGAACTGGAACTCAGCTGCCACATTCTGAACTAACTGCTTGTGCCAGCTTCACTGCCCTCACACCTCAGCTTCACTCATCTTACTCCTTCTAGCCACAGAAATGACCAGTGACATTCCACCTGTACCAGCAGACTGTGGCCATAGTCTTGTTGTCTGCCCCTCTGTAGTACACACCTTGTACTAGGCAGTCAAACAACAAAAGGTTCTGTTGTTCTAGATCAGCTGGGGGAGGGGGGGGGAGGGAGAGACAAACAAGTAAAATATGAAATATTTCTTTAAATAAGTTGTTCTTAACATCACTCCAGGTGTCTGTAAGGCCTGTGGTCCCTGCTCAAAGAGAAAGCTGCTCTTTGCATAAAAATATGCCCAGGAGATTTGAGCTGTGCAACGGGGTACAGTAGGGTAGGAGACAGAGGTCTGTGCTGATTCCATGGGAGCAAAATTTCTTCTTGGCCACAAATCTGAACAAGTCTGGATACATGTGGAAGAATCTTACAGTATTTTGGCTCAAAGAAGTAACTGTTTTATTTGTAAAAGTTAGATTAATGACCTGACAACAACTCTGACTGGATGGTTTAAAGTTTGCACAGCCTCCTCTCTGGCATACTACTTGGTACCACAGAATCATTTTGATAGAAAAAGACCATTGAGATCATCAGGTCCAACCGTTATCTAACTCTACAAGGGCTGATGCTAAACCATGTCCCTTAGTGCCACATGTCTGTATCCTTTAGACACCTCCATGCTTGGAAGAATGGGGATTAAACGACGTCCCTGGGGGGCCTATTCCAGTCTTCGAGAAAAGTTTCAGTGAAGAATGTTCTCCTAATATCCAATCTAAGCTTCCCCTGGTGCAACTTCAGGCCATTTCCTCTCCTCCTCTCACTTATTACTAGGAAGAAGAGACCAATCCACACTTTACTACAACCTGCTCTCTGCACTATAGAGAGCGAGAAAATCTCCACTCAGCCTCCTTTTCTCCAGACTAAACAAACCCAGTTCCTTCAACTGCTCCTCACAAGACGTGTTCTCCAGCCCCTTCACCAGCTCTGAATTTATCAGAGAGCTGCTTGAATGTTTGAGGTCTTTTCCTCCTCATATCTGCAAGGAAACCTTAATCTAAACTGAGCTAATGTAACTTGTACTGAGGAACAAGGAACAGCTCAGGCAGAATGTGAAAGATGAGATCACTCTTGTCACATTTTGTGAAATCCCCCAAGTGTTTTAACTGACCCATGCGTGGGATTTTATCATGTGAAACACTGGATTACACTACTGAGAAGCCCAGGAAAGTACAGAGATCCATGTTCAGAAAGACCCTTCACCTCTGATTACATTTTTATCTGCTACAAGGACTTTCATAACAGTCACCATATCGCCACTTTCCAGTACACCAGCAAGCACAAGTGATGTAAAACTCCTTGCATTCTGAGCCAATAGCGTGCTTGATTTTGCCTATTTTAACCTGTGCTTCTGTTTTCTTCTAGCTCTTGTTTCCTTTCTGGTATTTCAGGTTAATGCCCTTTTCATATACTTCTTGTTTCTGTGATGCTTCATGTCTGTTTCCCCCTGTCCTTTAGAAGACTTAAACCCTTTGTCACTCACTCTCCCTCCAGTTTCAATTCCATTTCCAGTCTTACTGATTTAACTCCTTCCCTTTTTACATTATCAAGCATCCCCTCTATCTTTTACCTCCAGGGCTATTGCCCCACAATTTGTAGGACACAAATGGATATGACCCTTAGCAGTCCTGGGATACTTCACTCAGAAAGTCAAAGCCTTATCATAGAATTATAGAATGATAGGGGCTGGAAATGACTTCTGGAGATCATTGAGTCCAACCCTCCTGCCAAAGCAGGATTAACTATGGCAGGTCACACAGTAACGCATCCAGACAGGTCTTGAACGTCTTTAGAGAAGGAGACTCCACCCTTCTTGGGCACCCAGTTCCAAATCTTGATGAAGCAAAGATGTAACTTCCCTCTTGTGTAGACGTATCCAGGTGAGGTTGGAGTAACACTAACAGTGCAGCTGCAGCAACATGAAATTCAGCATGGACCAATCACTTGAATGCCCACAAGTTTCTGGTGTAACTTTTGAAGCCCACCCTAAGCTCTTTGCTACTGACACCACAGTGTTATCAGCACCTGGTCCATGTTGAAGTGAGCTCTGCTTTGCTTACTGTGACAGTCAGTTAACACTGGCAGGGGGTGTCTCATAGAAGTACTTTTGTGCTGCCAAATGTTTACATGGTATGTACTGGGATTGGAACACAGGGTTTAAAATATGACATAGCTGAATAAGACACTGCAAAAACTGGGAGCACAGAATCATGGACTTAAGACAGCTATAATAATGTTCTTAAAGAAAACATGAGTGTTACGGGGATCATGAGTTACTGATGTCTGAATGTGAGTTGGAAGTAATTTTATGCCCATGGAAACACTGGTTGGATTCTGTGCACTGAGAAGACAAACCTCCCTTACAAAGGTTCTGCTGTATCATATCTACATGACAGAAGGGGTCCCTGCTGTTGCTCACCTTTTCAAGGCCACATTGCACCAGGCAAACTTCTTTCATCCAAAAGATTAATCATCTAAAAGGCCTGTGTTTAAATTGTGAGACTGAAGAACAGATATGAAAAGGAAGGCTGCTCCCACACTCGCTGCAGGGAAGAACATCTGATGTACTTTTTATCTGCATCCACAAAAATCTTCTACAGATAGTGTTGTGGAACAATTTTACTTCAGATCACTGATGTCTGTGTGAATAGAAAACTAACCTGCAGAGATTTAAAATCTATGCCTGTTCAGTGAATAGCAACACTAACAGAAACTGGCCCAAATGACCCATGTTCCGATTCTGTTTGCTCAGAAATTCTGCTACTTCTGTGACACGGTACTGAGACAAAGTACAGCCAGCATTGCTTCATTGGTCATTTTTTAGTAGCACGAAGAACCTGATGGTATGGATTTGATTTCTGTTTATGCTGTGCTAAAGAAACCAATGAGGTATCCGTTTTTCCATCTGATATCATTGCTCCTTCCTAAACAAAGTTTTTAAAAAGTCTGGTCATCAGCTCAACATAGTAATGTTATTTGACATGCCACAGAGTGTGTGGCCTTCTCCAAATTGGAGAGGTAGCTGAAATCCACTGAAATCCCTATTACTGAAATAGTTAAGTTTACAGATAATTATCTATTGGATGGCATTATTTCCACAAATACCTTTAGTATTTTTCAAAGATTTAAAAAACATAACTTTATACTTCTTAAAAACTTTGATTTATTGGGACATTTGGAGAAAAAAAATTATATACTTATAGTGGTTTTGGGCTGAGCTGGCGTTAATTTTCCTCAAAGCATCTTTCTAGTGCTGTGCTTTGCAGTGCTGTAGCTGAGTGTTGATAACACAGCAGCGTTTTGGCTACTGCTGAGCTGAGCACCCAGGCCAGGCTTTTCCAACATCTCCCTGCCCCAAGCACCTTGAGGAAACACAGCCAAGCCAGCTGACACAGACTGGCCAAAGGGATATTCCATGTCATATGACATCAGCTCAGATATAAGAACAAAGTGAAAGAGGGAAGTTTGGGGGATTTGTCCATGGCATCTGTCCTCCAAAGTAAATACCAAGTGTAGAGAGTCCTGCTTCTCTGAGACTGAACATGGTCCTGCTGATGGGAAGCAGACACTAACATCTCGCTCTCTGTTTTTGCTTTCTGCACAGTCTGTGGCTCTGCTTATTGTCGTTATTAAATTGCTTCTGTCTTATCACTGGCTTTTGTTATATTTTCTCCTCTCCCTTGTCCATTTAATAAGGGGGCTGATAGAGTGGTTTTGGTGGTCATTTGGCCGCCAGCCAGGGTCATTTACATGTGGCCCAGTTACATGTGGCTGATATTCTGGGTAGCTTAGGTTCAGTTCCTGTCATATTCCACAAGTAAGATCAAAATCAGCAGCTGAAGATCTTACCTAGGACAAGCTGAATTTTTTAAGCAGGGGAAAATGTCATGGTTTGCATAATAAAAGATCACTGAAGGAAACTACAGACTCAGAACCCTTCTTGATACAAACAGTGTTGCCATGAGATAGTTTTATTTTTTGGAACAAATGTTGAGTTGAATCAAGTCATGGGTTGAGTTGAATCTGCTGATAATATTCATACCACCCTGGAGTCATGCCAGCTGCAAAATGAAAGTGCTGGCCAGAGCAAAGTATCACGGGGCTTGAAGTCTAGATTGTAACATGAAAGGCTTCCTGTTCCAGTTCCTGTTTCTGCTTTTGGGGTGTTGGTCTTTTCTACTGTGCTAGCTGCTGCATGGTTGGGTGGGGAGAACTACTTTATTGCTGGCTTCTGCTGTATTTGCTAAGATAATTGCTCAGTGCATGAGCTCATCAAACCCAGAACAGTCCACTATTTGGATGCCCAACATGGGACTTGGAAAGCAGGCTGTCTTAACCAAGGCAATCAATTTTGGACAAAGATGAAAGGAGTGTGATAACGAGAGGATTCAATTAAGACCTGAGACTTGTTAAGAGAGTTTTATATACCTTTTTTTTCACCAATGCTATGTTTGCTGTGTTCACAGAATCATAAAATGGCTTGGGCTGAGAGGAATCTCAGAGATTATCTGCTCCAACCCCCATGCCATGGACAGGGAAACCTCTCAACTAGACTTGATTGCTCAAGGTCTCATCCAACCTGGTTATGAGTGCCTCCAGGGAGAGGGCATCCTCGCCTACTCTGGGCAATCTGTTCTAGAGTCTCACCACCCTCATACTTCTTCTTATGATCCAGTGCAAACCTATTCTTCCTCAGCTTAAAAACATTTCTCCTAAATTTTGTCATTAGAAACCCTTATGCAAAGTCCTTCTCCGGCTTTCCTGTAGGCTTCCTTCAGGTACTGGAAGGCATCTCTAAGGTCCTCTTGGAGTCTTCTCCAGGATGAACAACCCCAGCTCCCTCAGCCTATCTTCATAGCAGAGGTGTTCCAGCCCTTTGATCATCCTCACTCCAACAGTTCTATGTCCTTCTTATGATGGGGACACCAGAACTGGACACAGTATTTGAGGTGGGGGTCTCACAAGAGCAGAGTAAAGGAGAAGAATCCCTTCTCTTGACCTACTGGCCACACTCCTCTTGATGCAGCCCAGGATATGTTTGCCTTTTGGGTTACTTGAGTGAACTGCCAGCTCATCAATCAACATCCCAAAGTTTTTTGCTTCAGGGCTACTCTGAACTATTGCTTTACTTGGGCTGTAGTTGTGCCTGGTGTTGGCCCAACCCAGATTCAGGACCTTACACTTTGACTTGTTTAATCTCATGCAGTTTGCACTGGCCCACTCCTCAAGCCTGTCAAGATCCTTCAGGATGGCATCCCTTCCATCAAGTGAGTCCACCTCACCACATAGCTTGGTGTCATCAACAGACTTATTGAGCGTACACTCAATGCCACTGTTCATGTCACTGACAAGGATGTTAAAGAGCACTGGACCCAGAACAGACATCTGAGTAACTCCACTTCTCACTGGTCTCCACCTGGACATAGAGCTGTTGATCACAACACTTTGAGTATGACCATGTAGCCAGTTTCTTATCCTCCAAGTGGTGCACCCAACAAGTCCTTGTGTCTACATATTAGAGACAAGGATGTCATATGAGACAATGTCAACTGCCTTGCACAAGTCAGGTAGATGATATAAGTTGCTCTTCCACATCTACTAGAGCTGCAACTGTGTTGTAGAAGGCTACCAGATTCATAAGATACAATTTGCCTTTAGTGAAGCCACATTGTCTGTTAATATCTTTGCTTTCCAGGATATGGTGGTGATATGCCAGGGTCCACTATGTACCTGGATCTCTTTGGTGCTGTGTGTCACCTCAGGGAAATGGGTTAGAGCTGTGTTGTTGCTGTAGTGGTTACTGGTGTACCAGGTTTCCTCCAGAGTGATGTAGGTCTTTACCAAGAATACCTTGAGATCTGACCCAAGTCTGGATAATTATGAGTGGCAGGGTGTGTGGGAAAATATGGACAAGTGCCTAGGCTGGTGATCACCTACAGTGTTTTGGAATTTCACTCATGAGCAAGTGCAAAGTCCTGATAAGCAGCTGAAATATTTGGAAAAAGTCTGTTATCAGCTCAGAAGTTCCCAAGAGACAGAAATCACTGAGATGTGTTTGGGTCTGGCCTATTCCTAACTGTATTTGGTTTGGCTGAGCTGGAGTTAATTCTTCTCAGAGAATCTTTGTAGTGCTGTGTTTTGCAGTGCTGTAGCTGGGTGTTGATAACTCATGAGTGCTTTGGCTACTGCTGAATGAGCACCCAGGCTGTGCTTTTCCAACTTTTCCCTGCCCCAAGAGTATGCTGAAGGGTGGGCAAGATCTTGGGAGGGGACACAGCCAGGCCTCCTGATGACCAAAACTGGCCAAGGGAGTATTCCATACCATATGACATCAGCTCAGATATAAGAATGAAGTGTGGGGATATCCATCCATGGCATCTCCCTTCAGAACAACCCTTATGTGTTAGAGCCCTTCTTCCTGGGACCAAGTATCATCTGCTGATGGAAAATAGAGAATAAAATCTCTCTTTGCTTTTGCTTCGATGTGCAGCCTTCGCTCTTTGCTTGTGCTTAGCATTATTAAATTCCTTCTGCCTTATTACTGGCCTTTTGTGTATTTTCCCCTCTCCCCTGTCCATCTAAAAAGGAATTGATAGAGCAGCTTTGGTGGGCATTTGGCCCCCAGCCAGGGCCAAACCACCACACTATCAAACCCCCATCACCACTGCTTAGAGTGCTCAGGGGAAAGAGAAGGTCTCTGGACCTACAGGCAGACTGGCAGGCACTGTGGCTATTCAGACCCCAAGAGCAGGCATGGCTGCTGCACAAAAGAACCAGCCTGTGCCACTATCAGTTGCTCTCTGTGGAAGAATACAAGGAAAGCAGCTCATCTAGCAAAGGATGAGGATGAATTAAGGTCATCAGGGGAACAAGAGGAGGAGCCAAAGGTGGTCACTCGGTCTTTATCTCTGGCCTTGGCAAATGGCCAAGGACAAATGGTGGATGAAATGATTAGCAGGCTCTAGCAACACGAGCAAAGTCACTCCTCTGTACAGGTCTGTGTTTCACCTGTCAAGCAGCTCTCTTAGAAGAGCGAGATAATCCAGGAGAACATGCCCTGTTCCCTCCCTGTATGGTCCTGTGTTTCAGCCATAATGAGCAGGTGCTTCCAAAGAAAAGGATCTGGGAGGTACACACCACAGCATACCATGTGGTTTTATTTACATGACCATGGGTAGGACATGAGGAATTGGGATGGAAAACCCACTTCAGACCTAGCTATATGAGTACAAGAATTACAAGAAAATTCACCCCAGGAGAATGCTCTCTCAGTTTCCAGCAGAAAATCACTCAAAACCAGCAGAACCGATACTACTTCTAATCCTCCTGGAGGGACTTCCTAAACCACCTCCATGAGACACAAGTGATTCTAGACAGAATTAGAGGGGCCCTGCATCTAACTAGGTGAAGGAAAGGGGCAGCTGCATTTATTGGATGGTATGGATCCATTGGATGGGTAAGTTGAACCCAGAAGCATATAAAGCTGTAGTGCACATTGTACCCTGATGCCACCAAACTATGAGGAGTGGAACTCATCTATACTACTGGCATGACAGGGGGGTCCCAGCAGATGAATGTTGGAAGCAAAGCACCAGAACACAAGACAGTTTGGTTTCACTTGGAGGGGTGTAAGGAGTCACTGGAATAGACTGCCCCGGGGTGGAAACACAGGCCCACCATTGGACTGGTCACATACTGATCCAGACTGTACTGGGACAGTACAGAGCATTTGCAGTAAGAAGCCTGTTGTGTATTGCAAGGCAATACCATTTTGAGTGAGGATGGATAGTGAATGATGTATGATGTGTGTTGTGTGATGTTAATTGTTGCTGGGCATGACATAGATGGGCTAGAATAAGGGGTGGAGAATGTCATGGGTTGAGTTGAATCTGCTGCTGATATTCAATACCATGCTGCCATCATGTCAGCTTCAAAATGAAAGTGCTGGCTGGAGCAAAGTGTCATGGGGCTTGAAATTCAGATTGTAACTTGAGAAGCTTTTTGTTCTGGTTGCTGCTTGCAGCTTCCCAGCTTGGGGCATTGGTGTTTTCTGCTGTGCTGGCTGCTGTGTGCTTGGTGGCTGCTACATTCTTGGGTAGGGGTAACCATTTTATTGCCAGCTTCTGCTGCTGCCTTTGCATCTAGCATTACAGCATATAATCCCATTAAGCTCCTTATCTCAAACCAGAGGTTTTTTGTGTTACTTTCTCTCCCATGTGTGTGGGCTTTCTTCTGAGAGTGGGCTGTGTTAACCCAGGACACTTACTAATAACAGCTAAACACTTCCAGACATCTGCATATGGACATGCACACTTAAACGGTTTTTATTTGCAGCAGTCTGTTAAGAGTTTGACACAAAAAGCTCCTTTTTTAAGATTAAGGAACACCTTTTTCTTTCCTGACCAGTTAGGTTTTGGAAGCAGGCATTTTAAGTTCTGATTCCTGAAATTTCATGAACTCCTGCCAAGCCTCATCTAATTTTCACAGTAAATAAGTGATATGATAATAAATTTGGAGAGGGAGAAAAACTCTCAACTTTTGACAAGTGGCAACAGTACTAATGATGCCAACAACCCTCAAAACTCCCCTGCAACTTCAAAAAACCCATGCACTTCTCCATATAAGGGATGTCATTTAGCATCAGATTTGCAAGAGTTAGATAATGGTTGGACTCAGCGATCTTGATGTGGCAGTTTTATGAGGAGTGGCTGAGGGAAGTGGGGCTCGTTAGTCTGAAGAAAAGGAGGCTGAGGGGAAGCAGTTTGCTGAAAGCAGTTTGTACTGAGGTGGGGACAGGTCTCTTCTCCCTAGTAACAAGCTTTGGAACAAGAGGAAATGGCCTCAAGTACCAGGGGAGGTTAGGTTGAAGAAACTTCTTCACTGAAAGGGTTCTCAAAGGCTGGAATAGGTTCCCCACAAAGTGGTTGAAAGTTCTAAGATGCAGAGATGTGATGCTGAGGGACATGGTTTAGCACCAGATTTGCCAGAGCTAGGTAATCATAGAATGGGAGGGGCTTGAAGGGACCTTAAAGATCATCTAGTTCCAAACCCTCTGCCATGATTAGGGACACTTCCCACTAGACCAGATTGTCCAACCTGGCCTTGACCGCTTCCAGGAAGGGGGCGTCCACAACTTCCCTGGGCAACCTCTTTCAGTGTCTCACCAACACACACTGTAGATAACATCCTGTCTAATTTTGCCCTTTTCCAGCTTAGAACCATGGACTCAATAACAGTAAAGGCCTTTTCCAAACAAAACGATTCTACGGTCCCCACAAATGGCACGACCTAACACAGTGCTGGCACCCAACCTCACACGCTCCAGGCGTGCTGCCCTGCTGCCAACATCTGACCTTGCCGATAAAAGTTATACCTGTGGAGTTTGCTCTAAAACCCTAAAGCAAACAAACGGATAACGCCGGCTGGCCTGCACGGCCCGCAACCGCTTTGCCCCGCCTTGGCGAGACACAGATACACACCACGCACAGGACGACAACGGCCGCCGCAGCAGAGTCCCTATATCCCTGTCAGGGTGGTTTCCGTGGTCGCCTTATCCCCGCTATCTGTGAGTGGCTGGAGTTGAGTTCAGGCCACTACCGTCACCCCACATTTCCTTCGCCTGGGCAAGAAGGCAGGGAGAACCTGTACACCCCCAAGCTCCCAGCTCCCGCCTAGTGCCACACCGCCACACCACCGCCCCTTGCCCCCCGTCCCCTCAGCCGCGGAGCAGGAGGCGGAGCAGGAGGCGGTGCACGAGGCGGGGGGAGCCCCACCCCGCCGCGGCCCGGCCCGCCCCCGGCACGCGGCGCTTGGGCAGGGAACCGCGGCGACACGTGCGCGTACTCGTGCTCGCGCTCGCTCGCTCGCTGGCGGGCGGGGCTAGGGCGCCTGCGCACGGGGACGGAGGCTGGTCGCCGGCGCAACCCTTCTGTGTGTGGAGGCAGCCGCGGGAGGAGGAGGAGGTGGAGGTGGGCACTTGGCGCCCTCAGGTGCTGGGCTCGTAAGTACGCGAGTCGGCGGAAACATCGCGGGGAGAGCTGCCTGCTGTCGAGGTGGGCCGGCGGGGCGGGCGGGCGGCCGGCCGGCCGGAGTGAGGGGCTGCAGTGACGGGAGGGGGATGTTGGGAGTGGGTGGAATTACGGAGGGAGGGGTAAGGAAGTGGAAACGAAGGGAGGGGATAAGCGGTTTCCACGGTGTTCCAGCTCGGAGTCCTTAGTGAAAACGCGAAGGGGGGAGGTATCGTATTGTGCCTCGTACTTGGAGCATCTGGTGCGTGGAGAAAACTTTGGCTCCTCTCCTGTAGCTCGTCCCTTCTAGCCTTTCCCCTGCATGTGCAGGGAATTAAGCTCCCTGTGGTGGTCTCTCATGAGCATCAAAAGGAGGGCTTGGGCATCTGATCCTGCCAGTAAGTCTGCTGCTGCGTGGCTTCAGCCTAGTATGATGTGACTGATGGAACCGGCAGCAGTTAACGTATCTGAAAGTTGCATCCCAGGTGGAAGTACTCGGTATGTTGGGCTCAGAGATCGGGAAGTGCACCGGCGTTTCCATTTTAACCAAAGCTTTTGAACAGCTTTATAGTAAATACAGTACTTGGTGGTGTTCTCTTCATTTCACACATGGAGAAGCAGGAGTGCAGTCAAGTGATGCTGTAAGCTAAAATTTTCTCTCAGATGATGCATAAACTTCTTTACTCGTTGCTCTAGGTGTTATTTTGGAGGAGCCAGAACAGTGAGTGGAGGACTTGAGGGAAGGATTGTATATGTTCATGGGAGCTTTCCTTTGATGAAAATGCCCCAGAAGGTGGGAGTGTATTTGCAGGTCTCAAGGGGAAGCAGAAATGGGGCTACTAGTAAAAGTACTTGAGAAGGTTTAGTTTCCAAGTCGTAATACAAAAGCTTTTCAAGTGTAGCTCTTGATATGATTAGAAACTTTACAGCCTATTAGTACTAGATAGTAACGGTAATAATAGTCAAAAAGGAGAATATGCATATTCAACTTTTTGCTAGTACTTGCTTGTCTCAAAGAGTTAACAATGGAGCTCTCCTATGGGTTTAGCATTCTTTCCACCCTTTCAGTTAACAGCTAAGGGAGTTCCTAAGGGGCAGTTGTGTCAGTTTAGAAAAGTTCAGTTTTCAAGAGGGCATTGGAGAAAAAGGTGGAAATTTGATGCCATTAAGTTGGCTAACATTAAAAAAAAAAACAAACAAAGAAATAAACTTTAGGATCTGCTTACATTTTGCTTACAACCAGTAAGGTTGGTAGTTGTGAGATGTGCTTCCTCTAAACATTTTTTTCCCTTTCCAATTCAGTGGCCATTCTGTAAGTCTTTTGTTAATTACAAATACTCTGATGAATTATAGAATACTGAAAGGCATGGCTTTGGAGTTTTGTAGTACTCTGTCACTATTAAACTTAAATAATTTTTTAATGAACTTTATCACTGTGAGGTGTATCACCTCTCATCCAAGATACTGTAAATTATTTTTCTCGATAAGCACTTTAAGTATCAGTCATCTCTATTTTCATTTATGCAGGCATTTGCTTGTGATTTTTGTAACTGCTATATTTAATTTTCATAAATACTTTCTATTTAGAAGTAAGAAACTTTGGAAGGCTTGAGTGTTTATTGATGCTCTCATTGGGATTCCCACATTCTACTTTCTTAAGTAATCTATAGGGAAAAAAATTGAGAGGTGTTTGATTTCTGTTGTTTCTGGTGTTATATAGTCCTAAATATAAGTTATATTAAAGGGTTTGATGAACTTAAATTTTGCTAGGATGAAGGTGGTGTGCCTGAAGGTTCTGCTGCCTGGTTGAATGCCTGCTTAGTTGTAAGAGTTCAGTTAAAAACCTGCTTGTTTAGGCAAATATGTAGCTCAAAAGACACCTAGTGGGTATGCCACTAGGCTAGCCATATTTTGCTTTAAAGGCTGTGCTTTTTGGGCTGCTTATAAACAGGGACTTGAAAATACTTTAAAACAAGGGGAGAGAGCTTCTATAGCTTTTTTTTTCTTTACAGTTTTTAACATACTTAGTTTTTTAAATCAGTATTGTATATCTGCTTTTTTTATTGTTCTTTTTTTGTTTGTTTTGTGAGTGCTTTGTATATCTGAGAGTAACATACCTTGCAGCTGTAACTCTGACATCTTGGTGTCCTTAAGCATTCTTTTGGCATATGTGAAGTGCTACTGCTGAGAGCAACAACTGCACAAAGACATGGAACTGCTGGATTGGGTCCAGAAGAGGGCCACAAAGATGATCAGAGGGCTGGAGCACCTCCCCAGTGAGGACAGGCTGCAAGAGTTGGAACTGCTAAGTCTGCAGAACAGAAGGCTCCAGGGAGACCTTATAGCAGCCTTCAGTATCTGAGGGAGACCTACAACAAAGCTCAGAAGAGACATTTTAGAAGGGCTCGTAGCAATAGGATGAGAGGAAATGGATTGAAGATTCAGGAGGGCATGTTTGAACTAGATGTTAGAGAGAAATTCTTTACAGTGAGGGTGGTGAGACACTGGAACAGGTTGCCCAGGGAGGCTGTGAATGCCCCCTCCCTGGAGGTGTTCAAGGCCAGGTTGGATGAGGCCTTGAGTGATCTGGTCTGGTGAAAGGTGTCCTTGCCCATGGCAGAGTGGTTGGGAATAGATGATCTTTAAGGTTCCTTCCAATCTAAACCATTTGATGAATCTGTGAACTGGGTAATAGCTATTTGTTGGGCAATGAATTGTGGGATAAAGTCATAACTCAAGTAACCCTTTTGGAGTGGTATCGTGATGCTTCTAAATGCACACATTTATAAATAATATCAAAATATTCAGATCCAATATGACTGGGTCATCTGCAGTGCTAATCTTGTGTCCCCCTCAGTCTCCAATCACATAGCTGACCTCTGAATTTTTGCAGCTGATTTTTGTCAGTGAGATGGGGGGGGGTTATAACTGCACAGAAATGAGAAGTGAAGAGTTGCAAGGGAGCCACCTTCCCTTACTCCCAGAACCAAGTCTTTAGAACTGAGTTCTCGGGTCAGGAAGAAGAGGGTTGTAGAGAAACAGTAGCTCTTTAACGATGATGGAGTAGGAGAGGAGTCATCCACATTACATCCCACTTTTAGTTCTCTGGACTCCCTAGCAAGATCTGGTGAGGTAAGGAAAGGAGATTAGTAACTGAGTGTGATACACTGTATCTCCAAATGTCTAGAATTTTGTTCAGTGCCTTTTGAAAAAGGTTTGATAGTATGGTGATTCTTGAGGGCTGGGGCTGTGTGTTTAGGATTGCTTCCATAAGCATTTCAACTAGAAGTGTAATGATTCTGAATTCTGTCAGATGCTGTTCTTGGCCGTAACATCTCTGAAGGATGTGAGTTAGAGCTCTTACATTGTATGTTTTAAACTTTTCACTGGTGTTAAAATCTATCTGATAATTGGTTGAAAATTTCCATAGATGTAAATTATCTGATGTGGAAATGATCCTGTACACTTAATAGCTTAAATTGTGGCACCTACACAGTGTCTCGATAGCTAGCTTTGCAGTAGGCACTAACAGTTTGTAATCCTTGACTGAGATAAGACTGAAAAAAAAAGTAAGATCTTTTCATGCCTAAGGAACTGGAATGTTTTTGATGAAGTACTCATGCTGAAGTACCTCCATGAGAAATAAATAATGGGATTCTGTTCTTAGGTATGCATTCATAATGCACATTTTAAAAACTAATTAAGTTGGACAACTTTGTTGGTCAACAGTTGTAAACTGAAAATTACAAATGTGTTAAGTAACCACAGGTCTGTACTCCAACTTCCGTCCTGCATTGCTTTAACTGTGGTTGATACTGGTTTAAAAAAAACCCAAAAAACAAAACATGAAGTATTTAAAGCTAAAATAAGAATGTACATTATACTAAATATAGTATGTTTCTCAGCTGTTGGGGTTTGTTTTGTGCAGGGAGAGGTGGGTGGGGAATTTGGCCAGATGTGTTATGGTTTTGTTGGAGTTTTGTTCTTTTTTGGTGTAAAGGGACAAGTTCTCTGACATCTGGCCTCCGCTCCAGCTAGGCAGCAGCTGCCAGAAGAAGATAGGTTATTGCTCAGTTGCATCATGACATTATGTTTCCATTATACATGAGATTCCTGTGTTCACAGGATCTATTTTTACCAGATTTGTTTTTACCAGATCTGCTTTTTCAGAATGGTCCACTGACTTGGGAAAGGGGTGGGNGACAGTACTGTGTCTTTTATAGTGAGGTCAGTGGCTCAGCTGTAGTTGTGTAACAAGAGAGTCCATTCATAAATGTGCTTCTTGGCCTAAAGATGTTGGATTGCATTTCCCAGAATAAGATCAGAGTTCATTACATACTGGGAAAGTGAGAATTGTACTGGAATATGGGAGTAGCAACAGCTGAACTGCTTTGTGCTTGATAATGATGTTGGGTCATGTACAGCAAAGGCTGTGTGTATTGGCTTAGTAAAGATAGTGTAAGCTTGTCTTTTCATCTCAGAAACCTCAATGTGATATTTTAAGGTACTATTCACCAGGAGTTGTGCCTCTATTCTGTAAGTGAAATGTGACTGTGTGTTTACTCACCAAGTTGTCTGAGAATGTTAGAAGTAGCCATAGCTCCACTATTTAACATTTGAGATTGATGTGAAGCACTGGAACAAAAGCAGTGCTGAAGTCTAGGGCTTTGTATTAAGGGAAAATGTAATTTGAATTTTTTTCTGCATTCTTGGAAGTGTTGCTTCCAGTTTGTCTACCTCATGACAGATTTGTATAGCTGTGGCAGGATAGTTACACCATGTAATGATGAATGTCTAGATGACCAGTCTGAATGTGTCAGCTGGTTAATCTGAGGTGCTAGAAGTGAGGAGTTACTGTTTTGGACATCAGCATAGGATTACAAAACTCACAGGTGTGTGCTGTGGCTGGAGATAACAGGGTGGAGAGGGCTCTGTTACCTGGGTGTACAAGTAGGCAGAAAATTACTGTTCTGGGTAAATGGCTGTAACTAATCCTTTAGATTTAATTTGGTTTAATTTCAAAAATCATACTGAATCTTTTAAACCACATTTAAGTCCATATTTTACTTCAGCTAGTGAGATTATATATTGGGTGTACGTGACAACGTGTTGGTGGTGGTGGTGGTTCAGGTGCTGGTTTCTGTGAGGAAAAGGCTGTGGGCTGCACCTGTGCTGAATACAGCTAGTCACAGCCAACCCCCAAATAGAGCTGCTGCTGCTGCCCATAGCTGAGCCCATTGGCCAAGCTGGTTGTGCCTTGGTGAAAATTCTTTAAGAAAGTGCAAAATCCTGCACAGCAGCTCTGAGAGATGAGTGGAGGTAGGACAAAGAAGTGAGAAACAGCTCTGAACATCAAGGTTGAGAGAAGCAGAAGGGGATGAGGTACTTCTGCTGCAGATCAGGTAGCCACCTTGCAGGCTGTGGAGAGGACCATGCTGGAGTAGTTTGTGAAGGGGTTGTAGCCTGTGGGAAAGACCCACACTTGAAACAGGGGGTGGACATAGGGAGAAAGGAATGGCAGAGAGGACCTGTTATGGACAGAGCCCCATTCCTGGTCTCCCTGCACTGTGATGACAATGGGGCTAGAGAAGGTGGGAATGAGGGAGTGAAGTTGAGCCTGGAAGGAGAGGAGGGGGGGGGAAAGTGGTGCAGTTTTTGTCTCTCACCATCCTACTCTATTGTTAATTGGCAGCAAATTAACTTTTCCCAAGTTGAGTCTGTCTTGCTTGTGGCAGTATTTGGTAATTAATCTCCCTGTGAGCTTTGTAATCTTACTGTCCAGCCCTCTCCTCCCCCTTGCCCTGTGGGGAAGGTGAGAAAGTTGCTGAGTGGGTGTCTGGCAGCCAGAAAATTGGTGACATATGGTTAAAGGATAATGGACTTCATGATCATCAGTGCTCAAGGATTGGTGCTTTTGTCCAGTGCTTTCTTCTGTGCAGCAAATTGTTCAGCTCTTTGACCATTAACCAAAGCAGATTTGAACACAGAGATAACACTCCTCCTTTTAGGGTAGTGTTTGGTAGAAAAGCAATGGTGTCACTCTTAAGGATAGGTGACATACTGAGATGTTTCTCTTTTCTTCGCTGTCGGGCAATTCAGAGTTAAAGATGGATGGAGAGTCTTCAAGTGCCGTTCTGCTACGATGCTTCTTTTGTGTGAAATGGATTTGCTGTGCTTGCCTGCCAGGCCTTTCTTCATTTACATCTGTTGCAATCGCTTCTCTGGTGCCCACACACATGGAGACAGTATGTTACATAAGACAAATACCTAGGTTATTTCCTCATGTGTTATATATGTGCTTTATCTTTTTTAGTTTGTAGTTCAGGGAGTTGGAACTGCTGTTTGTACTTCATTGAATATCAAATAGTTATCAAGTAATAAATAGCAAGAAGAGAGAGTGGATCCAGCACATCTGTTTGCATTCTTTGCACAACTAAAACGTCTTGTTTGGCAGTGGCTGTTACTCTAATCAAGCCCCAGGAATGTACCTTGGTCTATTTATTTTTAATTTATATGTTTCCTCTTCAGAACTGGCTGGTTGGAGGTGGTTTGTTGAATGCTACCAGTTATTGTCTGGAAATGTGTATTATCATCCTTCAAAAATAGCCATTTCTACCCAACTGAAAGCTGAGCTTTACTGTTTTGCTGATGATGATCACAGAATTGTAGAATCATGGAACCAGGTCTCCTGATGTTCTTTAGTGGGAAGAGCAGACAGAGGATCACAGAAGGTTGATGTAAATACTTGCTCAAGCCTTCTGATCCGGCTAACCGCATGTTTGCTTGAGAGCTGGTGCAGAGGAAGCATGTTTTGGACACTGGAGCGGAGAGGAAGGTGAGATAGTGACAGTTGAGATCCAGGCTGACAGGACTTTGTGACTGACCAATTAAAACATGCAGTGGTCCTAAGGGTTTTATCTACACTACTAGGTGTCTGAAACAAGGAGACTTCCCCCAAAAAAATACTTCTCTACAGTCCTAATAATACATCGGACCTTTGTGCTGTAGAGGAGGATTACTGGGAAGCTCTGAAATACCTACAAGCTTGGAATGTGCCTATTGCACAAGAGCTCAGATGGGTTTGAGTTACAGGAAACTCCTGTCGTAAAGCTGTGGCTGTCCTTTCTCTCCCCAGCTCTAATACAATCTGTCTTAGCCCTGCACCCTGTGTGTACTCAGGGCTTATATTTTCTGTGGTGTTTTGTCATTGGCAATGTTGACTGGAAGCATGAGAAAACCACACCTCTTATGTGATAGAAGTGTGCTCATTGGGTACTTTTAGGTAGGTGCATCTCTGAAGGAGGAAGAGTCTGTCAGCTTAATATATAGCAGCTAGGGAAGAGGCTTAGGCTGGTTGCCAGTGAAGCTCTTCCTGGCAGCTGCTTGCACCCCAGATCGACAAAGTGGCAGAGACACCACTGTTATTTCTATCCTGCTGATTCCGCCAGATTGGTAGCTGAGTATTATGGGGCAGAGAGGTGGGAAAAGGCAAACTGACCAAAGCACCTTTGTATCAAGTACACACTTCTGTCTGTGTTGGTAGTGACGTCATCAAGTAAGTCCGGGTGATAAGAGTGTAGTGGGAGTGCCTGGACTCCTCCACAGATGTAGACAAGAGGGCAGGCAGCTTGATTTATGTGAGGTGAGTGGCATTCCTCAAGTAAAAAAATCTTCACGTGGAGCACATGCCAAAATGGGTACAATAGAAACTGTGGTTTGCTTTTAGGAGCAATTAGGGCTTTATTTCTATTTGGATGGTTCGTTACAGTAATAATTTGTATGCAGTATTGCTTATCTCATAGTGCTCTGTCCAGATATGGCTGCATTCCCTGCTGTGCTAAGAGGAAAGAAGAGAGGCTGTCTGCCATCCCAAGCTGAAATACGAACCGAGGGAGGGGCACTAGGGAGCCTCTTAGGGCTGGGGAAAAGCAGGATGTGTTGGTCCTTTATTTTGGTCATCCTGCAAATTTTTGAGCTGTCCCGTTCCTGCAGCATGCAAGAAGTAACAAAGATCTCATTATGCTGTGGGGTTTCCTGGATGAAAAGTGTCTGCTGCTTGTATAACACTCTCCATACTTCTTAGAGTGACTGCTGTACAGGGAGGAGGAATGTGGGAGCAGCAGTGAGTGGTTTAACATGCTTGCTTCATTTGACTTCAAATCCCGAGAAGTGGAAAAAGTGCTTGAGGATTTGGTTTCTTCTCTTTGCTGTTTGGTTTGGTTTGTTTTATTATTAGTTTGGGGTTTTTTGGTTGATTTTTTTTTTTTTTTTAAATAGCCATGACTTCAGCATTATTCCATGCTGTTGGTGGTGTTTGTTGCTTGGTGGGTTTTTTGTTGGTTTTGTTTGGTTTTGTTTTTTTTTTTAATAGGAAGAGGTAATAGGATTGTAAAAGTATTGTATAAAAGAGACGCTAAAAACTATTAGCTCAATACCCTACTGATAAACTAGTCTGCTAAAAAGAGAGACGTGGCTATGAAGGGTGCAGGTTTAGATACTTGTAAAACTGCTAAATCTGTTCCTCTGTGGTATTTGTGTGTGAGCTTGAAGTTTCAGAGGATTCTGGACAAACCTGTATGATAGAAAAACAGTCCTTACTGGGCTGTGTGAAACAGGTAAAATTAGAATACTGGTTTGTATAATTTTTATTCCCCCCCAACCCCCTGTACAGTGCAAGTATCTCTCTGGAGGTGTCCTGCAGATGTTTTGTAAAGAGTGGATTGTTTTGAATACAGACATGAAAAATACAATTCAGGCAGTGTGTTCTCACTGATTTTTTTACACTACTATATGTAACTTATTGATAGAAGTAATCATGTGAATCTAGGCTTTGGTATAGATGTCATAACAGTGATTTATTTATCTATTTTTTAATCTAAAGTGTATTAGGGAAAAATAAGTGTTTCAAATGAGATTTTATCAAATCTCATTGCATATAAAATTTAATTTTTGAGGTTACTTTCTTTTACTAGCATCTAGTCAGACCTACCAGTAATCAGTCTTCGTGATGATACTGTTTTGGTATGCCTATGAATTTTGCTTAGATTAAAAAGAATGACCTCCAGCCTGGACTTTCTGGGTATCTGAGCCTGGTAATGCTGGTGCCTTCAGTAAGGCTGCTAGGCAGATGAGTCCTCTCTGGGGACTTTCAAGACCTGTCTGGATGCGTTCCTGTGTGATCTGCTTTGGCAGGGTGCTTGGACTTCATCTCTGGAGGTCCCTTCCAATCCCAACCATGTGTATCTGTGAACCAGCTTGTACATGTGCTGCTTGCTTGCTCTGTGCTTGCACAGCATGCCAGACTCCAGCACATCTGTTTTTTTTTTTGTGGTTTTTTTTTTTTTTTTAAAACCTTAAATGAAAATGGGCTTATGATTGGAGCTTTGGAAGCTTTCTTAGAAAAAAGTCCTGTCCATGCTGGGACCTCACGTACTATTTTGTGCTTCCTGGATGGAGAGGGGCTAATCAGGACTTTGTGCTTGTGCCAGTGGGCTCAGGGATCAGAGCTGAATACCTTTGTGTATGGAGGAAGCAGAGCATTGCATTTTTTATGGGTTCCTACAGGAAGCCTACAGGACTGGGTACTTGGAGCAAGCAAGGAAGGTTTGGCATATGTTTAAGAAACATAGAAGGCTACAGAACTTGAGGTACTAGACAAGCTGCAGAGCCCAGGAACAGTTGCTGGTGCAAATATGATATTGGGGAGCACAAATCATGCCTCAGTATGATTCTCGGATGTATTTAGAATTGTGCTTGCCTTGTTTGTCTAGATATGGGTATGTCTATATATAGATGGAGACCTTTCTCATTTTTCATAGATTTCGGAATTCTGGCCTATATGGTAATGTGCATAACTATTTTCCTGTGTTTAATCTTTTTCTATGGATTTTGAAATAAGTACCGTGGTACTTTTAACCTTGTTACTTTAAGTACTGTGCCCTTCTAGTCAGCTGTAATTTGCTAAACTGGATTTAGTTATGCTTTGCTGAGAATGATTTCACAAGATTTGTACTCCATGTTCCCATGAAAGTTTCTTGGTACCTTTGATGGCGGTCAGATGTTTTCTTGTCCGTATTTGAGGGTTAGTCACCTTGAGTTCCAAAATACACAAGAAAAAATACATTTCCAGCATCTTGGAAATTATTGTTTATAGAAAGATTCATTTAGTATTGAGTTTTGATTGAATTGGTAGCACATGCTTTAGTGTCTGCCTAAATGGTCTTTTTTCACCTTCCAGTCACAATTGAGGGATACCAAAGACAACAAGAAGGGCTTTTGTAAGTGCACAGATAACGAAAGGTAAATGAGGGAAAATGTGGCTCTGTTTCTCAGTGAGTTGGGAGATTTCATTAGGCAGGCCATAGAAGAGACTGAGCTACTGAATGTCATCTTTGCCGTGGGCTTTCCTAGCAAACCTGGGAATTCAGGAATCCCAGGTCCCAGCGACCAGGTCAGAAGACTGGAGTAAGGAAGATGTACCCTCAATGGAAGAGGATTTACTCAAGGGGGTCAGAAAATACTTGAGCAAACTGGATATATGTAGGTCCATGGGTTATGATAGAAGACACTCATGAGTGCAGAGACTCTGCCAAATGTCAATCTGAGGCCACTCCTGATAATCAGTTATAGGCCTGAAGACTGGAGGAAAGCAAGTGTCACTACTGTTTTCAAGAAGGGCAAGAAATACGACCTAGGGAACTGTAGGCCCATCAGCCTCACTTCAATACTTTGGAATGTGGTGGAGCAGCTAATCCTAGAAGCCATTTCTAGGCACATAATGGACAAGGAAAATCATCAGGGGTAATCATCATGGGGAAGTCATGCTTGACCAACATGATAAACTTCTACAATGAATTGACTGGACTGGTAGATGAGGGGTGATCAATGGGTGCTGTCTGTCTGGACTTCAAGAAGGCCTCTGTTGCTCTCTCCTGTAAGATCCTCATAGACAAGCTGTTGATGTATTGGCTGGATAAGCAGACAGTGTGGTGGACTGGGAACTGGCTGAACAGCTGAGCCCACAAAGTAATTATCGGCAGCATGAATTCTATTTGGAGGCCAGTAATGAATGGTGTACCCTAGGCATCAGTACTGGGTCCGTTACTCTTTAATGTTATCATTAATGCACTGGGTGATGGGGCAGAGTGTGCTTGCAGCATGTTTGCAGACTGCAACAAATTGTGAAGTGGCAGATATGCCAGAGGGAGGAACAACCCCATGTACTCTTTACCTGCTGGGGACCACACAGCTGGAAATCATGTTGGTAGAGAAAGACCTAGGGTTGGTGGCACCAAGCTGCCAGTAGTACAGTAGGCTCCACAGTACAAGAGAGATGGACATAGTGAAAGGGACCCAACAAAAAGCTGCAAAGATGGTGAAGGGACTGGACCATCTCTCTTATGAGGAAGTGCTAAGAGGGCTGGAACTGTTCAGCTTGAAGCAGAGAAGGCTCAGAGTGTAACTTCCCAATACCTGAAGGGAGGATGTGAAGACAACAGAGCCAGGCTATTCTCAGTGGTGCCTAGTGACAGGACAAGAAGCACTGGGTGCAACTGAAATGCAGAAGGTTTGATTGGAACATCAGGAAACTCTTTCACGCTGAAGGCACTGAGCCCTGTTACAGATTGCCCAGGGAAGTCTGTGAAGATCGCTTTTGGATATCTCCAAAGATATCTGGATACAGTCACGGGCAGCTGAGTCAAGACCCTCCTGCTAGAGCAAAGGGTTGGACTAGGGGACCTTTAGAGGTCTTTCTAACTTCAGCCATCCTGTGCTTGTGATTTGCATATCCTCAAACTGTAGTTAACTGGTAAGGGTTTAAATTTAGGTAACTGGAAGCTAGGTAAATGCAAAGCATCTGCTCCGTTGTTTCATGGCAATTGTAGAATGACTGTAGAGCTTTATTAAAGCTGAAGTATATTCTGCATGACTGTTCTACTAAGGGGTTTATTAAGGTTATTCCATTAGTAGTGATTTTATAGATGTATTACAATGCTGGCTTTTATACTACTTCCCTTAGTGTGGCTTTTCAACAGCAGGCCCTGGGCATAATGTTTTGGGTTTTTTCCCCTTTTTCTTTAAGAAGGCCTGAACTCTGGGCTTTGACTCTATGTTAGCTACCTGACTTAGCAAACCAGGTATTCAGGCTTCCTGGTGAAAGATTACTTTTTCAAGTGAAGAATGCTTAGCACAGTGTGGTTAATCAGTACCCTCCAGAGGGTCAGTGTTCAAGTTTACTTTCAGTTTCTCTGACAGACAAGTTTTTATTGAGGCTTAACCTCTTGCTTGCCCTTGTATTTCCAGTTACTGTTCTTTTAAGTTCATGAGTTCTCCATCTTTGGTGGTAGTAACAAAAGTTGTAGCCCTTCATTGGATGTCTTAGTTGTCCTCATAAGGGTGCAGTTTATTTTTTAGTAGAATCAAACAAGCCTTTCTGTGCACATGCTGTTCTTGTCTCTGGAAAAAAAACCACCACCCTAGTATCTTTTAACTTATAGAGTGGTAATGTAAGGTAAATTGATGGGTAAAATGATTCATATATGTTATTCTATTTAAAATACTGGCCACATCAGCAGGCTTTCCAGACTTTGAAGTCTATAGGAATATAATCTCCATAGAAAACATCAAAATACCAAACTGCCAGTTTATGAAACCTGAATAATGTCCTTCTGCCTGTGTGCTGTGCTGAAAGGCAATCCCAAACACAAATACAGGTTGGGCAGTGACTGGCTGGAGAGCAACCCTGAGGAGAGGCACTTGGGGCATGCTGGTGGGCGGGAAGCTTAACATGAGCTGACAGTATGCACTTGCAGCCCAGAGAGACAACCAGATCCTAGGCCGCATCAGGAGAAGCATTGCCAGCAGGTCGAGGGAGGTGATTCTCCCCCTTTACTCTGCCCTGGTGAGACCCCACCCTGGAGTACTGCATCCAGTTTTGGAGCTTCTATTACAAGTGGGAAGTGGACAAGCTGAAGCATGTCCAGAGAAGGGCCATGAGGATGATCAGAGGGCTGTAGCACCTGTCCTATGAAGACAGACTGAAAAGTTGGGGCTGTTCAATCTGGAGAAGAGGAGGCTCCCAGGTGACCTTATTGTGGCCTTCCAGTATCTGAAGGGGGCCTACAAAAAAGCTGGGGAGGGACTTTTTTAGGCTATCAGGTAGTGACAGGACTAGGGGGAATGGAGCAAAGCTGGAAGTGGGGAGATTCAAACTGGACGTGAGAAGGAAGTTCTTCAGCATGAGAGTGGTGAGACCCTGGAATGGGTTGCCCAGGGAGGTGGTTGGGACCCCATCCCTGGAAGTGTTTAAGGCCAGGCTGGATGAGGCTCTGGCCAGCCTTCTCTAGGGTGGGGTGTCCCTGCCCATGGGAGGGGGGATGGAACTAGATGATCCTTGTGGTCTCTTCCAACCCCGACTGATTCTGTGATTCTAATTATGATTGTGCATGCATACTTGTGCTGCTTTGTTGAAGTGCTGAAGTGTATTTTAAGCAAAAGCAACAGAGAACTCAGTGTAGATGTGGTTTTAGTTACCATGGAAAATTATTCCCACTGACAGTAGGACAGTTGGTGTATTTGTAAGAGGCAAGTACTGTGAAATTTAGTGATGTCTGCTTAGAAAGAAATCTTGCAGAGCTGACAAAGGAAATTGATATGTGTGAGATTGCACCTGACTGAATAGGAGGAGAGGAGGGGATAAATCAGGTTGGTGTAGCAAGTTCAGTTTGTAATCTAACATCCTTGTACCTTACCAATTTTGCATCTGCATGCACTGGAAGCCATTTCTAGTAATTACCAATTGTTTTCTGGTGTTTCGTTATGTCCATTCCAATGGATAGTTTAAAAAAAAATTATTATTTGCAAAATAAAAGAATTTCTAGTGGAGGACAGACTTCTTGCACTGGTGTCTGCATCAGAGGTGAGCAGCTGTGTTGGGTTTTAAGAATACAGTCCAGTTCTGATAAAGTGGGAGGCTGTGAATTTAATAGATTGATTTTTAACAAATCCCCCTTGCTAGATGTTCCTTGTATCTTGAGTTGAGCATCTTTATGCTGTCCTTTTCAGCCCAGGTTAGTCTGGAACACATTTGGATTGAGTGGTGGGGAAGGAAATTCTTTTCTCATGCACTCAGTGTGCAATGATACTCTTGTTTTATTGCAGAGAAACGACCCCCTTTGGGGAAAGTATTTCACTTGCTGAACGCTGCACAGCAACTAAGAGGTTACGAAAGGAAGCAGTTTAGATTTGCTCCATAGAAACTTGCAAGCAGAGTTTAGATGAGTGAATTGTAAGGCCTCAGTAATTGCAGGCTAATGTTACCATAGGCTCTAGAATGTTTATAATAGTATGCAACTATTGCAGAGTATAAACTGGGGGGGATGGTGGACATTGTGCCTTTCATTTGAATTCCTATTATTTTGGTGGTGATAGATAGTGGGACAATAGGGGTAAAGCATTTTGGACCATTACTTCCTCAGTTGAGAAGTGGGAGTCCTAAGCAACTGAGCTGATATTGGAACACATTTATGGTGGTTCAGAATCACTTCTGCCCTGTGTGGTGGTTTTGCCCCAGCTGGGGGCCAAATGCCTACTGGAGCTGCTCTATCACTCCCCCTCTTAAACGGACAGGGGAGAGGGGAAAATATAACAAAGGCCAGTTTTATAAGATAGAAGCAATTTAATAATGAAAAGAAGCAAAAGCAATAGACCACGTGGAAGCAGGAGCAGAGAGAGATGTTAATCTCTACTTCCCATCAGCTGGACGATGTTTTGGTCTTGGGAAGCAGGGCTCTCTTTGCTTGATGGTTACTGCTGGAGAACAGACACCATGGACAAATCTTCCCCCAAACTTCCTTCTATTACCTCCTTCTTATATCTGAGCTGACATCATATGGCATGGAATATCCCTTTGGCCGGTCTGGATCACCTGGTTTGGCTGTGTCCTCTCAGCATTTTAGGGCGAGGAGATGTTAAAAAAAAACAAAACAAAAAAACAGCCTGGGTGCTCTGCTTAGGAGTAGCCACAACACTGCTGCTTTATCAATGCTCAGCTACAGCACTGCAAAACACAGCATTAGAGGAGAACTAACCCCAGCTCAGCCCAGTTCTAACCTACTACAGCCTTGCAGAAGTCTTTCTTTGGTACGGAGAGGTGGAGGCCATGCCAACTGGATGAAGTTCAGCAAGGCAGAGTGAAAGGTCCTGCACTTGGGTGAGAACAATACCAAGCACAAATACAGTCTGGGTGACAAGTGGATTGAGAGCAGCCCTGCACAGAAGGACTTGGGGGTATTGGTGATTCTACCTGCCTCTGTGCCTTTTCTCTTTCTCTTTAATTGAGATTTCTTTCTTTTTTTTTTTTCCCCTTTTTGTTTCACATTAGTCCCCTTGTCCCCATCTGCTTGCATTCTCAGTAGTGTGCTTTGTGTGTTGTTTCAGGACTTCAGCTGTAACCTACAGCTGTTGTGAGGAAAAGCAGAATACTATGAGAATAAATACTGTTGCTTACGGACAGCAACTGCAAGAATATTGAAATAAATAATAAAAATAAGTGGTTAACACAAACTAGTATTCAGGGTCATGGAAATTCTGATTTTTCAGAATCCTGGAAATGATGATTGTTTATCTTAGTATGGAAAACAGTGGAAGGAGAGGTCCATTTCAGCTTCTGGTTTTAGAGCATACAGCACTGGCACACTTTTTAGAAGGTAATGAAGCTTTTGTAGGACAGATCTGTTGGACTGTCCCCCTGAGAGATAGAAACTGGAGAATCCCCCTACATTGCTGCCATCTCCCTTCTCACTTTGACCAGGGCTGTTCACAACCAGAGTTGTTCACAACCCCAAGAATGAGTAGGAAGGTTACAGGTCAAAAGAAGGTTTATGTATCCTTTTGAGGGGAAAAATAAGTGGGACAATTATTTGCAGTTCTCGCATTGATCTCCAGGGTCTGGGGTAGCTTTGTGACTGTATTAAGAGTTTCTCTGTCTGGTGGCATTTCAGTCCAAATTTCTTTGTAGTATTCAGGATAAAGTTGAGTGCTGCTGAAATATCAAGGATCTGTGAATTTGTTTCACAGTGGCTATGGCACCTTGTCCAGCATTCATTCAGCATGTGTCATACTCTGTGCTGTAAGTAGGAAGGTTGTGTGATAGGTACCAGGAAGAGGATTAAGCTGACGATGATAGATTCATGTGCATGCTGCACAGTTAGCATCATCTGGCATCCGTAGAAGATTCTCAGAAAGCATCCCCCAAAATACTTGAGGTTGCCTTGCTCTGGGGTGTGTGCAGTGGTTCTGGAGCATCACTATTCTATATGTGGCTTTTTAATTCCAGACTGTATTGTGCATGCCAGAGTGGTGGTCATGCTATGCATGAGGCCTGGGATTTGTTTGCATTTGAGTCTGAAACCTCTGTTTACAGTTGTCTTGGGTAGTGCAGAAGCTGAATGCTGTTTTACTCCTATTTGTGTTATAAAATGAGTGTAACCAAGTATCAAGCTTACTGTATCAGTAAAAGGTGTTACTGACTGTCATTCAAATGTTTCCCAGTTGTTTATTACAAGCTGACAATAAAAAGTAGTATATTACATCAGCATGCATCTTAGATTTGTTTAGCCTCATGATTTTTTATTTTATTTATATTTTTCTTTTTTTTTCTTACTTTTTTCTTATTTTCTTGGAGTTTTTTGTTGTTGTCTCTTTTTTTTTTTTCCTTTGTTTTTCCTATAGCTGTCCTGAACTGCAAAGATTTCCTTGTCTTGTAGGTTAGTTGGATGTTGCTCTGTGGCTGGTGTTTTCTTTCCCGTTGTGACAACAGATCTAATGGATACCAACAGAATGAAAACTAGTTCTGTTCATTCTCAGGTTTCCTTTGGAGAGACCCATGCTGTCACTGCCTCTACAGGCTCATAATTTTCCATCTGAAAGATCAGAGGAAAGGATGTAAATGGGAGCATTAAGTTTATTTTAAAATATATTTTAAAACAGTAAGATAGATACCTATATGGTCTCCAGTGTAATTTGTCTAAGAACAGAAAAATCCATTGCAAAAAGTAGTCTCAGGGGCCAGAAGACAAGGAAGGGAAGACCAAGAGGAATGTTCATGTTTAGGTGATTCTGTCATTGTGTTCTTCAAGGCCAGACCAGATGAGGAAAAAAACTTTTTAAAAATGTGGTTATCACTATGACTGTGTGGCTTTTTAATTATTTATTTTCATCTTAAGAACTTCTCTCTTCCTCATTTCCTTGCAAGTAATGTTCTCCTCTCTAATGTAGTCTATTTTTGTTTTGTTTTTTGTTTCCTCTGTGTGTGGTTGAAATGGATGTGGAGATCTTTCACTGCCAGTGGCAAGGTCACTTAAAACTCTTCTGTTGCTTCCACATAACAGCAGTAGGTATTGCACATGTATGGAGAGAGCAGTTTAACCACTCTGTGTAGTGCCTGCCAGAAGGGGCATCAGCTGGTCACTCCCAGTGAACCTTGAGAAGCTTTGGCAGTACACCAGGTAGTTTCTCTTACTGTATTCCTTCTGCCTGAAATATCTCTCCAGGGTCTGATGTCTATTTTGAAACCTGATATAAAATAACCTTCCATGTTTTTGTGCTGATTCTGTTTGATCCAGCCTGCTTTGTGTGTGTTGTCTTTAATTAGTCTTTGTTTCACTTAGCCTCAGCCTTTATTCTTACAGTCACAGGTAACAATTTTCTTGTGTTCCACATCAAAGCTCTGTTGTAAGAAAGTTTCATTGTCCCTCCACAATGAGATGATAGTGACAGGCACAAGTATTAGCATGGTACCTTGACAGTATGATGGCAGTGGAAGGCAGTATGGAAATGGAGGTCTTGAAAGAGGGCAGGAAGCAGAGCAAAGGATTGGATCCTCACAAACCTAACACTGAAAAAACGAACTGTTCCTTTGAAAGGAAGGAAGATTTGCCCCTGCAGCAGCATGTGAGAGTGGAATACTGGGCAAAGACCCACAAGGTGATATGGTAGGCAGCAAATACAAAGGAATGATTTCTGATGCCATTCAAATAATCTAGGATTCACACTGTGTTGTGTAGAGCAACATGGTAACAATTATACTGTCTCCAGAAGAAAACAGTTTAATTCTGCAGAGATTCATGTGTTTTTCATTTTAGTGTACTCATAGCCAGCAGAATCTCTTGACTTAGAGCCGTTGTTGATTTTGGTTAGAATAGACATAAAGTCTGAGTATTGCCAGGGCACTGTACACAGACATAACACAGGTAGCAACTGTGCTTGTTTTTAGGTCAGAAGACTGGGAATGGAGAACAAAGCAGGAAAGTGATTTGCTTAAATTCATGCAGCTGGTTTGCAGCTAAGCTAGGACTGAAGGTATTAGTTTCTGACTAGTGGTTCATGCTGTTCCTTTCATGTTTTGGCATAAGCCACTTTTGTGAAGTCACTGAAGGTATTGCTGTGGACAGTGGTAGAAATTAACTCCCTCTTATTCTTTTTTTGTGTGTCCAGGTTAAGTAATTTTTGGACATTTGAAGAGTAAGCAGCACCATGGCTCCATGAACTGTGAAACCACAGGCAGCCCGCCCTACCTCAAGCGTCACTTCATTACTGTGACATTATTCCTGGGACCTTTGTTTTCAGCCCTGTTGGGTGGCAGTGACCTGCCTTAGCTTTAGAGCAAACAGTTTGCAAATCAGGGAGAGCCATGGCCTTCAGCTTGTATGTTTTGCACTTCATCTATAAGTTCAAAGTGTTGTTGCTTGTCACTTTGTGTTTGATGGTGCTATGGGCAACATTCAGTTACTTTGTGGACTCCAGACAGGAATTTTCTAAAGCTAGGAGCATGGTGGAAGATTTCAGGAAGGTACCTAGCCTGGAGGACAGTCAAAAAGAAGAGAAGATGGAATCAACTGTGACAGTTTCCACAGTGAAGTCATTTCAGGGTCCCTGCCCATCTCTTTCTCCACACTTGAGTAAGTGATGGCACTGCTTTCTTCTTCCTAACAAGCTATGTCTGCTTTGGTACTGCTGACTTGGTTCTCTTTCTGGCCATTTTATAGCTAGTTGCTTTTTTCCTGTGCAAGAGATTCAACACAACCAGCTGCAGTCAGAATTCCAGGGTGAGGATCTGACGTGTGGCAGTGCTTGTGCTGGGTCTGGCAGGGTTATCAGCCCCTACGGTGCTGTGCATTGCATTTGTACTGTTAATGCACCAGCGACTTGGCTACTGCTGGACAGTGTTTGCACACTGAGCTTTGTGTCTGTCTTTTCTGGCCCCCTGAAATCTGATAGGCTGGGGCTGGGCAAGAGGCTGAGTGTGAACACAGCTGGACAGCTGGCTCCAGCTGACCAAAGGGATATTTCATACTGTATGAGTGTACCATGCATCACACTTAGCAATAAAAGCTCAGGGGAAGAAGCGGCTGCTTGTTCACGGTTACAGTGTTTTGCATTCCCAAAAACTGCTTTGCGTACTGAAGCTTTGCTTGCCTGGACATGGCTGGACACCTGCCTACTGATGGGAAGTAGCAAATGCATTTTTCTTTCTGCCTTGATTGTCTATGTAGTTTTTATTTTTTAAATTTTTTTATTTTTATTGAACTTCAGTGATCTCAGCCACAAGTCTTCTCCTTTCCTCAACTTTTCACGTTTTCATTATTTAATAGACTTCTGTCTGTCTTGACAGCTGAAGGACTTCACAGCTTATCACTAAGGTTCAAATAGGTTAACTATTTTCTTGGTTTGGCCATTTCTATTAGTCCGCTTTATTTTTCTTTGTCTTGGGATTGCTAGCAGCACCAGGCTTCTGCTTTACACTATCATTTCATTGTCTTATTCCTCTTCTGTTTTGTGAACCTGATCAGAGAGTTGTTTGGGAAGTTGGACTCTTCCCTCTTTCCCAACATAGTCCAAAAAGCTGCTGTCTAGCTGCACACTTTCGCTTCTGTGTGCAAGACATTTGACTGCGTGAATGCCGTGCAGCTATAACTGTTACAGCTGCCTGCGTTGTTCATTCTTGGGTCTATTGAGTCCAGAGAGACTGGAGGGACAGCTTAGTGCAAGAGAAGTTATGAAAATGTCATTTGGGTGCAGAAAGCTTTGGTATATGATATCTGAAAAATAGATAGCCTTAGCCTGTGATGCTTTTTCACATTTTAATTAGAGATGAATTCTCATGGCAACAATCCTGTGTCTCTTTCCATTTCCCTCTCCCCTGCTTTGCCCTTGCAGATGGTTTGTTTTTTCTTTGTATTTTTTTCCCTCTTTTTTTTTCTTTTAATTATTGCTACTCTACAATCAGTTTAATTAACTGAACACTCAATACCCTCTCCTTCTTTTACCTATGTAATATCCTTTTAGCTGCTACTTTTGGAAAGAGGGAAACCAAATGGGGCTTAAACCTGGATTTTTTTATGCTTGTTAGCAAATGCTAACAAGTAACTGGACTAGCCATAATGGGAAACAACTTGGAAAAGCTTCTTGTTGTTTCTCCTACAGAAGGTGCTAGCAAACTCTCCTTCAAAGCATCTCTCACACTGGAAGAAGTTCAAAAGGAAAATCCTCAAGTAGCCAAGGGCAGGTATCACCCCACTGAGTGCTCAGCATTGCAGCGTGTGGCCATCCTCATCCCACACCGCAATCGAGAGATGCACCTACTGTACCTCCTGGAGCACCTCCACCCGTTCCTACAAAGGCAGCAGCTGGACTATGGTATCTATGTTATTCACCAGGTGAGGCAACTGCAGTGACATGTTTTGGGTGGGGATGATGTCTGTGCTCTGCAGTCTGGGGAGTCATCCTGCTCCCTCTGCTTAACATCAGTCCTTCATTCCTGCTTCAAACACTTCTGCTTGCTGAGGGATGCATGGTAACACTACAGGGTCTCAGCTGCTCGTAGCAAAGCTGTGAAGTGTTAACCAACAGTATCTTTAACTGGTATGCATGTCCCAGTCTAACTCATTTCTGAGTTTCTGTTGAAGGTAAGCATCTTCTGTACTACTAATGCAATTCATTTTTCTTGCAATATAGACATGCGTAATGGGGCTGTTGTGTTTTCTGCCTTTGATCCAAATGACTCCAAATTTAAAGGCCTAATTTTGTGTCTGGCTCTGCTCTTCCATCTGCTTGCTAGCTGTTGTACTCAGTAACCTCTGTGTATTGTAGAGTTGTTTTGGTTGGAAAAGACCTTTAAGAATCCAACCGTTACCTAACTCTACCAAGGCCAGTGCTAAACCATACTTCTCAGCACCACATCTCTGCATCTTTTAAACACCTCCAGGAATGTGGGGATTCAGCCACCTGCATGGGGAGCCTATTCCAGTCTTTGAGAAATCTTCTCCAATGAATTTTCTTCTAATAGTCAACCAAGCCTCCCCGATACAACTTGAAGCCGTTTCCTCTCATCACATCATGAGTTACTTGGGAGAAGAGATTGACACCCACTATGCTTCAGCCTCCTATCAGGAAGTTGTAGAGGGCAATAAGGTCTACCCTCAGCTTCCTTTTTTCTAGGCTAAACAATCCCAGTTACCTCAGCTGCTTCTCACAAGACTTCATCTAGACCCTTCATCAGCTTTGTTGCTGTTTTCTGGACACACTTCAGCACCTCATTGTCTGTCTTGTAGCAAGAGTCCCAAAACTGAACCCATGGTTTAAGGTGCAACCTTACCAGTGCTGAGTACAGAGGGACAATCACTTCCCTAGTCCTGCTGGCCACACTATTCCTGATACAGATCAGGATGCTGTTGGCCTACTGCCCTAAGTGCAGATATGGAGTAATTAATCCCTGTAAGTCATCTTTCTGCAGGAGCAGATGACTGTTAGTGATGGAGAACAACTTGCTGCTTCAGAGGAAAGCATTACTTTTTTGAACAATGAAACATACTTTGTACGCTACTGCTTTTTCCTACAGCAAACTTTCTCCGGGGCTTCTTCCTCATCTTCCATGAAGCCTGTTTCAGTCCAAGCACCTTTTAGTAAATGTCCCCTTGGTTTGATTTAAAAAAAAAAAAAAAATATTTCAAGCACATCATGTTCCTAGCTCTGGAAAATGACTGTCCTGTCAATCTCTGGGAACACAGGGCATAGTCCTTTCTCAGGTGGGAACTTGATGGAAATCACCACCTTGTCCTTGAGTAGCAGAAAGCTTTCTACAGGCTGGCAACCTTTGTACAGCTCAGTAATAAAATGCATAGCAAGTTAAGCACTGCTGTTGCTCCACAGTGAATGGTGACGTGGTAAGCTTACAAAACTGCCGGATGTGTGTATGTGTATGTATACCTCAGAGGTGAAAAACAGTGTCTTTGAGAAGCAGAGGTAAACTAACTTGGTAAAAGCAAACGAAGACTAGTAAAAGTCAGGCGAAGCTCTGTGCTAGGGGCAGTCTCTGTGCAACATAGCAAATACTAAGCTATAGATAGTGGAGTTACAAATGAAGAGACCTGCTTTTTATGTCCCGCTCTGCCATCTACTGTGTGACCTGAGGAAGCACAGTCAACTCTTGAAGCGTTGCTGTCCTCTAAATTGAGTGTACATACAAGCAGATACAATCTGTGGCAGCTTTGCTGACATCTCTAAATTGATTAGTATGGGTCTAGCATGTTTTTTTGGTTGGTTTTGGTTTATAAAAATCACTCCCATAAGTCTTAGCGACACAGTTTTGAGTGCCAGTTTCTAAACTGTTTTCTGATACCTCTTTTGTTTTATAGCCTGATGAGAGCTTCAGAACTGCAGCAGCAGTGGCAGTGAGATTGCAGCATGCGTGCTTCTGGTGCCCAGATAACCATAGGCATTCCTGCCTTGGCTCTGTCCATGACAAGTAGAGCCTGAAGATGCATTTTGTCTCACTGGCCACTTGGATGCTGTACCTGTGTTATGGGACAGTTCTTTGTGTAGTTTCTGCTGTAAAGGCTGCGACACACAAATGTTGGTGTGAACTATGTCTGGAAACAGTTCTGGTTCAAAAGGTTTGACACCTTCTTCAGAAGTTTTTTTCCATTCTCTTCCACAGGCTGGCAGCACCAAATTTAATCGTGCTAAATTGCTGAATGTAGGATATCTAGAGGCCCTAAAAGAAGCAAACTGGGACTGTTTCATTTTCCATGATGTGGATCTTGTGCCAGAAAATGACTTCAACATTTACATGTGTGATAGACAACCAAAGCACCTTGTAGTTGGCAGGAACAATACTGGATACAGGTAGGAAACCAGGAATATGGAAAGAATAACAACTGGGAAATGAGATGTTACTGATAATGTTTCTCTTCTGCTGGAGCTGTATGCTGTTATCTACTCATCTTCCTGACACTAGGTTTTTGAAGTGCTTTCTGGCAAAAGAGAACTGCACTGACATCTCTGAAGTCAAACCCATGGTCATCTCTACAAATGATCCTTGTCATCATTCTGGTTTCTGGGGTGAGGTGAAGAGTCTTCTTAAGAAGCAAGCAGTATGCCAGAGGTGGTGCAGAGATCTTCTGTCAGAGCCAGAAACAGATTTGCAGTCTCCTGGTCCTGTGATTTGAAGGTGTAATCTAGCTATAATAAAAGTTGCCACTTAGCTTTTGCTGTTGAAGAGGTAACATCTGATATTGGGAGCTCAGATGTGAGAATTTGCCAAGGGATAGGGTTGTCCTTAATTATTTGGCTGGACAGTGTCTAACATAGGATCATTATGATTTCCAAGTAGGTGCCCTAAGTACCAGTGTGACTTAAAAGAAGTGGAAAGTCAGGTTCGGTCCCCCTCAGAGAGAGAAGGTTCCTGAGCTTGATGAATTTAACTAGAGTGTTTCTGTTGAACTGATTTCTTTCAAGATTTGCCTCTTATGTCTTTCTAAATATTAATTAAAAGTGGGCTTTTCAAAAGCCGCCCTACAATTACTTAGAGGCGAAGCTCTGGTTCGCTATTGGGTTTCCTGTGTTAAGTGTTTGAGAAAGAGGTGGGATATGTATGTTCTTAGAGAGAATGCTCACTTCTCAGTCTTCAGAGAAAATGGGAGCAAGCACACATGAAGCAGGCTTGTGACAGGCTTTTGGAGTACTCTGCCTGGCTGAGGGCTACAGGATGATCAGTGCACCAAAGCCACAGAAATGCTGCTTTGGTTAATTGGCATGCAGGTAGAATCCAGGCTAATAATACAGCACAAAACTTGAGGTGCTTTGCTTAACCTTTCGGCCTTAGTTGCTGCAGGTATTTTGCTTAGTTTGGCATGCAGATAGCTTTTTTTGCTTTTATCAAGGGTTGTTATTATTTCCTTGTGTATCTCCTGTTTGTGGAAAGGAGCTGTTAGCTGTAGGTCAGCTTGAAGCTTTGGCTGTGAAGAGTATGGATGAGATGTTTTTGTTGTGAATATCTTTCACCAGTATTCACCAGAGGTTTGAATTTGATTCATACTTTTTTTCCCTGTGTCACTGCCTCTTTTTACATATTCATGAAGTGGGCATACCAGCGCTCTACTTCCAAGGGGATTCTTGGGTCTATCCAAAGAAATTCAGACCCTGAAATCAAGAATGATACCTAAACTGAGCTGAGGCCACAGGTTGAAATCCCAGTTGGGTGACCTCAGTGTCTTGCTTAGTCTGTGGTAAGCATGCTGAGACATGTCACTCAGAAGAAGTTGAGACAGCTGAAGTCATGTGTTCTGCATTAACACAAAATATCCTGGACAGGAATGTGGGGGTTTTGTAGGTGTCCTAGAGTATTTTTGTTTTCTCCCAGGGGAAATACATTATTTGGCAATACAGTGCATGGCAATCTTAGCAGCTGTGCTCTTCTGTAGGCCAAGTAGCTTATGTTTAGTTACATAAGCTGTAGCTTAGTTGTTGTTCTTTTTTTTAAAGCGAAAATAGGTTGATTTATTCAATTTTGAAGGTAAGGGTGGGAAAACAAGTTCCTAAATCTTATCTTAGCTACTTCCTTGTGACCAGCACAATATCCTTTCCTAAGGACTGTTTCTATTGTATGGGTTTTCTTCAGTCCAATTTTAAAAATCCCAAAGGAGACAATATTCCTTTGTCCTCAGAGAAGAGGCAGATGAACACTGTTACAGAGGTGCATATTTGCAGATGTTACCTGTGAGCAAGATATGCCTGGCCCTACCAGTTCTGCTCTGCCTTGAAGGGCTTCAGGGAGCAGTACTCTCCTGGTTACAGCTCTAGCTCCTTCAGTGGCCACTTCTCCACCAGAGTAGGGGAATTATGGAGTGTATAAGAGGCCAGTGGGGTGCACACATGGCTATGTACATAGGTAGGCAGTCAGTTCCTAAACCCTACTGTGCTGCTGAAGCAGGAGGATATGGGAGTGTTGATGACTGGCAGTGTAGCATCAACACATGGCTGGGGAGGGTTCTTCCCTGCTGTTGCTGGTTTTGGGCCTTTCTTGCTGTCCGTTCCACCTGTTCACTGCATTTCTTCAAAGCACCCGTAACAGAAGTCTTGAGGTGGTAATCCTTAATTAAAACTTGATAGGACCTTGCCTACCTTGTGCTTGGTCTCCTCTGGGAGAGGAGATAAAGGGAAGAAAGTAAGGAAGAGCAAAACTTCCAGGGGTAGGAAACAGAGCATAAGAGACTGCATCTGCCTAGAACAATCTTTTTTTTTTTTTTTTCCCCGTACGTTTCTGTAGATAACACTATCTTTTGGGAAGTATATCACAGCCCCAGCAAACAACAGCTGAGGCTGTTTTCAGGTAACTGGAAGCCTCATGTGTACGGGTCCTTGTCCTGATGTAAGACTAATTGTCCTGGTATCTGCTGGAAGGGTAATTTTAATTGGGAATGATTTGATAAGGGAGGAATTATAAAAAATATTTTTATTTTCCCAAAAAGTCTTGCCTCAAAGCTATATACAAAACTTGTTAAATTTTATTAACCTGTTCTAATTTGGTCGGGAATTTTCACAAGGATGCTTATGGGCAATTTTGGTGATTCAGGAAAAATCAGGAAATGGAAAAGGCTAAGCCACAAGATAGCTTTACTCCATTTAGTAAATCAGAGGCAGAGCAGAAAGCCTGGGGAAAGGCTGATTTACTCACACGGGCAGAGTAGGAATTTGGAGACAGTACTTGGATCTCCTTCGTGGCAGCCTCTGAAAACTGTAAGTTATAATCTAGTTGGGGAACCACACAGCCTAAGTCTAATACGAAATGGAACCCATCAAAGTGTCTGTAGACAAGGCAGATCTCATGGAGCAGCACTGCCTTAGCAGCACGGGGAAAAGCCATACTGCTGGCATGCTCCAGCAAACAGCAGCAGTTCATGGCAGAGGCAGGGTCTTGGTCCTTCCATCTTGGGGGTAGTGAGCAGGAAGCCAGGATAGGGCCAGTCTGAGGAGAAGCCAGGTCTGGGTGCTGCTGGTGACCCTCTCAGATGGACATAATGGACTTGCTGGACTTGCAGGACTTGTGAGACTGCAGGCGCTTTTTGGTCGCTCTGTTTAACTGCTTCCTAGATAATGTGTCCAGTGCCAATATATACTGAGTGCGAAGAATCCAGCCAGTCACAATCCCAGATTCTACCATCAGCTTTCCCACAAGTCTGTACACATGTGGGAAAAGGATGCATTTTGGCATTCCCCATTCAAGCCTGCAGGGGTGGGAGAAAGCATTTTCATACCACTTTTTTCCCCCATTCAGACCTTTGCTCAAACAGAGGAGGAGGGAAAGGGAGTTTGGAGTGCCCCACTACAAAGGGTAATACAAGAAGTAATACAGATGATAGCTCTGATCACCTGTCAGGAAATTAAGGGAGAGGAAGGTGTTCTGCTGAATTTTCCACTTGCAAAGAAGGAAGAACTGGCCAGGAATTTGAAGGTCACAAACAAGGAAGGAGTGAGGCAATTAGCAAGATCAAATCCTTGGACTTCCTGTTCAGAGGTCTGCTTGGCAGAATAACTTGGAAGATGGCCTTGAAGAGAGTTCAGGAGAGCTGGTAAATCTCTAAAGGCTGTCTCTCTCATGCTTAAGAATGGTCCATTTCCATGTGCAGGAAGTCAGGCAAAGTGGATGGAGGCCTATGTGGATGAGCAAGGTGCTCCTGGGAAAACTTGAACAGAAAAAGGAAGCATAAAAGAGGTAGAAGCAGACTTGGGTGACTTGCACAGGCACACAAGATGGTGTCTAAGCATGCAAGTATGTGGTTAGGAAAACAAAAAACCTCCTGGAATTGAGCCTTACAAGAAATGTGACAAACTTCTACAGGTACATGAGCTGTAGAGAACACTAGGGAACGTGTACCTGCTGTGTGGTAGGCAACTTAGTTACTGAAGACAAGAAGAAGGCTGAGATACTCAGTGTCTTCTCTGCCTTGGTCTTTAGTGGCAAGATTTACTTTTGGGAATCCCAAAGCATCTGATAAAATTGGAAAAGTCTGGGCTTTCAAGGAGGAGGAAATGAAATAATTAAGAAATACTTGAACAACCTGGGTATACACCATAAAACCATAGAACTTGATGGGATGTATCCATGCATGTTCCATGTAAGGTAACTGGTTGCTGTTACTGTGAGGCTGTTACATTCTCTTTGAAATGCCATGATGATTAGGGGAGGTTTCTGAGGACTGGAAGAAAACAAATACCTCTTCTGTCTTTAGGACAGGCCAAAAGGAGGATCTGAGTAACTTCAAGGCTGGTCAGCCTCACCTTTTTAATCTCTGGAAAGCTGATGAAGCAAATCTGCTCATAAGTCATTCTTGACCAAGTTGATGGCTGTGTCTGATTTGAGGAGGAACAGTGGGTAATGTTTACATTAATAAGGCCTTCATAGCATTGTAGAATCATTTTGGTTGGAAAAGATCCTTGAAATCATTGAGTCCAACCATTACTCTACCAAGTCTGGTGCTAAACTGTGTCCCCTAGTACCATATCTATGTATTCAAAAACTGTCTCACGTAACATCCTCATTGACCAAGCGGTGAAGTATGAAGTATGGCAGATGAAGTTGCTAAACCACTGTCCGTCATACTTGAAAGGTCATGGCAGACTGGCAGTTCCTGCTGACTGGAAAAGAGCAAACATAACACCCATCTTCAAGAAGGGAAAAAAGGATGACCCCAGGAACTACAGACCAGTCAGTCTTATGTCTGTGCCTGGCAAGATCACGGAGCAGATCCTCCTGAAGGTTCTGCTAAGGCAAATGGAAAATAAAAAAGAGGTGGTAACCACTGTGGCTTCACAAGGGCAGATCATTCCTGACAAATTTGGTGGCTTTATATGGTGAAGTTACAGCAACAGTGGATAAGGGAAGGGAAACTGACATCATCCACCTGGACCTGAATAAGGCATTTGACTCTGTCCCACATGACATCCTGGTCACCAAACTGGAAAAAACAGACTTGATAGGTGGAGCACTGCTGGATAAGGAATTGGTTGGATGGTCACACGCAGATAGTGGTGATCCATGGCACAATGCCCACCTGGAGACCAGTGACAAGTGGTGTCCCTCAGGAGTTAGTTCTGGGACCAGTGCTGTTTAACATCTTTGTCAGTGACATGGACAGAGGAACTGAGTGCATCCTCAGCAAGTTTGCAGATGACACCAAGCTGTGCGGCACAGTCGACTTGCTAAAGGACAGGGATGCCATCTAAAGCGACCTGGACGTGCTGGAGAGGTGGACCCAGGACAACCTCATGAAATTCAACAAGACCAAGTGCAAGGTCCTGCACCTGGGTTGGCACAATCCCGGGGACTATTCCAGGCTGGGAAGTGAATGGCTGAGAGCAGCCCTGAAGACAAAGACTTGGGGGTCTGGGTTGATGAAAAGCTCAACATGAGCTGGCAGTGTGCATTCACAGCCCAGACAGCAACTGTGTCCTGGGCTGCATCGAGAGCAGTGTGGCCAGCAGGGCAAAGGAGGGGATTCTTCCCCCTTTACTCTGCTCTCATCAGACCCCACCTGGAGTACTGTGTGCAGTTCTGGAGCCCCCAACACAAGGACGACATGGAACTGTTGCAGTGGGTCCAGAGGAGTGCCACAAAGATGATTGGAGGGCTGGAGCAGCTCTGCTATGAGGACAGGCTATGAGAGTTCAGCCTGGAGAACGCTTCAAGGAGACCTTGTAGTGGCCTTCCAGTATCTAAAGGGGGCGTACAGGAAGGCTGTGGAGGGACTATTTACAAGGTTTTCCAATGACAGAATGAGGCTTAAACTGTAATGGGTTTAAACTGGCAGAGGGGAGATTTAAACTAGATATTAGGAAGAAGTTCTTTACAGTGAGGGTGGTAAAACACTGGAACAGGTTGCCCAGGGGGTTGTGGGTGCTCCTTTGCCGGAGGTGTTCAAGGCTCTTTTGGATAAGGCCTTGAGTAACCTGTTTTAGTGGGAGGTGTCGCTGCCTATGAGCAAGGTGTTGGAATTAGATGATCTTTGAGGTCCCTTTCAACCTAAACCATTCTATGAGATGGACTTAAAATTGGCAAAGCTGCTGAGCTCAAAGGATTCTGATCAGTGGAGCAAAATCCAGTGAGAGGCCAGTCACTAGTGGTTTAGTCTGGAGTTTGATTCTGGGGCTGGTACTAGTTAGTACCTTCATTAGTTACCTGAACTAATCTCCGTCCTGGGAGATGCTCAGTATCCAAACTGACATGGTCCTCAGCAACTTGCTCTAGCAGGCCCTGCTGTGAACAGACCAGTTGGACTACTTGACCTCCACAGGTTCATTCAATCTCCACAATTCTCCTGTAGTGATATGACAGGAGAAAAAGCCATCTGGGAAATAATAGTCTGAGGGAGGTTGTGTGGTGTTTTTTAATATAGTTTTGGTGGTTTCAAGCTAAGACTCATGGTGAACCAAAAACGACAATAAGCATTGCACCTTTGCTTATCTAGCAAGTGAGTTGCCACAACAGCAACAGTCTAGTCCTGGCAGTTTGTTAATCTGTGTAGATTCACATGCATCAAGAAATTAAAATGCTGTCTGCGGCTCCATGTGTATCAAGTATTGGAATGGGCTGTCCAGGGAGGTGATTGAGTCACCAACCCTGGATGCGTTTGAAAGTCGTTTGGATGTGATGCTTGGGGATGTGGTTTAGGGTGAACCTTGTAGAGTAGGGTTATCGGTATGACTTGGTGATCCTGAGGGCCTTCTCCACATTTCTGTGATTCCGTGATCACCTCTGAAGCTGGCAGTGGCAGTGTAGCAGAGGCTGTGTTGTAATGCTTACCTCAAGGGCCAAAAAAGAGAAGGCTATCCTTAAAAGCAATTAGCAAAATGGCATAGGAAGATAAACGAGCATGGTGTGCAAACATCTTTTTGAACTGAATGCAGTTTCCAGGACAAGGAAGGCGGAAGTTAGAATTAATCTCCTTTAGAGCTGAGTGCCATTGTATGAGGTTACTAAGTAACTTACGCTCTACCTTACCTTGGAATTGGTCCTGCAGTATCCCATAGCATGTGCCTCCTGTGCTCTGATTTCATTCAAAGTTTTTTGGATTCAGCTCCAAGATAGTCAGTGGCTTGCTAGCATTATTGCAAAGCCTGTGCTGCGTTAGTTCCTTTCCTACTCAGAGTCCTTGAGGTGAAGTGCCTTTTTGGATGGAGAAGGGAGTCATGTAAAGAGAGAGAAACTATTGAAGGTGGCTGTATGCTCTCACCTAACTCTGTGAAGGCCAAGTTTAGGTCCAGATTTTCAGGGTAATAGCTTAATTGTTGGCAGAATTTGACTTTCATTCTTTGCTCTCTCTTCTTGCGTACTTCTAGGTTACGGTACCGTGGATATTTTGGAGGTGTAACTGCACTAACAAGAGATCAGTTTTCCAAGGTGAATGGATTCTCTAACAAGTACTGGGGTTGGGGTGGAGAAGATGACGACCTTCGAATCAGGTAAATAAGTAATTTTAAAAGGCTAGAGGGAAATGGAATTTGGTTTAGAAAAAAAAATAAGCAGTGTGACTTCACATCTGGCTTCCAAAAGTGGAATGCCACAGGAACCCTCAATTCCACACAGAATTGGGAGTGTGAGATGCAGTGTTGTGAACAGTTTCTTCTTTGCAAAGGTCAGGCATACCTGAGACCTGGTGGTCCTCCTGACATCATTTTTGGGTGGGTGTGGGATTTGGTAGGGTTGTTTGGGTTTGGTTGGCTTGGTTTGTTGTTTTTGTTTGATTGTTGATGCTTGTGGGTTGTTTTTGTCTCAGTATTCCCACTTAGAAATTTGCTACCACAGAAGTACTGAGATTGGGAAGTCAAACTCAAGACTTCAGACACACACACGTATTGAGTTCCAGTGCTTTATGAGAGTGTGGGAGTGTGTTTGTTTTAGTGGGATTGACTCTTTTTTACATTCATTGACTACCATGATTTATTCCAAGCAAGGCTTGGTTTGTATGTGGGTGGTGTTTATTATAGTTGAGTTAGTGACTTGAGTTTTGGAAAGACTGCATCCATATGCGTGTGCCCTTTACTCTCATTAAGAGAAGTTTTGCAGACATGCCTGTCAAAGTAGGGGAAACTTGTTAGTTTGAGAGGTTTAGTGGGACAAAAAGTCAAAACTTTCATGTTGATCTTTGTCCCTTTGCCTGGGAAGAAACCTCTAATCCTGCATGGGTATTAGTGAAGAAAGTGGTGGGGAGGAAAGGTCCACTACCAACAAAAAAAATGACAACCCTTCAAGCTCTGCTGGCAGAGCATGCCACTTTGTATCTTGAGTATATTCTCTCATTCTTCAGCATTTATCCTTTGCAGTTGATTAAATATGCAAACATATTTATGATTGGGACATATTTTTTTTTTCCTGATGATGATGAAATCAAGTGTATTGAAGTGATGAACTTCCAAAATTTCCTAAGTCTTTCTTGCAAGTTTTCTGTCATTTCACCAAATCAGTCAGCTGTATCTCAAGAAATCCAAAAGCTCTACTGGAGGCATGGGTTTTTGTGCCTTTCTAATCACAACTGTTTTGTTTGTGTGGTTTTTATTGTTTGGGTTTTTTCCTTTCCCTACCTCCAGCCAGAGACACCAACTTTTCTGTGACCTCTCTGGAGCTGGCTTTTATAATGCTAAGGGATGGCTTGGCACCATCTTATTCCCATGCTTCCTGGGAAGTGCCAAAGTTAACGAACACAGTGATGGTGGTGTTCTTTGAAATGTTCCTGATGGCTTGTGTGTGGCACCTCAGTACTATGCAGCTGTTAAGGTTTTGGTGTGGAAACCAAATTGTATGATAAAGAACACACACTGCAATTAAATTTGGCTCATGCCCCACCTTATGGGTGGATAGTGGACTAAGCTGGCTGCAGAGTTTACAGTGACTAGGTGATGGGAAGCTTGCTTTCTCGGTGGGTAGTTGTATGGAGGGATCATAGAACCATTTCTGTTGGGAAAGGTTCCTTGCAGCCTTCCTCAGCAAAGACAGCAGATGGCAGCATCTCCTTCAGTATCTTCACGAACTCGGGGCCTGAAATCTCTTAGGTCACAGAATCACAGAAACATCCAGGTTGGAAAAGACCCTCAGGATCACCAAGTCTAACCTATAACCCTATTCTACAAGATTCACCTTAAACCATGTCCCTAAGCACCACATCCAAACGACCCTTAGACATATCCAGGGTGGATGACTCAACCACCCCCCTGGGCAGCTCATTCCAGCGCCTGACCACTCTCTCCATGAAAAACTTCTTCCTAATGTCCATTCTAAATCTACCCAGCCTCAGTTTGAGGCCATTGTCCCTTGTTCTGTCTCCAATTACTTGTGAGAAGAGACCAGCACAGCCTCTCCACAACATCCCTTCAGGTAGTTGTAGACAGCAATGAGGTCTCCCCTCAGCTTTCTCTTACTCAAACTAACCAGCCCCAGCTCTTTGAGTTGCTCCTCAGAAGATTTATTCTTCAAGCCTTTCACCAGCTTCCTTGCCCTCCTCTGGACCTGCTCCAGCACCTCCACATCTCTCTTGTATTGCAGTGCCCAAAACTGAACACAGTACTTGAGGTGTGGCCTCACCAGAGCTGCCCACAGCATTCTTAATACAAGCCAGGATGCCATTGGCCTTCCTGGGCACACTACTGGCTCATATTCAGCTGCCTATTACAACCCCCATATCCGTTTCTGCCAGGCAGCTCTCCAGCCACACTGCCCCAAGCCTGTAGTACTACTTGTGGTCCTACTCATCTATGCTAAATGGGATGGACACTTTTTGGCCTTGTCTTCTGTTGCATTTATTTGATAACTTACTGCTACAGATAGTCACTGGAAATCTGTAAGTGGCCCAGCTTTTTCGGTTCTTGGTCTCCTCTTGTCCTTTTAGCTGCCTCTTGAGCAAAGATGTGGGCTATTCCTTAATTCCTCTGTCATGAACTTAACTGTTTCTACTGACAGCAAAATTATTGTCCTCCATGGGTGTGCTTAAGGCCAAAATCTCCGTTCAAGTGCCTGATATCAGACATGTAAATCTGGCTTAGTGCTTCTGGTACTGCATGTGGCTTAGTGTTTCTGGTACTGTTCTCAGAAACAAGGGTTTTGTTTTGTTGGGTTTTTTTGTTTGTGTGTTCTGGGGCTTTTTTGGTGTGTGGGCTTTTTAAGTGAAGAATTATCAAGTTATTGAGGCTTTATTGCAGGAGTTGATATGAACATGTTGCAAAACATGTGGAATCTTGCTACAGACCACCTAGTTTCCTACATGCTTGCTTCCATGGCATCTACAAGAGATGAAGTGTCCAAACATTGATTTTTTTTTTTAATTTATTTTTTCTGCTTCTTAAGACCTTGTTTAGAGGTGACCATCTTGTTCATGGCACTTTTGCTTTTTCCAGAGTTGAGATGCAGAAGATGACAGTGGTGAGACCATCTGCTGATGTAGGCAGGTATACAATGATCTTCCACAAAAGAGACCAAGGTAATGAGGAGAATGGAGAGAGGTGAGTCAAGAAGAGTCTTCCACTTTTTGTTGTCTGGTATGTGTCTAGGAGTCAGTCACCCAGGGTCCAAATTCTTTGCTGTAGGGCAAATAGGCATTTTGTGGTACCCAGAGCCTCTGGGGGGACACTCCTGTGACACCACAGCTGACAGCTGTTGTTCTGTACATGAGATATGGGTGATGTTCCTTCAGAATCTTCCAAAGCTAGAGTTACATGGATGTGATCTGAGCCTATAATTTCAGAAATTAAATCAAAGAGCTTTTCTCCCTATGCTGAGGCCTGGAAGAGCACAATTCCTACTAGCTGAAGAGTGGCACTAGCTCTGTCTCCAAGTTCACTAGCAGTGGGAAGGAGCTCAGAACTCCTCTTGTGCCTGTTAATGAAGATTTTTGTTTTCTTTGTTCTCAGGATGAAGCTTCTCCGTCAGGTATCTAAAACATGGAAAACAGATGGGCTGAACTCTTGTTCATATACACTGCTCTCAGTGGAACATAACCCTTTGTATGTCAACATCACAGTGGATTTCAGCAAGGGGCCCAAGATCTCCTAAGGGCAGACACCACACAGGTTGTTGGAAATGGCAAAAGGTGGCGTTTGTGGTTGCTGTTACAGCAGATGACCCCCAGCACTCTGCTTCAAAGAGTACATCAGTAGCACAGAAGCAAGGTTGTCTTCACAGTGTCTACTGATTGGTTGTGAATTTCATTCTGTGAGGACTGGAGATGTGGACTTAACCTAAGGGACAGATCCTCATGTTCTTCTATGCACTTTTTCCTGGGACATTTGGAAAAGTGTCCTTGTTTGGGCTGCTCTAGGAGAAGGACTAGAACTAAGTGTCCTGAAAAAAAACCAAAACTGTTCTTGCAATGCTTCCTAAATTTTGTAATTTTTGTAGGGGAAGCCTGCCTTGTGACTTCAAAAGGCGGAAGCCAGTGTTTGTTTTCTCATTAAAAGCAGAATAATTCTTCAACTACAAACTTGCTGGAAAGGCTTTTTGTTTTTTCCCAGTCTAAGGAGAAACTGCTTGTGTATGAGGGAATGACAATAAAAGGACATGCTAAATCTCAATAAACACAGCCCACTGAATTCAGAAGGCTTCTTCTGTCCTTCATGAGCTCAGTTCACCCTGCTGTGGGACTGCTGAACATGTCCTGTGGCACAATGAAAGTCTTGATTCTGCAGCAGGCTGCAGACTGTACTATTCTGAAGCACTCTCGAAGGAAATGCAGGAAATCTCAGATCGAGAGGAGAAATTCCTGTCCACAGCTGTGAATGCTTTGGGCCCCACTGTTAGCAGAGTGTAGACCAGACCTGTGCACATATCCAGGTGGTTGTTATTTGTGGTGTTTGGATCAGAAAAGTGGTAAAAGTCTGTGGATAACAAACTAATTGCTGTACTGCAGGCTTTCAGCTTGATTAGAGCCTTGTCCTTGCTCCATGACAGTTGCTTTAGGGACATGTGAACCTGGGCTTGTGTATTGGGTTGAGGCTAGCTGCCCCCACCCTGAGCCC